>CM031239.1:956515706-957113206 GCA_018340775.1 Taxus wallichiana var. yunnanensis | reverse complement strand
TTGTTAACACCTTAAAAAAAAAGAAAAATTATTCCATAATTTTTCTAACTAAGCCTAGGTTGTTCTTGGTTCTCAAGTGGAAGTTTTTAGTGGGCGTTACACTTGGTATTATATCCATGGGTTCAAGAGCTTGGACCTTTGGGCACACTAGAAAAATTGAAACATGAACTTTAACCTAGCACTTTTTTGAATCTAGAAAACAACTTTACGTGGAAATTACATATTTTATTAAACATGGAAACTGAGTAAAACTTAGAAATATGAACTAACTCTCACCTCGGTCTTTGCAAGAGGCACAGAGATAGGAAATAGGGTTATTTTTACATAGACCTAGACCTACCACCACTAGATCATGCTAAAGCAGCTATTCTACTACTAATTTTATAGAAACTTCGGATGTTAATGCTGCTTTACATGGAGGGACCGTAGGAGCACATTCACTCGGAAGTTATAGGGTGACATCTATTGAGGCTCATGCATCTCCTCGGCATAAACGAGGAGCATAGAGGAAAGAACTTCCATGAGGAGTTAGTCCGAGAAGAGTCACCGTAGAGAGGACAGGGAGACCAGGTTTCAGGACATAGAGATAGGTCTCGAGCCCTAACCATAGGGATGAGCATGAAGAGAGGCTTAGGGGTCACCGGACCACCACCGCACCATATCGGGAGATCCTAAAGCTACAACTAGCTCATTATTCCGGTGACATAGGTGGATTTGAGGCGAGAGGCTTGGTTGGTGAGCCCGAGTGGGTGCTTCAAGCTCTGCCCTTTCTCTAGAAACACGAAAGCTTATGTTATGATCTATATTCTAAAGGATGGAGTAGGCATATCTTTGGAGGTTAGAGGAGTATAAGCTCGATGTTTATTCCGAGACAATTACTTGGGAGCTCTTTAACGAGCGGTTCAGAGAAGATATTTATCTCGGAGGTTCGTATAGCGAGAGGATTGATGAGTTTCATGACCTCTGACAGGCATCTCTTATAGTGGTTGAGTATGAGAGTAGATTTCTAGATCTACTCGAGTATGTGGATTACATACAAGATGAACGGGTGTGGATCCACAAGTTAATCTGGGGCCCGAATCTAGACATTAGACGTGTGGTGCAAATCCATTGTCCATGACATTGGATGAGGCTACCGAGAAGGCGTATATAGAAGAAGAGACTTGAGGAAAGACCCAATAGGCTAGAGACTAGGTCCGGAGCCACATACATAGATGCGGGACAACAGTTTGTGGTGGATAGGGTTCAACACAGTCATCCTTTAGATCACAACAACAAGAGCAGCCTCTGGCCCACAATATAGACCTCCACAAAGATTTGATGCACGAGAGGGGTTGGAGTATGGGGCCTCCTCCTAGGGGTCCCATTAGGACACAAGGAGCACCTAGAGCTCAGTCAGTAGGAGCTCACCAGCAGAGACCTCAGCAGTCCACAACAGGGTCATCAGGGTCCACAACACACCCTCTAGGGCACCGACTGGAGCTGCTACTTAGGGGAGAGGATCAGGTGGTTGTTTTTGGTGTGGTGTTACTAGATATTTTTGAGATTCTAGCCACATAACTATAATACCAAGGGTAAGACGCAGATCTTAGAGCCTACTTTTGGTGACATGGGGTGTAGTCATAAGATGTACGCAGTAGTCAAGAACCACCAGGAAGAGCATCAGAGTACAATTATTGAGACTACAGGTAACATTGGTGGTATTCCTACCTCTATTTTGTTTGATTATGGTTCTTTTGATTCTTTTATTACACCATCTTTAGTAGAGCGATGAAGGGTGGTGGCAATTAGGTAGGTTCATGGTTGGGATAGGGAGATGGCTTCGGAATCAAGATCTCTATAGAATCCTTAGTTAAGTAGTGTGTAGTGGATTTTGGACCTTTCACCACTACCTCGGATCTTCGTATCCTTCCGTTGGGCTCTTATGGAGTCATCTTAGGCATGGACTAGTTATCTCGCACATAGAGCCGTGTGGATTATTACCACAAAATTGTATCTTGTATAGATGATCTAGGAGTTGAGGAAATGATAATGGGGGTCAAGAGACTGTTTCTATTCGCACCGAGTCCACTATGCAGCTTAAGCGGTGTGTGTGAAAAGGTTTTCAGATGTTTTTATCACAGCTTAGTGACTAATCGAAGATGAGTCTAGTGGACCATCACTAGATGACCATCCCATTTCGAGAGAGTTTTTTTATGTCTTTCTAGGGAGATACGGAGTTACCACCCCCACGTGAGATAAATTTTCATATAGATCATGTTCCAGAGCAGAGCCTATTTCACGAGCACCTTATCGATGATTACCCCCGAGCTCGAGACCTCAAGTTATATATTGAGGGCCTTCTAGAGAAATGCCTAATTCATCCTACCGTATCCCCTTGGGGTGCGGTGGTGATATTTGTAAAGAAGATGGATGGATCCTTGTGGTTTTGTATTGATCACCACAAACTAAATAAAGTAATGTTCAAGAATTTTTATTCCCTTCCATGCATTGATGATTTGTTTTATCGATGGAGGGATCCATAACTTTCTATAAGATAGACCTTAATTTAGGCTACCATCGATGAGGATGTCGAGGTGGACATTCATAAGACCGCCTTCCGTATTTGAGCTATGGCCACTATGAGTTCACAAAGTGGAACCTTTTTTGACAAATGCTTCATGCAGTGTTTATGAGTTTGATGAATGGGGTATTTAGGACCTTATTAGATTACTTTTTGATCATCTTCCTTGATGAAATTTTTATTTAATTATGTACATGTGAGGAGCACAAGGGGAAAATTCACTAGGTTCTTCAAAGGTCTTCGGGAGCAAAGCATGTTTATGGGAACTTGGAGTAGTGTGCATTATTTCAGACAGAGGTGCGGTATTTCACTCATATCATTTCTAGGGAAGGTATCACCCTCAAACCTTCCAAGATTAGATCTGAACTTACAAGACTTCGGATCAGACATGACTCGACTCTTTAAATGCCTCGGTCTCTGTCTTTCTTCCTTGACTATACTTGACTCCGATGCCTTTCTTTACATGTGCTTTGTCTTCCGACTTCCAGATGTAGTGAATGAAATGAAAGAGTCGTATTTATAGACTTCTTTCAAATCTTTTCACTGAACCGTAAAACCGAAAAGGGGAAACCGGAAGCATGAGTAACCGGTTAGATTCCCATAGACTAATCGGACATTATGAGTACAACCCGCTCACGGGAGTGCATTTCAAAAGAAGATGGACCCACCACGCACGCCGCACGAGATAAGATCGAATCTTATCACAAACTTTATTGACAAACGGCAACAGCCCGCTCTTTGTAATGGCCGACAAAAGCAAACGCACTAACAAAAGCAAAGAATCTACGATCGTCAATAATGACTGATGGACCAGAGCATCGCCGCCGATGAGGTAGTGTCTTTGTCATGTCTGACTGGTACATCCTCGAGATTCCTTTCTAGTCTTTCGAGCCACGTCCTGGAAATAGTGGCTGTCCCATCATTATTTGGCTGGAGATGATGGCGCGTTGGATACAGATAATGATCCAAGATTCGCAAATCCTGGCCTGGTACAGGAGGACGTACAACCATCGTATGGTGTAGCAAAATACGGCGCCAAAGAGTAGCATTAGGGCGCTCAACCAGATTCCTGACAGAGTTAGTTTTAACATAATAGTGCACCTTGACAAACCAAGGTATTTTACACTGGATGAGAATATTACGAGCTAAGTCGGGATGTACATTCAAGAACGGAGAGTCGAAAGCTTAGAAGGCAAATATTTCTCAAGAAAGAACTTGAAATGTTTAGAGAGATACTTCCCGTCTCCGATGGTTTGGGTTCTCTGCTCCAAAGGTCAAACTCAAGAGGATTCTCTTGAGTCCATAGTCTGGAGTACTCAAACCTCCGTGAGTGTATTTGCACGTGGGATCACCGTGCAGACGCAATCCTTCAACCGGTAGATGATCTGGTCTTTCACCGAACGCCGATCTCCGTTGCCAATGTAGGCAACACTTAATCATTGGGTCTTGCATGGTGTGGAATGTTCTTCCGGAATTTCTGGATCGCATAGGCGGCATTCAAGTTCGACATGGCAAACTCGTAGTAGAGATAAAATCTCTGAGAGTAAGAAAGTCTCAGTGCTTCTCTCGGACATCGATTGTCATTGGCTACCAATGAGTCAATGTGGCCTCTGCAATTCTTGTGATCCCAAATAGTGCCTTGGGGCTCATGTATAACCCGAGTTACATTGATTATCTTGGAAGAATTTAATTCTCGATCGCAAAATCTGCTAAAGAATTTGTCTTGCCGTATATATGTTCTACAGAGAACTCAAAATTATCGAACCATAGGCCCCATCTCTGGAGTCTATTGAAGGCAGTTTTATTAGCCGGATCACCACCATTCAATCTTTTCTTAAAATCTTTTAAATCAGACCTTAAGATGAATGATTCATTTTGACAAAAAATAGGAAAGCTTTAATGGCTTTCTTTGCGGCTAATAATTCCTTATGAGAAGAATGATAATTAATTTCGTAACCCCAAACGCACTCCGAGGCGTATCTCGCAAATTTTCTCTTTATCATTTTGAGATTTCTCTTTTAGCACTGCTCCCCAATACTGATCGCTGGCGTCACATTCAATGATTTTTAAGCCAGATCCTAGGAGAGTCATTGGAGGAAGGTCAAGAACTTGCTTCTTGATCCTCTGAACTGCACAAGTCATCTCATGGCTCCAAGCAGGAGCATTTTTCTTCAATCGCTTGTTCAACAGAATTCTGTCAGCTGCAATGTTCTTATAGAAACCAGCTATGTAATTTACACAGCCTAAAAACCTTTGAAGTTGCTGCTTATCTGAGACTTCATCAGGGAAATTCTGGATTTTGCTTACAACATGCTTCTGCATTTCTATACTTCCAGAACTGATTTTAATCCCTAAGAAATTTATTTCTTCCTTGAAGACTTCTATTTTAGAAGGGGAAAGACATATCCCATTTCTATAGACAACTTCATAAAATTTGTTTAAATGTTCTACATGCTCCTTAGGTGATTTTGAAAATATAAGTATATCATCTATATAGATGAAAAGGAAATCAGATAACTCACCGAATATCTTATCCATGATCTTCTGGAAAACGGATGGAGCTGTCTTTAGTCCAAATGGAAGGACTTTCCATTCATATTGTCCACCAGGGACAATAAAGGCTGTCTCTGTACATGTCTTCGGGATGAAGGAAGATCTGCCGAAACCGCTTTTCGATCGAACTTGTCAGTAAACTTTGGAATTCTTGATTCTGCTGAGCAGATCGTCTTTGGCAGAATAGGGTGTTGAACAATGCAATAAACTTATTTAGTGGTTTATAATCAACCACTAATCTCTTCTTGTTTCTTAGTTGCTCACTCCTTTTATTTACATAAAAGGCCGCACATGACCATGGGGAACTTGATTCTTGTATGAAACCACCTTTAAGTAGTTTCTCGGATTTCTTCATGGCACTCTTTGCGTTACGAAGGAACCATACCTCTGTGGTGTGCTTTGAACTTAGGAACTATTTCATTCCCATTCGCATCTTTGATCAATCAGTAAATTCAGAGAGCAACTGTGTTTCTTTCTGTGAACAAAAGCATGAGGGTTATCACTACAAATATTCTTTTTTATCTTTGAAACAATTTCCTCAATGCTAGTCTGGCAGTTAGCAATGGATTTATGTATCCATACATTATTTACTTTGCCTTCTTCTTTTCTCGTAAAGGTACTATAGTTTGAAATGAGTACCTTCTAGAAAACTTGACAGAGGATTAAACAAAGAAATATAATCCTCCAAATACTTGAATGTATGGCAACTTTTAAGGAAATCTATTCCTAACAAGCAATCATAATTTTGCATGTTATGCTTAGGTAAAATTCTATTTCAATAGAAATTCCTTCAATGCTTATCAGAACTTTTGCCATAGCATTACAAACCACTTCCCTTTTATCAAATCTGATTTTGGTGTTGGTCATTTTCCAACAATCTGAAGGGATGGCTTTTTCTCTTAACAAACTTATTTCAGCACCTGTATCAACCATTGCATCTAATATATATGGCTTGATATTAGGGATGCAAATGGTGATAGAGATAAAGGGATTACGTATGCACATAGCCTAATCGTAATACCTACCGCTTGATCTTTCCCTTGGGATGCAATGTGCTGATAAGTATCTTCCGTGCTATCTTCAGACATCTTTCTTTTCTTTTTCTTCTTCTCGCCAATAGTCCGGTGTATTCTTCGTAGCATTGGCGATGACCTTTTCTAATAGTTCAAGTCCGCTTCTTCGCCATGCCTTGTAGACTTCTATGGAGGGCTGGATCTCATTCATCGCTTCTGCAGCTATTGTTCTTCCGGAAAACAGGAAAGAATAGGTACGAGGAGGAAAATTACCCTTCCTCTGCCTCTTCCTTGCCATGGTCCTGTTCTTCCCTGGTGGGAATCAAGGCGTTGTCGGACACGTTGTTGAAATGGTGGTCTAACAGAAAGGACTCATATAGTTCATCGGCTGATCCCGATCGACTTGTTCTTGCATTCTTCTTTGTTACGCTTCCTTTTGTCTTATATATCTATCCTGCATTTCTCTGAGCTGTTTGCTTAATGATATCTTTCTTGCTGTGTCCCATGGGGACAATCACATATTCACTTTGAAAACATTCAAGCTGTTTTCTTAATAACTCGCACTAGGAGGAATCATGGGATGAGCAAAATTAGATACCATGTTAATAGTAAAATCAGCAAATGATGGTATGGTATCGTATCCACTTTCATCCGAGCTATCACTCATTTCGATACTTGCTGAATCGATTACATTGTTCTCCATTAAGTGATGCATATGAAATGTCGGAAGAATAGCTTTACGAATCGAAACTAAAGCATATTTTTCTTCATCTATTCCTCTTATGGATAAAGCATTTATTTTTGCTTTACCTTTTTCTCGATTCTTTGTGTGGACACTTGTTGGCATAGTGTTCTCCTTTACGATATAACATGTAGGCTTGAATTTCTTGTGTTTGCCTATATATTTAAGTTTTCTAAACTTAAACTTTTTCTTTGGTTTGAAAGAATCTTTGAATGTAGATCGTTTATTCCTTTTATATTTTTTCTTCTTTCTATATCCCGATCCTCCCCAAAGTGAGCAATCTCTGCAAGAAGATTTGCGCCTATGAGGAGAGATTTCAAGATCGGGACAACCAAAGGGCTCTAAAGCATATTGTTCACAAAAACAAGTGCCTAAAGCACGCTGATGTTTTAGAGCTTGCTTTCGCTCCCATTTCTCTTTACGAGCTTAGCATTTGTCTCGATTAATGATTTGATTTATAGCTCCAAAACTTAACTCATAGCTTCTTAATCCATGCATTGCTTTCTTGTACTGTGTTGCAAAGTAAGGTGGAAAGGATTCAATGTATCTCGAGACGCATTGTCTCATCATTAATATTGCTCGAGATGTAATACAATTTCTGCATAAAACATTGATATTCTTTCACTCTTGACATATCACACAATCTTGCTCTAAGGAACATTGCTTTGTGTTCACCATTTTTTCATCATCAATATTACCAATGAATTATTTGATGACTCTGCAGAAGGGCTGTATATCCAGTTGTAGGATGGCTTCTTTATTGGGAAGTAAATCCCACCATTCCTTTAAAATTCCTACAAAACCATTTGCTATAGTGGCTGCAATATTTCGGGACTTCGCCATAGGTTTCTAATCGTGTGTTACCCCATCCAATCAATCAGACAACCAAAGGGCTCTAAAGCATATTGTTCACAAAAACAAGGCCTAAAGCACGCTGATGTTTTAGAGCTTGCTTTCGCTCCCATTTCTCTTTACAGCTTAGCATTTCTCTGATTAATGATTTGATTTATAGCTCCAAAACTTAACTCTGCGCTTCTTAATCCATGCATTGCTTTCTTGTATTGAGTCGCAAAGTATGGTGGAAAAGACTCAATGTATCTGAGACGCATAGTCTCATCATTAATATTGCTCGAGCCGTAATACAATTTCTGCATAAAACATTGATATTCTTTCACTTTGACATATCACACAATCTTGCTCTGAGGAACATTGCTGTGTTCATCATTTTGTCGTCATCAATATTACCAATGAATTCTTTGATGACTCGCTGCGCAGTAAGGGTTTGTATATCCAGTTGTAGGATGGCTTCTTTATTGGGAAGTAAATCCCACCATTCCTTTAAAATACCAACAAAACCATTTGCTATAGTAGCTGCTATATTTCTAGGACTTTTGCCATAGGTTTCTAACTGTGTGTTACCCCATCCAATCATACTATGAACAACTTCTTTTATTTCAGGAATTTCTCTACATTCTAACTTGTAGAAGTTGGGCTGTAATGTTTGGACTTTTGTCATGCCCCCCGCAATGGAGGTTCTTGTAATTGTACTGGACTGGGTCCAGATCCTGAAGGTTCAAACATGGCTTCATCAAACTGAGGACTCTCATACTTGAGGAGCTTCTATTTTAAGCATGTTTATTTGCTTATCCTTGAAAAACAAAGGTTTATATTCTTCAAGAATCTCTTTGTGAGGCTGCTTAGTAGAGGTTCTAGCTAATTCTGTAACCTGAGACCATGATACTGCTCTAGACCAATCACCTTCTTTTGGGCCTGAGACTTTACTGTCTATTTCTTGTAACTTTGGGGGTATCTTTGGCAGATTATCTAACAAACATTCTTGTATCTCATCAATCTTATGATGAGTCTTGTCATTGTCATCATGTAGATGAGAAACACTTGATTCTATCAACTCATGTGTATGAGACAACTGAGTTGCAACTGAACTTTTATACTAGTAGTGTGATCTACTAGGGGCTGAATTAAATCAGTTATCTTTTGATTAATGGCTTCTGGAAGCTCAGTAGAAACTACCCGATGGTTATGCTGGACTAGGGTTTCTACTCTTTTGACTGATTTTTCTAGAGTATCAACTCTGTCATTTAATATTTTCAATGCTCCAGTAGTATCACCATTTTTTCTAAGTTCTATAGCTTTTAGGACTTGTTCTAGAGAAGTAAGCCTCGAGAATTATTAACAACTTCTTCATGGACTATTTTAACAGCTTTGTTAGTCCAGTTCAAAGATTTTTGAGCTCTCTCGATGGCTCAATCTGTTTGTCCATCTGTTCACGATACCGTAAAACCGCTTTCGCTTTTGATCGAGATATCAATTCATGTGATTCTCGTTAATGGCAAACTGGATGAACTAGTTGATGCCATATTTATAGCAGGGCCATTATTAGGAGCATACTTACTGACCAATTTTTCACAATCAGAACACCACAAAAAATCCGTTGACGGATCATGCACTAGTGAATCGTGGGCTGCAAAGAAATGTTTTTTTTTGTTCTTACGCTCTCGATGGCTTCGTGTGTTTGAACTTTCTCCTACTGTGAAATAAGAAGAATTTGAAGACACAGAATTTGTTCTTGACAGACCAATACTGGAATTATTCTTGAAACTTAACGTCACATTGCTTTTGTTTTCTCGTAATGATGTGGCATTTTCCAACTTGGGCTTGGATGATCTGGACAAACTTTTTGGATAAGGTCCACTCTCTAGAACTTTTATCTCGCACTGTGATATCAACTCGGTTCTATTTTCTGGCTTTCTAGGTTCACATGTGTCACCACGCTGCTGCCTTTAGACACACCGTGTTTAACAGCTGGGTACATGGTATTAACCAACCTATAGATAATTTTATAATGAATGGCTAATGGACAGGAGCCAGATCTCATATTTAGACCGGTAGTGGCTAAATGTAACTTTAGTACATCTTGTAACAAATCATCCTTTGTAAGGGAGACTGGATAATTTGGGAAAACTTCAAAAGAGATAGGTCCATTGTGAAGACCTGTTTAATTGCTGCTAAGAGGGAATCTTTGAAATTATCAAATCTTAGGTCCATAAGGCAACAGAGAATTGAGGCATTAAGACCACGACGAAAAAGTGGAGTGATGCCAATTTGTACACATCCAACATGGGCAAACTTATATGTACTCGCTTTTTAAGACTCTTTATATCGACTTATCTATTAAGGGTATGTTATACTCACAATTATTAGTTCAGAAACCCGAATCACATGATTCTCTAGTTTTGAAGACAAGTAGAAGCTAACAGATGGAATTTACTTATTTTGGAATAAACCTCATTATAAGACTTCTTTGGTAATCTCCATTCGAGTAGGACTAGATTCATCTACAATATCTATATCGGAATTAACTGAAAAGACTTATGACAGATTAATCAAATCTTGATCATCATTTTCATGAAGAGGTTCTCGGGAATGGAATCGCCATTTTGATCAAGTCATGATAAGCAAGTGAGCAAGGTTAAATAAATCGGGTTCTACCCTTCAATCTGCGCCTCGACACATGGCGTCTTACTTCACTGGGACCTCACCAATTAACTCGTTTGAATGCTATATGAACTTATCTTCGCAGATGACAGGACATCGTAATTCGTAAAACCAACTGTGTAGATTACTCGATCAAAATCAAATCATAAATCCGACAATAATCTTATTCAACTATCCAGGGATATATAGAAAGAAGAAAAAATATAAAAGGAATAAATGATCTAAATTCAAAGATTCTTTCAAACTAAAGAAAAAGTTTAAGTTTAGAAAACTTAAATATATAGGCAAACACAAGAAATTCAAGCCTACATGTTATATCTATAAAGGAGAACACTATGCCAACAAGTGTCCACACAAAGAATCGTAAAAGGTAAAGCAAAAATAAATGCTTTATCCATAAGAGGAATAGATGAAGAAAACTATGCTTTAGTTTCGATTCGAAAGCTATTCTTCCGACATTTCATATGCATCACTTAATGGAGAACAATGTTATCTCGATTCAGCAAGTATCGAAATGAGTGATAGCTCGATGAAAGTGGATACGATACCAAATTTATACACACATAGCTCAAGAAACCGAAAACTGAATTACAAGGTAAACATGAACAAGATACAAATATCTTGATCTCCAAACAATTCATGAACGATACTCACAACTATATCAAACACATCATCGCATTCGTAATATTCTTCAAACGAATGGAAGGATTCTATTATAATTAATTTATGATCACCATTGATAGTAATTAAAACATGGACTGAATCAAACATTTTGAACTTACAAGACTTCGGACTGTATTACAGACTCTGACTCTTTAAATGCCTGGTCTCTGTCTTTCTTCCTTGACTGATACTTGGACTCCAGATGCCTTTCTTTACATGTGCTTTGTCTTCCCGACTTCCAGATGTAGTGAATGAAATGAAAGAGTCGTATTTATAGACTTCTTTCAAAGCTTTTCACCTGGAACCGGTAAAACCGGAAAAGGGGAAACCGGAAGCATGAGTAACCGGTTAGATTCCCATAGACTGATCAGAAATTATGAGTACAACCCACTCACGGAGTGCATTTCAAAAAGAAGATGGACCCACCACGCACCGACTAAGATAAGATCGAATCTTATCTTTATTGACAAACGGCAACAGGCCTGCCGTAATGGCCGACAAAAGCAAACGCACTAACAAAAGCAAAGAATCTACGGACTATCAATAATGACTCGATGGACCAGAGCATCGTCGTCGATGAGGTAGTGCCGCTTTGTCCGATCGGTACATCCTCGAGATTCCTTTCTAGTCTTTCAAGCCACGTCCTAGAGATAGTGGCAGTCCCATCATTGTTTGGCTGGAGATGATGGCGCGTTGATACGATAATGATCCAAGATTCGCAAATCCTCGGCCTCGGCACAGAGGACGTACAACCATCGTATGGTGTAGCAGAATACGGCGCCAAAGAGTAGCATTAGGGCGCTCAACCAGATTCCCGACGAGTTAGTTTTAACATAAGAGTGCACCTTGACAAACCAAGGTATTTTACACTGGATGAGAATATTACGAGCTAAGTCAGGATGTACATTCAAGAACGGAGAGTCGAAAGCTTAGAAGGCAAATATTTCAAGAAAGAACTTGAAATGATTTGAGAGATACTTCCTGTCTCCGATGGTCAGTTCTCTCTGTTCCAAAGGTCAAACTCAAGAGGATTCTCTTCAGTCCATAGTCTGGAGTACTCAAACCTCCAGAGTGTATTTGCACGTGGGATCAGCTGTCTGAGACGCAATCCTTCAACTGGTAGATGATCTGGTCTTTCAATTCTGAACGCTGATCTCCATTGCCAATGTAGGCAACACTTAATCATTGGGTCTTGCATGGTGTGGAATGTTCTTCCAGGAATTTCTGGATCGCATAGGCGGCATTCAAGTTCAGACATGGCAAACTCTGTAGTAGAGATAAAATCTCTGGAGAGTAAGAAAGTCTGTGCTTCTCTGGACATCTGATTGTCATTGGCTACCAATGAGTCAATGTGGCCTCTGCAATTCTTGTGATCCCAAATAGTGCCTTGGGGCTCATGTATAACCTGAGTTACATTGATTATCTTGGAAGAATTTAATTCTCGACTGGCAAAATCTGCTAAAGAATTTGTCTTGCCAGATATATGCTCTACAGAGAAATCAAAATTATCGAACCACAAACCCCATCTTTGGAGTCTGTTGAATGCAGATTTGTTAGCAGGATCACCACCATTTAATCTCTTCTTAAAATCTTTTAAATCGAGACCTTAATATGAAAGATTGATTCTCAACAAAAAGAGGAAAGCTTTTATTGCTTTCTTAGCGGCTAAGATCTCCTTATGAGAAGAATAATAATTAATTTCAGAACCCCTCAAAACGCACTCCGAGGCGTATCTCGCAAATTTTCTCTTTATCATTTTGAGATTTCTCTTTTAGCACTTGCTCCTCCCAATACCGATCACCGGCGTCACATTCAATGATTTATAAGCCGATCCGGGAGAGTCATTGAGGAAGGTCAAGAACTTGCTTCTTGATCCTCTCGAACTGCACAAGTCATCTCATGGCTCCAAGCAGAGCATTTTTCTTCAATCGCCTGCTCAATGCACTCACACCGCAAATGTTCTTATAGAAACCAGCTATGTAATTAACACAGCCTAAAAACCTTTGAAGTTGCTGCTTATCTCGAGACTTCATCGTGGAAATTCTGGATTTTGCTTACAACATGTCAGCTGCATTTCTATACTTCCGAACTGATTTTAATCCCTAAGAAATTTATTTCTTCCTTGAAGACTTCAATTTTAGAAGGGGAAAGACATATCCCATTTTTATAGACAACTTCATAAAATTTTTCTAAATGTTCTACATGCTCCTTAGGTGATTTAGAAAATATAAGAATATCATCTATATAGATGATCAGGAAATCAGATAACTCACCGAAAATCTTATCCATGATCTTCTGGAAAATGGATGGAGCTGTCTTTAGTCCAAATGGAAGGACTTTCCATTCATATTGTCCACCAGGGACTATGAAGGCTGTCTTGTACATGCCTTCGTGGATGAAGGAAGATCTGCCAAAACCGCTTTTCGAGATCGAACTTGTCAGTAAACTTTGGAATTCTTGATTCGCTCACAGATCGCCTTTGCAAGAATAGGGTGTTGAATAAATGCAATAAACTTATTTAGTGGTTTATAGTCAACCACTAGTCTCTTCTTGTTTCTTAGTTGCTCACTCCTTTTATTAACATAAAAGGCCGCACATGACCATGGGGAACTTGATTCTTGTATGAAACCACCTTTAAGTAGTTTCTCGGATTTCTTCATGGCACTCTTTGCTTACAAGGAACCATACCTCTGTGGTGTGCTTTAAACTTAGGAACTATTTCATTCCCACTGCATCTTTTATCAATCAGTAAATTCGAGAGCAATCTGTGTTTCTTTACTCGTACACAAAAGCATGAGGGTTATCACTACGATATTCTTTTTATCTTTGAAACAATTTCCTCAATGCTAGTCTGGCAGCTTAGCAATGGATTTATGTATCCAGACATTATTTACTTCCTTCTTCTTTTCTGGTAAAGGTACTATAGTTTGAAATGAGTACCTTCTAGGAAACTTGACAGGAGGATTAAACAAAGAAATATAATCCTCTGAAATACTGAATGTATGGCAACTTTTAAGGAAATCTATTCCTAACAAGCAATCATAATTTTGCATGTTATGCTGGTAAAATTCTATTTCAATAGAAATTCCTTCAATGCTTATCAGAACTTTTGCCATAGCATTACAAACCACTTCCCTTTTATCAAATCTGATTTTGGTGTTGGTCATTTTCCAACAATCTGAAGGGATGGCTTTTTCTCTTAACAAACTTATTTCAGCACCTGTATCAATCATTGCATCTAATATATATGGCTTGATATTAGGGATGCAAATGGTGATAGAGATAAAGGGATTCTGTGTACAGCTAACTGTACATACCTCTGCTTGATCTTTCCCTTGGGATGCAATGTGCTGATAAGTATCTTCCAGGCTATCTTCAGCATCTTTCTTTTCTTTTTCTTCTTCTGCCAATAGTCTGGTGTATTCTTCTGTAGCATTGGCGATGACCTTTTCTAATAGTTCAAGTCTGCTTCTTCGCCATGCCTTGTAGACTTCTATGGAGGCTGGATCTGTTACTGTTTCTGCAGGGTGTTGTTCTTCTGGAAACAGGAAAGAATAGGTACGAGGAGGAAAATTACCCCTTCCTCTACCTCTTCCTTGCCATGGTCCTGTTCTTCCCCTGGTGGGAATCTAGCGTTGTCGGACACGTTGTTGAAATGGTGGTCTGACAGGAAAGGACTCATATAGTTCATCAGGCTGATCCTGATCAGCTTGTTCTTGTATTCTTCTTTGTTCTGCTTCCTTTTGTCTTATATATCTATCCTGCATTTCTCTGAGCTGTTTGCTTAATGACATCTTTTTCTTGCTGTCCCATGGGGGACAATCACATATTCACTTTGAAAACATTCAAGCTATTTTCTTAATAACTCGCACTAGGAGGAATCATGGGATGAGCAAAATTAGATACCATGTTAATAGTAAAATCAGCAAATGATGGTATGGTATCGTATCCACTTTCATCCGAGCTATCACTCATTTCGATACTTGCTGAATCAGATTACATTGTTCTCCATTAAGTGATGCATATGAAATGTCGAAGAATAGCTTTACAATCAAAACTAAAGCATAGTTTTCTTCATCTATTCCTCTTATGGATAAAGCATTTATTTTTGCTTTACCTTTTCTCGATTCTTTGTGTGGACACTTGTTGGCATAGTGTTATCCTTACGATATAACATGTAGGCTTGAATTTCTTGTGTTTGCCTATATATTTAAGTTTTCTAAACTTAAACTTTTCTTTGGTTTGAAAGAATCTTTGAATGTAGATCGTTTATTCCTTTTATATTTTTTCTTTTTTCTATATCCCGGATCCTCCCCCTTTGAAAATGAGCAATCTTTGCAAGAAGATTTGCGTCTATGAGGAGAGATTTCAAGATCGTGACAACCAAAGGGCTCTAAAGCATATTGTTCACAAAAACAAGATTAAAGCACGCCGATGTTTTAGAGCTTGCTTTCGCTCCCATTTCTCTTTTTACAGAGCTTAGCATTTGTCGATTAATGATTTGATTTATAGCTCCAAAACTTAACTCTGCAGCTTCTTAATCCATGCATTGCTTTCTTGTATTGTGTGGCAAAGTATGGTGGAAAGGATTCAATGTATCTGAGACGCATTGTCTCATCATTAATATTGCCTGAGCTGTAATACAATTTCTGCATAAAACATTGATATTCTTTCACTCTTGACATATCACACAATCTTGCTCTAAGGAACATTGCTGTGTTCACCATTTTGTCATCATCAATATTACCAATGAATTCTTTGATGACTGCTGCAGTAAGGGCTGTATATCCAGATTGTAGGATGGCTTCTTTATTGGGAAGTAAATCCCACCATTCCTTTAAAATTCCTACAAAACCATTTGCTATAGTGGCTGCAATATTTCTGGGACTTCTGCCATAGGTTTCTAACTGTGTGTTACCCCATCCAATCAATCAGGACAACCAAAGGGCTCTAAAGCATATTGTTCACAAAAAACAGTGCCTAAAGCACGCTGATGTTTTAGAGCTTGCTTTCGCTCCCATTTCTCTTTACAGAGATTAGCATTTGTCTTATTAATGATTTGATTTATAGCTCCAAAACTTAACTCTGCAGAGTTCTTAATCCATGCATTGCTTTCTTGTATTGTGTGGCAAAGTATGGTGGAAAGGATTCAATGTATCCGAGATGCATTGTCTCATCATTAATATTGCTCTCGAGTGTAATACAATTTCTGCATAAAACATTGATATTCTTTCACTCTTGACATATCACACAATCTTGCTCTAAGGAACATTGTTTGTGTTCATCATTTTTCATCATCAATATTACCAATGAATTCTTTGATGACCGCTGCAAAGAAGGGCTGTATATCCAGTTGTAGGATGGCTTCTTTATTGGGAAGTAAATCCCACCATTCCTTTAAAATTCCTACAAAACCATTTGCTATAGTGGCTGCAATATTTCGGGACTTCGCCATAGGTTTCTAATCGTGTGTTACCCCATCCAATCATACTATGAACAACTTCTTTTATTTCATGAATTTCTCTACATTCTAACTTGTAGAAGTTGGGCTGTAATGTTTGGACTTTTTCATGCCCCGCAATGGAGGTTCTTGTAATTGTACTCGACAGGGGTCCAGATCTCGAAGGTTCAAACATGGCTTCATCAAACCGAGGACTCTCATACTTGAGGAGCTTCTATTTTAAGCATGTTTATTTGCTTATCCTTGAAAAAAAAAAGGTTTATATTCTTCAAGAATCTCTTTGTGAGGCTGCTTAGTAGAGGTTCTAGCTAATTCTCGTAACCCGAGACCATGATACTTCTCTAGACCAATCACCTTCTTTTGGGCCCGAGACTTTCTTGTCTATTTCTTGTAACTTTGGGGGTATCTTTGGCAGATTATCTAACAAACATTCTTGTATCTCATCAATCTTATGATTAGTCTTGTCATTGTCATCATGTAGATGAGAAACACTTGATTCTATCAACTTATGTGTATGAGACAACGAGTTGCAAATCGAACTTTTATACTTGTAGTGTGATCTACCAAGGGCTGAACTAAATCAGTTATCTTTTGAGTAATGGCTTCTGGTAGCTCAGTAGAAACTATTCGATGATTATGTTGGACTAGGGTTTCTACTCTTTTGACTGATTTTTCTAGAGTATCTACTCTGTCATTTAATATTTTCAATGCACCAGTAGTATCACCATTTTTCTAAGTTCTATAGCTTTTAGAACTTATTCTAGAGAAGTAAGCCTCTGAGAATTATTAACAACTTCTTCATGGACTATTTTAACAGCTTTGTTAGTCCAGTTCAGCATTTTTGAGCTCTCTGAAGGCTCAATCTGTTTGTCCACTGTTCGCTGATACCAGAAAACTGCTTTCTGGCTTTGATCAGGAGATATCAATTCATGTGATTCTGTTAATGGCAAACTGGATGAACTAGTGGATGCCATATTTATAGCTGGGCCATTATTAGGAGCATACTTCTGACTGACCAATTTCTCACAGTCAGAACACCACAAAAAATCCGTTGACGGATCATGCACTAGTGAACTGTGGCTACAAAGAAATGTTTTTTCTTTGTTCTGCTCTGATGGCTTCTGTGTGTTTGAGCTTTCTCCTACTGTAAAGTAAGAAGAATTTGAAGACACAGAGTTTGTTCTTGACAAACCAGTACTTGAATTATTCCTGAAACTTAACGTCACATTGCTTTTGTTTTCTGTAACAGATGTGGCATTTTCCAACTTGGGCTTGGATGACTGGACAAACTTTTTGGATAAGGTCCACTCTCTAGAACTTTTATCTCGCACTGTGATATCAACTCGGTTCTATTTTCTCGCTTTCTAGGTTTACATGTGTCACCACGCTATCGCTTTTGACACACCGTGTTTAACAGCAGGATACATTGTGTTGACCAACCTATATATAATCTTATAATGAATGGCTAAAGGACAGGAGCCAGATCTCATATTTAGACCAGTGGTGGCTAAATGTAACTTTAGTACATCTTGTAACAAATCATCCTTAGTTAGGGAAACGGGATAATTTGGGAAAACTTCAAAAGAGATAGGTCCATTGTGAAGACCTATCTGAATTGCTGCTAAGAGGGAATCTTTGAAATTATCAAATCTGAGGTCCATAAGGCAACAGAGAATTGAGGCATTAAGACCACGACGAAAAAGTGGAGTGATGCCAATTTGTACACATCCAACATGGGCAAACTTATATGTACTCGCTTTTTAAGACTCTTTATATCGACTTATCTATTAAGGGTATATTATACTCACAATTGTTAGTCTGTGAAACCCGAATCACATTCTCTAGTTTTGAAGACAAGTAGAAGCTAACAGATGGAATTTACTTATTTTGGAATAAACCTCATTATAAGACTTCTTTGGTAATCTCCATTCAGGAGTAGGACTAGATTCATCTACAATATCTATATCGGAATTAACAGAAAAGACTTCTGACAGATTAATCAAATCTTGATCATCATTTTCTACAGAAGAGGTTCTGGGAATGGAATCGCCATTTTGATCATTACTGAGATAAGCAAGTGAGCAAGGTTAAATAAATCGGGTTCTACCCTTCAATCACGCCCGACACATGGTGTCTTACTTCACGGGACCTCACCAATTAACTCGTTTGAATGCTATATGAACTTATCTTCGCAGATGACATCAGTAATTCAGAAAACCAACCGTGTAGATTACTCGATCAAAATCAAATCATAAATCGACAATAATCTTATTCAACTATCCAGATATAGAAAGAAGAAAAATATAAAAGGAATAAACGATCTACATTCAAAGATTCTTTCAAACCAAAGAAAAAGTTTAAGTTTAGAAAACTTAAATATATAGGCAAACACAAGAAATTCAAGCCTACATGTTATATTTGCAAAGGAGAACACTATGCCAACAAGTGTCCACACAAAGAATCGAAAAAGGTAAAGCAAAAATAAATGCTTTATCCATAAGAGGAATAGATGAAGAAAACTATGCTTTAGTTTCGATTCGAAAAGCTATTCTTCCGACATTTCATATGCATCACTTAATGGAGAACAATGTTATCTCGATTCAGCAAGTATCGAAATGAGTGATAGCTCGATGAAAGTGGATACGATACCAAATTTATACACACATAGCTCAAGAAACCGAAACTGAATTAAAAGGTAAACATGAACAAGATACAAATATCTTGATCTCCAAACAATTCATGAACGATACTCACAACTATATCAAATACATCATCGCATTCGTAATATTCTTCAAACGAATGGAAGGATTCTATTATAATTAATTTATGATCACCATTGACAAGTAATTAAAACATGGACTCGAATCAAACATTTTGAACTTACAAGACTTCTGGTATCAGACATGCACTCGACTCTTTAAATGCCCGGTCTCTCGTCTTTCTTCCTTGACCGATACTTGACTCCGGATGCCTTTCTTTACATGTGCTTTGTCTTCCCGACTTCCAGGATGTAGTGAATGAAATGGAAGAAGTCGTATTTATAGACTTTTCCAAAGCTTTTCACTGGAACCAGTAAAACCGAAAAGGGGAAACCGGAAGCATGAGTAACCGGTTAGATTCCCATAGACTGATTAGACATTATGAGTACAACCCACTCACGGGAGTGCATTTCAAAAGAAGATGGACCCACCACGCACCGACACGGATAAGAACGAATCTTATCACAAACTTTATTGACAAACGGCAACAGGCCTGCCGTAATGGCCGACAAAAGCAAACGCACTAACTAAAGCAAAGAATCTACGATCACAATAATGACCGATGGACCAGGGAGCATCGCGTCGCCGATGAGGTAGTGCTGTCATGTCCGATCGTACATCCTCGAGATTCCTTTCTAGTCTTTCGAGCCACGTCCTTGAAATAGTGGCTGTCCCATCGTTATTTGGCTGGAGATGATGGCGCGTTGGATACAGATAATGATCCAAGATTCGCAAATCCCGGCCTGCACAGAGGACGTCACAACCATCGTATGGTGTAGCAAAATACGGCGCCAAAGAGTAGCATTAGGGCGCTCAACCAGTTCCCGACAGAGTTAGTTTTATCATAATAGTGCACCTTGACAAACCAAGGTATTTTACACCGGATGAGAATATTACGAGCTAAGTCAGGATGTACATTCAGTAACGGAGAGTCAGAAAGCTTAGAAGGCAAATATTTCTGAAGAAAGAACTTGAAATGTTTAGAGAGATACTTCCTGTCTCCGATGGCTGGTTCTCTGTTCCAAAGGTCAAACTCAAGAGGATTCTCTTCAGTTCATAGTCTGGAGTACTCAAACCTCCAGAGTGTATTTGCACGTGGGATCAGCTGTCTGAGACGCAATCCTTCAACCGGTAGATGATCCGGTCTTTCACCCCGAACGCCGATCTCCATTGCCAATGTAGGCAACACTTAATCATTGGGTCTTGCATGGTGTGGAATGTTCTTCCAGAATTTCGGATCGCATAGGCGGCATTCAAGTTCGACATGGTAAACTCAGAGTAGAGATAAAATCTCCGGAGAGTAAGAAAGTCTCGTGCTTCTCTGGACATCCGATTGTCATTGGCTACCAATGAGTCAATGTGGCCTCTCAGTAATTCTTGTGATCCCAAATAGTGCCTTGGGGCTCATGTATAACCCGAGTTACATTGATTATCTTGGAAGAATTTAATTCTCGATTGTGCAAAATCTGCTAAAGAATTTGTCTTGCCGATATATGCTCTACAGAGAAATCAAAATTATCGAACCACAAACCCCATCTTTGGAGTCTCGTTGAATGCAGATTTGTTAGCAGGATCACCACCATTTAATCTCTTCTTAAAATCTTTTAAATCAGACCTTAATATGAAAGATTCATTATGAACAAAAAAGAGGAAAGCTTTTATGGCTTTCTTGGCTAAGATCTCCTTATGAGAAGAATAATAATTAATTTCAGAACCACAAACGCACTCGAGGCGTATGCGATCTCGCAAATTTTCTCTTTATCATTTTGAGATTTCTCTTTTAGCACTCAAGCTCCCAATACCGATCATCAAGCGCCACATTCAATGATTTTTAATCCGATCCTCGGAGAGTCATTGGAGGAAGGTCAAGAACTTGCTTCTTGATCCTCTCGAACCGCACAAGTCATCTCATGGCTCCAAGCAGAGCATTTTTCTTCAATCGCTTGTTCAATGCAATTCTGCACACTGCAATATTCTTATAGAAACCAGCTATGTAATTTACATGCACCTAAAACCTTTGAAGTTGCTGCTTATCCGAGACTTCATCAGGAAATTCTGGATTTTGCTTACAACATGTCAGCCGCATTTCTATACTTCCGTAACTGATTTTAATCCCTAAGAAATTTATTTCTTCCTTGAAGACTTCTATTTTAGAAGGGGAAAGACATATCCCATTTCTATAGACAACTTCATAAAATTTGTTTAAATGTTCTACATGCTCCTTAGGTGATTTTGAAAATATAAGTATATCATCTATATAGATGATAAGGAAATCGAGATAACTCACCGAATATCTTATCCATGATCTTCTCGGAAAACGGATGGAGTGTCTTTAGTCCAAATGGAAGGACTTTCCATTCATATTGTCCACCTAGGACAATGAAGGTCATCTTGTACATGCCTTCGGGATGAAGGAAGATCTGCCAAAACCGCTTCAGATCGAACTTGTCTTGTAAACTTTGGAATTCTTGATTCTCGCTCACAGATCGCCTTTGGCAGAATAGGGTGTTGAACAATTCTGCAATAAACTTATTTAATGGTTTATAGTCAACCACTAGTCTCTTCTTGTTTCTTAGTTGCTCACTCCTTTTATTAACATAAAAGGCTGCACATGACCATGGGGAACTTGATTCTTGTATGAAACCACCTTTAAGTAGTTTCTGGATTTCTTCATGGCACTCTTTGCGTTCTGAAGGAACCATACCTCTGTGGTGTGCTTTAAACTTAGGAACTATTTCATTCCCACTGGCATCTTTTATCAACTGTAAATTCAGAGAGCAACTGTGTTTCTTTCTGTACACAAAAGCATGAGGGTTATCACTACAGATATTCTTTTTTATCTTTGAAACAATTTCCTCAATGCTAGTCGAGCTTAGCAATGGATTTATGTATCCAGGACATTATTTACTACCTTCTTCTTTTCGTAAAGGTACTATAGTTTGAAATGAGTACCTTCTAGGAAACTTGACAGGAGGATTAAACAAAGAAATATAATCCTCTGAAATACTGAATGTATGGCAACTTTTAAGGAAATCTATTCCTAACAAGCAATCATAATTTTGCATGTTATGCTTTGGTAAAATTCTATTTCAATAGAAATTCCTTCAATGCTTATCGAACTTTTGCCATAGCATTACAAACCACTTCCCTTTTATCAAATCTGATTTTGGTGTTGGTCATTTTCCAACAATCAAGGGATGGCTTTTTCTCTTAACAAACTTATTTCAGCACTTTGTGTATCAATCATTGCATCTAATATATATGGCTTGATATTAGGGATGCAAATGGTGATAGAGATAAAGGGATTCGTATGTACAACTAATCGCATATACCTCTCCGCTTGATCTTTCCCTTGGGATGCAATGTGTCGATAAGTATCTTCCAGTGCTATCTTCAGCATCTTTCTTTTCTTTTTCTTCTTCGCCAATAGTCTCGGTGTATTCTTCGTAGCATTGGCGATGACCTTTTCTAATAGTTCAAGTCTCCTTCTTCGCCATGCCTTGTAGACTTCTATGGAGGCCGGATCTCATATCGCTTTCGCAGCCGTTGTGTTCTTCCGGAAACAGAAAGAATAGGTACGAGGAGGAAAATTACCCCTTCCTCTCGCCTCTTCCTTTCCATGGTCCTGTTCTTCCCCGGTGGGAATCAAGGCGTTGTCGGACACGTTGTTGAAATGGTGGTCCGACAGAAAGGACTCATATAGTTCATCGCCGATCTGATCGCCTTGTTCTTGCATTCTTCTTTGTTCTCGCTTCCTTTTGTCTTATATATCTATCCCGCATTTCTCTCGAGCTGTTTGCTTAATGACATCTTTCTTCTTTGTGTCCCATGGGGGACAATGTCATATTCACTTTGAAAACATTCAAGCTGTTTTCTTAATAACTCTGCACTAGGAGGAATCATGGGATGAGCAAAATTAGATACCATGTTAATAGTAAAATCAGCAAATGATGGTATGGTATCGTATCCACTTTCATCTGAGCTATCACTCATTTCTGATACTTGCTGAATCAGATTACATTGTTCTCCATTAAGTGATGCATATGAAATGTCGAAGAATAGCTTTCTCGAATTTGAAACTAAAGCATAGTTTTCTTCATCTATTCCTCTTATGGATAAAGCATTTATTTTTGCTTTACCTTTTCTCGATTCTTTGTGTGGACACTTGTTGGCATAGTGTTCTCCTTCTGAGTATATAACATGTAGGCTTGAATTTCTTGTGTTTGCCTATATATTTAAGTTTTCTAAACTTAAACTTTTTCTTTGGTTTGAAAGAATCTTTGAATGTAGATCGTTTATTCCTTTTATATTTTTTCTTCTTTCTATATCCTGGATCCTCCCCTTTGAAAGTGAGCAATCTCTGCAAGAAGATTTGCGCCTATGAGGAGAGATTTCAAGATCAGGACAACCAAAGGGTTCTAAAGCATATTGTTCACAAAAAACAAGTGCCTAAAGCACGCTGATGTTTTAGAGCTTGCTTTCGCTCCCATTTCTCTTTACGATTGCTTAGCATTTGTCTCGATTAATGATTTGATTTATAGCTCCAAAACTTAACTCTGCAGCTTCTTAATCCATGCATTGCTTTCTTGTATTTTGTGGCAAAGTATGGTGGAAAGGATTCAATGTATCCGAGACGCATTGTCTCATCATTAATATTACCTGAGCTGTAATACAATTTCTGCATAAAACATTGATATTCTTTCACTCTTGACATATCACACAATCTTGCTCTAAGGAACATTCTTGTGTTCACCATTTTGTCATCATCAATATTACCAATGAATTCTTTGATGACTCACTGCATGAAGGGTCAGTATATCTAGATTGTAGGATGGCTTCTTTATTGGGAAGTAAATCCCACCATTCCTTTAAAATTCCTACAAAACCATTTGCTATAGTGGCTGCAATATTTCGGGACTTCGCCATAGGTTTCTAACTGTGTGTTACCCCATCCAATCAATCAGACAACCAAAGGGCTCTAAAGCATATTGTTCACAAAAAAAAGGCCTAAAGCACGCTGATGTTTTAGAGCTTGCTTTCGCTCCCATTTCTCTTTACTGAGCTTAGCATTTGTCGATTAATGATTTGATTTATAGCTCCAAAACTTAACTCTGCAGCTTCTTAATCCATGCATTGCTTTCTTGTATTGTGTGGCAAATTATGGTGGAAAGGATTCAATGTATCCGAGACGCATTGTCTCATCATTAATATTGCTGATCTCAGTAATACAATTTCTGCATAAAACATTGATATTCTTTCACTCTTGACATATCACACAATCTTGCTCTAAGGAACATTCTTTGTGTTCATCATTTTGTCATCATCAATATTACCAATGAATTCTTTGATGACTCTGCATAAAGAAGGGCTGTATATCCAGTTGTAGGATGGCTTCTTTATTGGGAAGTAAATCCCACCATTCCTTTAAAATACCTACAAAACCATTTGCTATAGTGGCTGCAATATTTCGGGACTTTTGCCATAGGTTTCTAATCAGTGTGTACCCCATCCAATCATACTATGAACAACTTCTTTTATTTCATGAATTTCTCTACATTCTAACTTGTAGAAGTTGGGCTGTAATGTTTGGACTTTTGTCATGCCCCTGCAATGGAGGTTCTTGTAATTGTCTCGATCGGGTCCAGATCTCAAGGTTCAAACATGGCTTCATCAAACCGAGGACTCTCATACTAAGGAGCTTCTATTTTAAGCATGTTTATTTGCTTATCCTTGAAAAACAAAGGTTTATATTCTTCAAGAATCTCTTTGTGAGGCTCAAGCAGTAGAGGTTCTAGCTAATTTCGTAACCGAGACCATGATATCTTGCTCTAGACCAATCACCTTCTTTTGGGCCCGAGACTTTACCTTGTCTATTTCTTGTAACTTTGGGGGTATCTTTGGCAGATTATCTAACAAACATTCTTGTATCTCATCAATCTTATGATGAGTCTTGTCATTGTCATCATGTAGATGAGAAACACTTGATTCTATCAACTCATGTGTATGAGACAACGAGTTGCAATCCCGAACTTTTATACTAGTAGTGTGATCTACTAGGGGCTGAATTAAATCAGTTATCTTTTGATTAATGGCTTCCTGAAGCTCAAGTAGAAACTACCCGATGGTTATGTTTTGGACTAGGGTTTCTACTCTTTTGACTGATTTTCTAGAGTATCAACTTTGTCATTTAATATTTTCAATGCTCCAAGAGTATCACCATTTTTTCTAAGTTCTATAGCTTTTAGAACTTGTTCTAGAGAAGTAAGCCTCGAGAATTATTAACAACTTCTTCGTGGACTATTTTAACAAAGCTTTGTTAGTCCAGTTCAGCATTTTTGAGCTCTCGATGGCTCAATCTGCTTTGTCCACAAGTTCACGATACCGTAAAACTACTTTCGGCTTTGATCGGAGATATCAATTCATGTGATTACATTAATGGCAAATCGGATGAACTAGTGGATGCCATATTTATAGCTGGGCCATTATTTGGAGCATACTTACGGTGACCAATTTCTCACAAATAACACCACAAAAAATCCGTTGACGGATCATGCACTAGTGAACTGTGGCTACAAAGAAATGTTTTTCTTTGTTTTGCTCGATGGCTTCGTGTGTTTGAGCTTTCTCCCTATCAAAGTAAGAAGAATTTGAAGACACAGAGTTTGTTCTTGACAAACCAAGATTTTGAATTATTCCCAAACTTAACGTCACATTGCTTTTGTTTTCTCAGAATGTATGTGGCATTTTCCAACTTGGGCTTGGATGACTGGACAAACTTTTTGGATAAGGTCCACTCTCTTGGAACTTTTATCTCAGACCAGGATATCAACTCTGGTTCTATTTTCTGGCTTTCTAGGTTTACATGTGTCACCACGCTGCTGCCTTTGGACACACCGTGTTTGAGGATACATTGTGTTGACCAACCTATATATAATTTTATAATGAATGGCTAAGGGACAGGAGCCAGATCTCATATTTAAACCGGTAGTGGCTAAATGTAACTTTAGTACATCTTGTAACAAATCATCCTTAGTTAGGGAAACGGGATAATTTGGGAAAACTTCAAAAGAGATAGGTCCATTGTGAAGACATCGTCGAATTGCCGCTAAGAGGGAATCTTTGAAATTATCAAATCCGAGGTCCATAAGGCAACAGAGAATTGAGGCATTAAGACCACGACGAAAAAGTGGAGTGATGCCAATTTGTACACATCCAACATGGGCAAACTTATATGTACTCTGCTTTTTAAGACTCTTTATATCAGACTTATCTATTAAGGGTATGTTATACTCACAATTATTAGTCTTTGAAACCTGAATCACAGATTCTCTAGTTTTGAAGACAGTAGAAGCTAACAGATGGAATTTACTTATTTTGGAATAAACCTCATTATAAGACTTCTTAGGTAATCTCCATTCTGGAGTAGGACTAGACTCATCTACAATATCTATATCGAATTAATCGAAAGACTTCTCGACAGATTAATCAAATCTTGATCATCATTTTCTACGTAAGAGGTTCGGGAATGGAATCGGCCATTTTGATCAAGCTACGAGATAAGCAAGTGAGCAAGGTTAAATAAATCGGGTTCTACCCTTCAACCGCGCGACACATGGCGTCTTACTTCACGGGGACCTCACCAATTAACCTGTTTGAATGCTATATGAACTTATCTTCGCAGATGACGATCAGTAATTCGAAAACCAACTGTGTAGATTACTCGATCAAAATCAAATCATAAATCGACAATAATCTTATTCAACTATCCAGATATAGAAAGAAGAAAAAATATAAAAGGAATAAACGATCTACATTCAAAGATTCTTTCAAACCAAAGAAAAAGTTTAAGTTTAGAAAACTTAAATATATAGGCAAACACAAGAAATTCAAGCCTACATGTTATATCTATAAAGGAGAACACTATGCCAACAAGTGTCCACACAAAGAATCGTAAAAAGGTAAAGCAAAAATAAATGCTTTATCCATAAGAGGAATAGATGAAGAAAACTATGCTTTAGTTTCGATTCGAAAGCTATTCTTCGACATTTCATATGCATCACTTAATGGAGAACAATGTTATCTGATTCAGCAAGTATCAGAAATGAGTGATAGCTCAGATGAAAGTGGATACGATACCAAATTTATACACACATAGCTCTGAAGAAACTGAAAACTGAATTACAAGGTAAACATGAACAAGATACAAATATCTTGATCTCTAAACAATTCATGAACGATACTCACAACTATATCAAACACATCATCACATTCGTAATATTCTTCAAACGAATGGAAGGATTCTATTATAATCAATTTATGATCACCATTTACAGTAATTAAAACATGGACTGTATCAAACATACTGAACTTACAAGACTTGGTGGATCAGACATGACTCGACTCTTTAAATCCCTCGGTCTCTTGTCTTTCTTCCTTGACCGATACTTGGACTCCGATGCCTTTCTTTACATGTGCTTTGTCTTCCCGACTTCCAGATGTAGTGAATGAAATGAAAGAGTTCTATATATAGACTTCTTTCAAAGCTTTTCACCTGGAACCGTAAGAACCGGAAAAGGGGAAACCGGAAGCATGAGTAACCGGTTAGATTCCCATAGACGATCGAGACATTATGAGTACAACCCACTCACGGGAGTGCATTTCAAAAAGAAGATGGACCCACCACGCACCAACACAGATAAGATCGAATCTTATCACAAACTTTATTGACAAACGGCAACAGGCCTGCCGTAATGGCCGACAAAAGCAAACGCACTAACAAAAGCAAAGAATCTACGGACTGTCAATAATGACTGATGGACCAGGAGCATCGTCGTCAGATGAGGTAGTGCTGTCATGTCTGACTGGTACATCCTCGAGATTCCTTTCTAGTCTTTCGAGCCACGTCCTGGAAATAGTGGCTGTCCCATCATTATTTGGCTGGAGATGATGGCGCGTTGGATACAGATAATGATCCAAGATTCGCAAATCCTGGCCTGGTACAGGAGGACGTACAACCATCGTATGGTGTAGCAAAATACGGCGCCAAAGAGTAGCATTAGGGCGCTCAACCAGATTCCTGACAGAGTTAGTTTTAACATAATAGTGCACCTTGACAAACCAAGGTATTTTACACTGGATGAGAATATTACGAGCTAAGTCGGATTTACATTCGATAACGGAGAGTCGAAAGCTTAGAAGGCAAATATTTCTGAAGAAAGAACTTGAAATGTTTAGAGAGATACTTCCTGCCTCCGATGGCTGGTTCTCTGCTCCCAAAGGTCAAACTCAAGAGGATTCTCTTCACCATAGTCCGAGTACTCAAACCTCCAGAGTGTATTTGCACGTGGGATCACCGTCTCGAGACGCAATCCTTCAACCGGTAGATGATCTGGTCTTTCACTTACAACACCGATCTCCATTGCCAATGTAGGCAACACTTAATCATTGGGTCTTGCATGGTGTGGAATGTTCTTCCAGAATTTCGGATCGCATAGGTGGCATTCAAGTTCGGACATGGCAAACTCGTAGTAGAGATAAAATCTCGGAGAGTAAAAAAGTCTGTGCTTCTCTGACATCCGATTGTCATTGGCTACCAATGAGTCAATGTGGCCTCTGTAATTCTTGTGATCCCAAATAGTGCCTTGGGGCTCATGTATAACCCGAGTTACATTGATTATCTTGGAAGAATTTAATTCTCGATCGAAAAATCTGCTAAAGAATTTGTCTTGCCAGATATATGCTCTACAGAGAAATCAAAATTATCGAACCACAAACCCCATCTTTGGAGTCTGTTGAATGCAGATTTGTTAGCAGGATCACCACCATTTAATCTCTTCTTAAAATCTTTTAAATCAGACCTCAATATGAAAGATTCATTCTGAACAAAAAATAAGAAAGCTTTTATGGCTTTCTTGGCGGCTAAGAACTCCTTATGAGAAGAATGATAATTAATTTCAGAACCCTGAAACGCACTCCGAGGCGTATCTCGCAAATTTTCTCTTTATCATTTTGAGATTTCTCTTTTAGCACTGCTCCCAATACCGATCATTGGCGCCACATTCAATGATTTTTAAGCCGATCCTCGGGAGAGTCATTGGAGGAAGCTCAAGAACTTGCTTCTTGATCCTCTGAACTGCACTAGTCATCTCATGGCTCCAAGCAGAGCATTTTCTTCAATCGCTTGTTCAATGAATTCTCGCACACAGCGCAATGTTCTTATAGAAACCAGCTATGTAATTTACACCCTAAAAACCTTTGAAGTTCTTTTTATCTCGAGACTTCATCGGGAAATTTTGGATTTTGCTTACAACATGTTTCTTTGCATTTCTATACTTCCGAACTGATCTTAATCCCTAAGAAATTTATTTCTTCCTTGAAGACTTCTATTTTAGAAGGGGAAAGACATATCCCATTTCTATAGACAACTTCATAAAATTTGTTTAAATGTTCTACATGCTCCTTAGGTGATTTTGAAAATATAAGTATATCATCTATATAGATGATAAGGAAATCAGATAACTCACCGAATATCTTATCCATGATCTTCTGGAAAATGGATGGAGCTGTCTTTAGTCCAAATGGAAGGACTTTCCATTCATATTGTCCACCTGGGACAATGAAGGCTGTCTTGTACATGTCTTCAGGATGAAGGAAGATCTGCCAGAAACCGCTTTTCAGATCGAACTTGCTGTAAACTTTGGAATTCTTGATTCTGCTCAGCAGATCGTCTTTGGCAGGAATAGGGTGTTGAACAGCTGCAATAAACTTATTTAGTGGTTTATAGTCAACCACTAGTCTCTTCTTGTTTCTGAGTTGCTCACTCCTTTTATTTACATAAAAGGCTGCACATGACCATGGGGAACTTGATTCTTGTATGAATCCACCTTTAAGTAGTTTCGGATTTCTTCATGGCACTCTTTTCGTTCTGAAGGAGGCATACCTCTGTGGTGTGCTTTAAACTTAGGAACTATTTCATTCCCACTCGCATCTTTTATCAATCAGAATTCGTGAGAGCAATCAGTGTTTCTTTACTGTACACAAAAGCATGAGGGTTATCACTACAGATATTCTTCTTTATCTTTGAAACAATTTCCTCAATGCTAGTCTCAGGCGCTTAGCAATGGATTTATGAATCCAGACATTATTTACTGCCTTTTTCTTTTCTGGTAAAGGTACTATAGATTGAAATGAGTACCTTCTAGGAATCTTGATAGGAGGATTAAACAAAGAAATATAATCCTCGAAATCCGAATGTATGGCAACTTTTAAGGAAATCTACTCCTAACAAGCAATCATAATTTTCCATGTTATGCTGATAAAATTCTATTTCCATGGAAATTCCTTCAATGTTAATCAGAACTTTTGCCATAGCATTACAAACAACTTCCCTTTTATCAAATCTGATTTTGGTGTTGGTCATTTTCCAACAATCTGAAGGGATGGCTTTTTCTCTTAACAAACTTATTTCAGCACTGTATCAATCATTGCATATAATATATATGGCTTGATATTAGGGATGCAAATGGTGATAGAGATAAAGGGATTCGTGTGCACTAATCAATACATACCTCTCGCTTGATCTTTCCTTGGGATGCAATGTGCTTTGATAAGTATCTTCCGTGCTATCTTCAGCATCTTTCTTTTCTTTTTCTTCTTCTTCCAATAGTCTAGTGTATTCTTCTCGTAGCATTGCGATGACCTTTTCTAATAGTTCAAGTCTTTCTTCGCCATGCCTTGTAGACTTCTATGGAGGCCGGATCTCATTCTTGCTTTCTCGCAGTTTGTTCTTCTTAAAACATGAAAGAATAGGTACGAGGAGGAAAATTACCTCTTCCTCTGCCTCTTCCTTGCCATGGTCCTGTTCTTCCCCTGGTGGGAATCTGGCGTTGTCGGACACGTTGTTGAAATGGTGGTCCGACAGAAAGGACTCATATAGTTCATCGTGCTAATCCCGATCAGCTTTTTCTTGCATTCTCGCTTTGCTTCGCTTCCTTTTGTCTTATATATCTATCCCATGCATTTCTCTGAGCTTTTTGCTCAGTGACATCTTTCTTGTAGTGTCCCAAGGGGGACAACTGTCATATTCACTTTGAAAGCATTCAAGCTGCTTTCTTAATAACTCTGCACTAGGAGGAATCATTGGATGAGCAAAATTAGATACCATATTAATAGCAAAATTTGCAAATGAAGGAATGGTATCATATCCACTGTCATCTGAACTATCACTCATTTCTCGATACTTGCTGAATCAGATTACATTGTTCTCCATTAAGTGATGCATATGAAATGTCGAAGAATAGCTTTACAATCAAACTAAAGCATAGTTTTCTTCATCTATTCCTCTTATAGATAAAGCATTTATTTTTGCTTTACCTTTTCGATTCTTTGTGTGGACACTTGTTGGCATAGTGTTCTCCTTTGCGTATATAACATGTAGGCTTGAATTTCTTGTGTTTGCCTATATATATTAAGTTTTCTAAACTTAAACTTTTTCTTTGGTTTGAAAGAATCTTTGAATGTAGATCGTTTATTCCTTTTATATTTTTTCTTCTTTCTATATCCCTGATCCTCCTTTGAAAGTGAGCAATCTCTGCAAGAAGATTTGCGCCTATGAGGAAAGATTTCAAGATCGGGACAACCAAAGGGCTCTAAAGCATATTGTTCACAAAAACAAGTGCCTAAAGCACGCTGATGTTTTAGAGCTTGCTTTCGCTCCCATTTCTCTTTACAAAGAGCTTAGCATTTGTCTCGATTAATGATTTGATTTATAGCTCCAAAACTTAACTCTGCAGCTTCTTAATCCATGCATAGCTTTCTTGTACTGTGTTGCAAAGTACGGTGGAAAGGATTCAATGTATCTGAGACGCATTGTCTCATCATTAATATTACTGAGCCAGTAATACAATTTCTGCATAAAACATTGATATTCCTTTACTCTTGACATATCACACAATCTTGCTCTAAGAAACATTGTTGTGTTCATCATTTTGTCATCATCAATATTACCAATGAATTCTTTGATGACTCGCTGCGAAAGAAGGGCTGTATATCCAGTTGTAGGATGGCTTCTTTATTGGGAAGTAAATCCCACCATTCCTTTAAAATTCCTACAAAACCATTTGCTATGGTAGCTGCAATATTTCTAGGACTTCTGCCATAAGTCTCTAATTGTGTGTTACCCCATCCAATCATACCATGGACAACTTCCTTTATTTCATGAATTTCTCTACATTCTAACTTGTAGAAGTTGGGTGTAATGTTTGGACTTTTGTCATGCCCTGCAATGGAGGTTCTTGTAATTGTCTTCGGACTCGGGTCCAGATCTCGAAGGTTCAAACATGGCTTCATCAAACCGAGGACTCTCATACTGAGGAGCTTCTATCTTAAGCATATTTATTTGCTTATCCTTGAAGAACAAAGGTTTATATTCTTCAAGAATCTCCTTATGGGGCTGCTTAGTAGAGGTTCTAGCTAATTCTCGTAACTCCGAGACCATGATACCGCTCTAGACCAATCACCTTCTTTTGGGCCCGAGACTTTCTTGTCTATTTCTTGTAACTTTGGGGATATCTTTGGCAGATTATCTAACAAACATTCTTGTATCTCATCAATCTTATGATGAGTCTTGTCATTGTCATCATATAGATGAGAAACACTTGATTCTATCAACTCATGTGTATGAGACAAATGAGTTCAATCGAACTTTTATACTAGTAGTGTGATCTACTAGGGGCTGAATTAAATCAGTTATCTTTTGATTAATGGCTTCTGAAGCTCAAGAGTAGAAACTACCCGATGGTTATCTTTGACTAGGGTTTCTACTCTTTTGACTGATTTTTCAAGAGTATCAACTCTGTCATTTAATATTTTCAATGCTCCAAAGAGTATCACCATTTTTTCTAAGTTCTATAGCTTTTAGGACTTGTTCTAGAGAAGTAAGCCTCGAGAATTATTAACAACTTCTTCATGGACTATTTTAACAAATTTGTTAGTCCAGGTTCAAACATTTTTGAGCTCTCTCGATGGCTCAATCTGTTTGTCCACTGTTTTTGATACCGTAAAACCGCTTTCGGCTTTGATCAGGAGATATCAATTCATGTGATTTTGTTAATGGCAAACTGGATGAACTAGTGGATGCCATATTTATAGCTGGGCCATTATTAGGAGCATACTTCTGGCTGACCAATTTCTCACAAATAACACCACAAAAATCCGTTGACGGATCATGCACTAGTGAACTGCGTGGCTGCAAAGAAATGTTTTTCTTTGTTCTCGCTCTCGATGGCTTCGTGTGTTTGAGCTTTCTCCTCTTGTAAAGTAAGAAGAATTTGAAGACACGAGTTTGTTCTTGACAAACCAAGATTACTTGAATTATTCCCGAAACTTAACGTCACATTGCTTTTGTTTTCTCTGAATGATGTGGCATTTTCCAACTTAGGCTTGGATGACTGGACAAACTTTTTGGATAAGGTCCACTCTCTAGAACTTTTATCTCGAGACCAGATATCAACTCGGTTCTATTTTCTCGCTTTCTAGGTTTACATGTGTCACCACGCTGCCAGCCTTTAGACACACCGTGTTTAACAAGGATACATTGTGTTGACCAACCTATATATAATTTTATAATGAATGGCTAAGGGACAGAGCCGATCTCATATTTAAACCGGTACTCACAACTATATCAAACACATCATCGCATTCGTAATATTCTTCAAACGAATGGAAGGATTCTATTATAATTAATTTATGATCACCATTGTGATAATTAAAACATGGACTGAATCAAACATTTTGTACTTACAAGACTTGACCAGATTACAGACTCGACTCTTTAAATGCCCGGTCTCTGTCTTTCTTCCTTGACCGATACTTGGACTCCGGATGCCATTCTTTACATGTGCTTTGTCTTCCCGACTTCCGATGTAGTGAATGAAATGAAAGAGTCGTATTTATAGACTTCTTTCAAAGCTTTTCACTGAACCGGTAAAACCGGAAAGGGGAAACCGAAGCATGAGTAACCGGTTAGATTCCCATAGACCGATCGACATTATGAGTACAACCCACTCACGGAGTGCATTTCAAAAAGAAGATGGACCCACCACGCACCAACACAGTATAAGATCGAATCTTATCACAAACTTTATTGACAAACGGCAACAACAGCTGCCGTAATGGCCGACAAAAGCAAACGCACTAACAAAAGCAAAGAATCTACGGATCGTCAATAATGACTGATGGACCAGAGCATCGTCGTGGATGGTAGTGCTTTGTCATGTCCGACCGGTACATCCTCGAGATTCCTTTCTAGTCTTTCGAGCCACGTCCCGGAAATAGTGGCTGTCCCATCATTATTTGGTTTGGAGATGATGGCGCGTTGGATACGATAATGATCCAAGATTCGCAAATCCTGGCACTGCACGGAGGACGTACAACCATCGTATGGTGTAGCAAAATACGACGCCAAAGAGTAGCATTAGGGTGCTCAACCGCATTCTGACAGAGTTAGTTTTAACATAATAGTGCACCTTGACAAACCAAGGTATTTTACACTGGATGAGAATATTACGAGCTAAGTCGATGTACATTCAAGAACGGAGAGTCGAAAGCTTAGAAGGCAAATACTTTTGAAGGAAGAACTTGAAATTTTTAGAAAGATACTTCCTGTCTCCGATGGCTGGTTCTCTGTTCCAAAGGTCAAACTCAAGAGGATTCTCTTCACCCATAGTCCTGAGTACTCAAACCTCCAGTGAGTGTATTTGCACGTGGGATCACCGTATGCGAGACGTAATCCTTCAACCGGTAGATGATCCGGTCTTTCACCTTCGAACGCTGATCTCCATTGCCAATGCAGGCAACACTTAATCATTGGGTCTTGCATGGTGTGGAATGTTCTTCCAGAATTTCTAGATCGCATAGGCGGCATTCAAGTTCGGACATGGCAAACTCGTAGTAGAGATAAAATCTCTGGAGAGTAAGAAAGTCTCGTGCTTCTCTGGACATCCGATTGTCATTGGCTACCAATGAGTCAATGTGGCTCTCGCAATTCTTGTGATCCCAAATAGTGCCTTGGGGCTCATGTATAACTTTGAGTTACATTGATTATCTTGGAAGAATTTAATTCTCACTCGGAAAAATCTGCTAAAGAATTTGTCTTGCCGATTTATGCTCTACAGAGAAATCAAAATTATCGAACCACAAACCCCATCTCTGGAGTCTGTTGAATGCAGCTTTGTTGGCAGGATCACCACCATTTAATCTTTTCTTAAAATCTTTCAAATCAGATCTAAGTATGAAAGATTCATTCTCGAATAAAAAAAAGAGGAAAGCTTTTATGGCTTTTTTGGCGGCTAACAATTCCTTATGAGAAGAATGATAATTCATTTCAGAACCTCAAACGCACTTGAGGCGTATCTGCATATTTTCTCTTTATCATCTTGGGATTTCTCTTTTAGCATTGCTCCCAATACGATGATCAGCGTCACATTCAATGATTTTTAAGCCGATCCTCGGGAGAGTCATTGAGGAAGGTCAAGAACTTGCTTCTTGATCCTCTCGAACCGCACAAGTCATCTCATGGCTCCAAGCAGAGCATTTTTCTTCAATCGCTTGTTCAACAGACTCACATTTACTGATGTTCTTATAGAAACCAGCTATGTAATTTACACACCTAAAAACCTTTGAAGTCACGCTTATCCGAGACTTCATCAGGGAAATTCTGGATTTTGCTTACAACATGTTTTCTGCTGCATTTCTATACTTCCAGAACTGATTTTAATCCCTAAGAAATTTATTTCTTCCTTGAAGACTTCTATTTTAGAAGGGGAAAGACATATCCCATTTCTATAGAAAACTTCATAAAATTTGTTTAAATGTTCTACATGCTCCTTAGGTGATTTTGAAAATATAAGTATATCATCTATATAGATGAAAAGGAAATCAGATAACTCACCGAATATCTTATCCATGATCTTCCTCGGAAAACGGATGGAGCTGTCTTTAGGCCAAATGGAAGAACTTTCCATTCATATTGTCCACCTGGACAATGAAGGCTGTCTTGTACATGTCTTCGGATGAAGGAAGATCCGCCGTAAACCGCTTTTCGATCGAACTTCTTGTAAACTTTGGAATTCTTGATTCGCTCACAGATCGTTTTTGGCAGAATAGGGTGTTGAACAGCTGATATGAACTTGTTTAGTGGCTTGTAATCAACCACCAATCTCTTCTTGTTCCTTAGTTGCTCACTCCTTTTATTAACATAAAAGGCCGCACATGACCATGGGGAACTTGATTCTTGTATGAAACCACCTTTAAGTAGTTTCTCGGATTTCTTCATGGCACTCTTTGCGTTACTCAAGGAACCATACCTCTCGTGGTGTGCTTTAAACTTAGGAATTATTTCATTCCCACTGGCATCTTTGATCAATCAAATTCAGAGAGCAACCTGTGTTTCTTTCTCGTACACACACAAAGCATGAGGGTTATCACTACGAGATATTCTTTTTTATCTTTGAAACAATTTCCTCAATGCTAGTCCAAGGCGCTTAGCAATGGATTTATGTATCTAGACATTATTTATCGCCTTCTTCTTTTCTCGTAAAGGTACTATAATTTGAAATGAGTACCTTCTAGGAAACTTGACAGAGGATTAAACAAAGAAATATAATCCTCTCGAAATACTAAATGTATGGCAACTTTTAAGGAAATCTATTCCTAACAAGCAATCATAATTTTGCATGTTATGCTAGTAAAATTCTATTTCAATAGAAATTCCTTCAATGCTTATCGAACTTTTGCCATAGCATTACAAACCACTTCCCTTTTATCAAATCTGATTTTGGTGTTGGTCATTTTCCAACAATCAAGAAGGGATGGCTTTTTCTCTTAACAAACTTATTTCGTAACTGTATCAACCATTGCATCTAACAAATATGGCTTGATATTAGGTATGCAAATGGTGATAGAGATAAAGGGATTACGTATGCATGCTAATCGTACATACCTCTCGCTGATCTTTCCTTGGGATGCAATGTGCTGATAAGTATCTTCCGTGCTATCTTCAGCATCTTTCTTTTCTTTTTCTTCTTCTCGCGCAATAGTCCGGTGTATTCTTCTCAGTAGCATTGGCGATGACCTTTTCTAATAGTTCAAGTCTCTGCTTCTTCGCCATGCCTTGTAGACTTCTATGGAGGTGGATCTCATTCTTTTTTTGCGGTCGTTGTTCTTCCGAAACAGGAAAGAATAGGTACGAGGAGGAAAATTACCCCTTCCTCTGCCTCTTCCTTGCCATGGTCTGTTCTTCCCCGGTGGGAATCTCGGCGTTGTCGGACACGTTGTTGAAATGGTGGTCCGACAGAAAGGACTCATATAGTTCATCAGCCGATCCCGATCACTTGTTCTTGCATTCTCGCTTTGTTACGCTTCCTTTTGTCTTATATATCTATCCCGCATTTCTCTCGAGCTATTTTCTTAATGACATCTTTCTTCTTTGTGTCCCATGGGGGACAACTATCATATTCACTTTGAAAACATTCAAGCTGTTTTCTTAATAACTCTGCACTAGGAGGAATCATTGGATGAGCAAAATTAGATACCATATTAATAGTAAAATTAGCAAATGATGGTATGGTATCGTATCCACTTTCATCTGAGCTATCACTCATTTTTGACACTTGCTGAATCAGATTACATTGTTCTCCATTAACTGATGCATATGAAATGTCAGAAGAATAGCTTTCTGAATCTGAAACTAAAGCATAGTTTTCTTCATCTATTCCTCTTATGGATAAAGCATTTATTTTTGCTTTACCTTTTTCTGATTCTTTGTGTGGACACTTGTTGGCATAGTGTTCTCCTTTACAGATATAACATGTAGGCTTGAATTTCTTGTGTTTGCCTATATATTTAATTTTCTAAACTTAAACTTTTTCTTTGGTTTGAAAGAATCTTTGAATGTAGATCGTTTATTCCTTTTATATTTTTTCTTCTTTCTATATCCTGGATCCTCCCCCTTTGAAAGTGAGCAATCTCTGCAAGAAGATTTGCGCCTATGAGGAGAGATTTCAAGATCAGGACAACCAAAGGGCTCTAAAGCATATTGTTCACAAAAAACAGTGCCTAAAGCACGCTGATGTTTGAGAGCTTGCTTTCGCTCCCATTTCTCTTTACAGAGCTTAGCATTTGTCTGATTAATGATTTGATTTATAGCTCCAAAACTTAACTCTGCAGTTCTTAATCCATGCATTGCTTTCTTGTATTGTGTGGCAAAGTATGGTGGAAAGGATTCAATGTATCTGAGACGCATTGTCTCATCATTAATATTACCTGAGCTGTAATACAATTTCTGCATAAAACATTGATATTCTTTCACTCTTGACATATCACACAATCTTGCTCTAAGGAACATTGCTGTGTTCATCATTTTGTCATCATCAATATTACCAATGAATTCTTTGATGACTGCTGCAGTAAGGGCTGTATAGCCAGCTTGTAGGATGGCTTCTTTATTGGGAAGTAAATCCCACCATTCCTTTAAAATTCCTACAAAACCATTTGCTATAGTGGCTGCAATATTTCGGGACTTCGCCATAGGTTTCTAATCGTGTGTTACCCCATCCAATCATACTATGAACAACTTCTTTTATTTCATGAATTTCTCTACATTCTAACTTGTAGAAGTTGGGCTGTAATGTTTGGACTTTTGTCATGCCCTGCAATGGAGGTTCTTGTAATTGTCTTGGGTGGGTCCAGATCTCGAAGGTTCAAACATGGCTTCATCAAACCGAGGGACTCTCATCTTGAGGAGCTTCTATTTTAAGCATATTTATTTGCTTATCCTTGAAGAACAAAGGCTTATATTCTTCAAGAATTTCTTTATGTGGTAGCTTAGAAGAAGTTCTAGCTAATTCTCGTAACCCGAGACCATGATAATCTTTCTCTAGACCAATCACCTTCTTTTGGGCCCGAGACTTTCCGTCTATTTCTTGTAACTTTGGGGGTATCTTTGGCATTATCTAACAAACATTCTTGTATCTCATCAATCTTATGATGAGTTTTCTCATTGTCATCATGTAGATGAGAAACACTTGATTCTATCAACTCATGTGTATGAGACAACCGAGTTGCAAGAATCCAGAACTTTTTATACTAGTAGTGTGATCTACTAGGGGCTGAATTAAATCAGATTGGCCAACACTCACTACGGTGGTGAGGTCGAGGTGCGATTCATGGGGTTAGTAGGGCACTAAAGGATATTTATACAGGACTTCTCTTGGATTACGCACCCCATCACTTCCCTTTAGTGGAAAGGGAAGAAATTTGTTTAGTCAGACAGGTGTGAGCAAGCCTTAAAGACACGATAGAATGTCTCACCACAACACCTATTCTTATAGTGTTGGATCAATAGGAGTGAGTTTTTCATATGCACATATACTTATTTGATAGGACTTGGAGGTGTATTGATGCAAGAGGGTAGGGTGGTGGCTTTTGAGTCTCACAAAATCAAGGATTATGATCTTAATTATCCAACTCATGATCTTGAGCTGCGGCGATTGTGTATGCCTTGGTTTAATGGAGACACTTTCTTCTTGGAAGGAGATTCACACTCAAGAATGATTATTTGAGTCTTCGCCACCTCTTCATACAACCAAATCTGAATGCTCATTAGCGGCGTTGTATGGAGTTTCTTTGTCTACTCGTTAGCGGTGTTGTATGGAGTATGATATGGAGATAGAGCATGTGAAAGGGAAGGAGAATGTGGTTGCATATTCTCTTAGCATATGGAGGCATGTGGCTATGGCCACCTCAGTGAGCACAGTTTACATAGTAGGATTCTACAACATCTTCCTCACAACAACTTCTATAGTGCATCCAAAATGGATATCGAGTATCGATACCCCACAAGGGGAAGTTTAATGGTTTTTATTTAGAGGCATATGGTCTTCTCGAGCACAAACGCTAGTTTTATGTTCCTAGAGATGGAGGATTGAGGAAAGACATCTTGGCAGAGGCACATCATGCACCCTATTCAGCCCATCCTCGGGGTGAAAAATATGCATGCCACCTTGAGAAAGTTGTATCATTGGAGAGGAATTAGTAGAGACGTGGCTCAATTCATGTCATGCTATGTAGAGTGCCAAAAAGTAAACACCGAGCATCAACATCGAGTTGGACTTCTCTATCCTCATCATATATGGAATGGAAGTGTGATACCATTTCCATGGAATTCATTATTGGAATAACGATGTTGATATACCACCATAATGCCATCATGGTAACGGTGGATAAATTGACACAAGTGGTTCATTTTTCTCTTATAAAGACAACTTATAAAGCCGGTGCGGTGATGCGGGTATATCTTGAAGATATTGTCGGGTTACATGGGATTCCGTGGAAGATAATTTGTGAACGCGGCCCTTTGTATACTTCCCATTTTTGGACCACCATATGATATGCCCTTGAGAAAAGGATCAACTTCAACACAACATATCACCCTAAGATAGATGGACAAATTGAGTGGGTGAATCAAATTTTAGAGGACATGCTTAGGATGTATGTGATGGATCATCAGAGCGAGATGGGAGGAGTGCTTATACTTTGTGGAGTTTGCCTACAATAATAGTTTTCGAGTTCTATAGGAATTCCTCCTTTCTAGGCCTTATATGGCGAGTACAAGACACCTCTTAGCTAGGACAAATTAGAGGATAGGGTTTCTCTTGGACCAGCTTTGTTGCAGAACATGGAGCAGCAGGTGGTTATGATCATGCAAAGACTACAAGAGGTACATGACAGAAGAAGAAGTAAGCCGACCAACATAGGACCAATCGTAGTTTTGATGTGGCTATGAAGGTTTTCCTTCGTTTTAGGCCACATAAGAGCCCTATCCATTATGGAAAAGGTTCTAAGTTAGCTCCTAGATTCGTGGGTCCTTTTGAGATCTTAGAGGGTATCGGCCCTTTGGCCTACTGACTAGCATTTCCACCTAGCTTGTTTCGAGTACATGATGTGTTTCATGTTTCAATTCTTAGGAGATATGTTGCAGATCCTTCTCATGTGTTAGACTAGACATCATTGTAGGTGCAGGATCAAGCGTAGGTGATGGTGAAGCCCATTCGCATTATATATCGCAGGACCTTGGGCCTTCGAGGAAAAGAGATTGATCGAGTTAAGGGTGTAGTGAGATGGATATGATTAGACTGCACTACATGGGAGGATGCTACTTTGTTACAAGTTTAGTTCCCATATCTTTTCCAGTGACTTCCAGGAGGAATTCGATCCTATGGGGAGGGAAATGTAGTGCCCTCTTTCCTTCAACACCTTGTGATATTGATCCCGATGCTGCTAACTATATTTTGGACATTGTTATAGTATAATTTAGCATGATGTTAGATAATAGATCATGGTTTATTGTGGACTTTGATTCACGTATGGTGCATGATTATTAGAGACTTTTTATATAGTGATGTTGATATATTGTTTGACATGGTTACATTATAGATGTTGTTCGACTTGTGATATTTGGATATTTTGAGTACAGCTAGAAAATGAGAATTGAATTAAAATTGGTGATTATATAGTTGTGGATGAAATTGTAAGTGATACTGCTTATTATCTTGATGTTTTTTGTGATTCATGTAAATGCCGATGATCTTGAAATTATACTTATATTCATTTGGATGTTCTAATATGGCCACAAGGCTGAAGGAGGTATTTTTATTTTGCAGGTTTAAAATATCACAAAAAACATTGGGGATTGGAGACCAACCACATTGGAATTCTAGATGAATTCAACAAGGTCACCATGACAACTTGTATTTGTTTGTGTGTTTGATTGTGTTAGGGATTCCCATGGGGGGATCACCTTTAAATGTGACCAAGGGTTATGTGTATTTATTTATTTGGTTCCTTTTTATTGATGTTTGTATGTGTTTATTAAGTGATGTGTTTACCCCTTTTTATTTAAATAAATTGTGGTATATAATGTGAGTAATCATATTGTTAAAATAAATTAACCATCTTGGGTCATAACAAAGTAATTATTGGAGTGGTTGACTCTTGTATTAAATGTTGTAAGATATGTGTAAGCAATGTGTAAGTGATGTGTAAGAGTTATGTAAGTAAATTTTTGATTATGAAACACTTCATCTTCTTTGGAATTAGAAATTGTCCTTGGAGACTATTTTTAGAGGTTTGTGGGACAAGTTAAACTTGTCCCATACCTCTTACATTTGCATACCAACCTTACCTATGGCTGGATATTTTAAATCTAGCCTCCATTATGCATTTTTGTATGTCTAGCTGAATGTTTTGATTACACTTCTTGCTTGAAATTAATTTCAGTCCTTTGGGGTATGGTCTTGATTTGAGTTTGTAAGTAAACTATCATATTATTCACCTACTTATTTATTGTGTCTTGGAGATTGAAGTTGACTTGTGATTTGGAATTGACGATATGTGTTGTGGCATCCTACAAAAATCCACATCATCCTCCTCTCTTCCCCCTTCTATATATTCGAGTTCATTTAATTGTTTTGGAGTTACAGTATTTTGGGTTGCTTCACTTTTGTATACTTCATTTGGGGAAAATTATTTTTTTTGTTTTGATCTCTTGCTTTTGGAGAAAGTTTGAAAACTTTTTACAGGCCTCTATTTCATTTATCTTGAGTTGTTTTGCATTGGAAAGCTTTCCATTGGGAACTTGGAACAAAATCCATTATGGAGAGGTAAGAGTTTGGCTCTTGAAATGATCTTTTTACTTGTGCAAATGTTATTGTTGTGAATGTTTTGGCATATGTGTGGGTTTTTGGGTAAATGGACTAGGGATGGTGTAGGAGAAGACTATGGGGTATTTCTGTGGGAGGCATAAGTATTTTTGGGAGGTATAAGTATGGAGGGAGTTGGGATTTGGGTTCCACCTTAAAAAGAAATATCTTGCATTTCTTTACTCGTTATGTGGTGTCATAAGAGGTTGGGTATGCATAAGGAAATGTGAGGAATAAGGGGTACTTGAGGGAGGCATAAGGGCATGTCGGGATCTGAAATTTATATATATATATATATATATATATATATATATATATATATGGTTTTTATCATATTTGTGTGGTGATGCCCATTTTGCCTTTGATAGGCATAAGTAACATCCCCCATCATTTCTTTCTCCTTTGACTTACATGATAAATCATGGGTGTTGTTTGTTGTCTTTATTCTATGGTTGTAAACTACAGTTTTTTTTGACTGTGTTTTGAATGAGAAATTTTTCTTTGTGTTGTGGAAGCCTATTATTGCCATGTGTTGGAAAACATCTCTTATTACATTGTGGTTAGCTCTCGGGGCCAATGAAGAAGGATGGATTCTCCTTTCATTGGATGTCTTGGTTGGGTGGAGAGCATTGCCTTTCCCCCTATTTTGTTATGATAAAATTGAAATAAAAAAAATGAACGATATTCATGTTGTTGTTTTGGAACTGAGAAAGAAGACAAAGTTTGGTAGTCCTTTGTGAGACTTATTTTTGTAGGCCTTTTTCCCACTTCAAGTGGATGACTTGTAATATTATTTGTATTGGATAGTTATTTTGTTTTTGAAATAAAATCCTGTGTTTAAATAAGAAAGAGATATACACTGAAATTTGTACTATGTAAAGAGACGTCAAAGTGCATTTGAATGAAAGGAAAAGAGAAAGAGTGGTAATTTGTAAAGTTGTATGTGATAAATATAAATAGAATTTGTATTATTTTCCACAAATGGAGTTACTTCTGTGTAAAAATATGTGTTGAAATATGTTGAGGAAATTATGTTTGAAAGAGAGAAACACGTATGAAGAAGATATATTACTCTATTTTTGTTGAAATGCATGATTTGAAAATTAGAAGTTGCATTCTTGTTTTTACATTTTGATTGAAGGAAAGATAACTAGTTAAAAATAGCATGAAATGTAATCAACGTTTGTATGACATGGCAAAAGAAATAGATTAATCTCTGGTTGTGAATTGTATAAACTTCATTTTTATTTCACGGTAAACTTTGTAAATTTTTATCAAAAGATACATAACAACCCTATAAAACTATGAAAACAATTGAAACACTAATACAATCTAAGAAAGATCAAAATGATCCCAAACAAACAAAAATACTTACGAAAATTTTATAGAACCTTTCAAATCGGGTTCAGATAAAAACTCATACTTTTCTTTGGATAAAAATTTGAAATTTATGAATGCTAATCAATCAAAAATTTTAAACGTTGCAATCTATACTAAAATCTTCCAAGTAAAATCATCCATGCCTAATTGGGCTTGTTGAGAAAAAGTTAATGGAAAATTTGAACAAAATTTATAAGTTAAAAATACCGGTTCACATTTTAGAAGCCTGCAGAACGTTTATCAAGATTGAACCTTAAAACTTTATCAAAATATAATTTTTAATTACTATGTGCAAAGAGGACATTGAGAGCGTTCTAGAAAGTTCTTGTTTACAAAAACCAAGTTCCCTATCAAAAGTTATGGCATTCTGAAGTTTTTACTTAATTTGGCTTCAAAAATAATCTAAGCTCACAAATTTTATTCAATAAAATTTCTTGGGCGACTCATGCGGGCTAAAAATTTCATTTTGCTTTTTTGCCAATAAACGCCAAGCCGTGAAGTTTCCCGCCACTCCGCTAACCCGTAGGCCTTCATTTTGCTGACAAAATAATATATATATAAAATCTAAGTTCGAAAAAGGAAAATTTGGAAAATTTTCCTCACGGCCTCGCCACCCTACCCTTCACTTTTGGAAACGATTCCGCGGGTGCACGGGCCCACAACCCTTAACTCAACCTTTAAAATTTTTGGAAAAATTTCTTACTTTTCTCCATGGACCCACATCCCCACCCTTGCCTTGGAAAAGTACTTCCACAGGGAGCGCGGGCCCGCGTTCTAACACTTAACTTTTAAAATTTTTGGAAAATATTTAGAAGTTCCTCTGCTAGCCTACCTCCCCGTAGATAATGATTGGATGACACGTGGTTTCACAGGATGATGATGGAGTAGTGGTTGATTTATCAACCTTAACATTTTAAAATTCTTTTGGTGAAAATTTAAAATTTTCTCCGCTACCCCACCACCCGCAACCAATGAGATCCTGACACGTGGCATCATCCGACGTTGGTGGAGGTGTGGGTCATTTTGATCCCTTAACATTTTTTGGCATGAAAGCTAAATGTCTTAAATTTCTCCAGTGGATCGGATTTCTGCATTGGAGCATGGAAATCTTATAGAATCACGGGCGTGCGGAGACAGTTTTTGTCTTGCATCTAAAAAGTCAAAAGCGCTAAGTTCCTCCTGCTCTGTCGGCTCACGTATAAGAAATTTTCTTTTCCCCGCTCCACCGGTCTACATTCCTCCTCTATTTTAAGTTTTTCTCTGAATTCCATAGACCCGAGATGGGAAATTTTTCCTCCCCAAGCCCGCAGCCCGCTCTTGGGAAAAATTTCACCCTAATTTCTCGCCTTCCCATAACTTGAGAAATATGAGGAGTTAGGAGGACTTCTTTATATCAATGGAAAGGTGAGGAAATTTCCTATCTAATGAGAATGTTTTTAGGAAGTTTTAATTGCGTTAATTATGAGAAAAATATAGTTGAATCTTTTAGTGAGTTTTGGGAGGGGGTAAGTAAGAATTTACTCTGATGATTTTAAATATGTATTCTTCCCCCATAATTAAACCTTGCTCTTTTCGTGGATCTTGTGGAATTAAATACCTTGGGTATTTAATTGTTTTTGTCCCTTAACCCTAAAATTTTAAATCAGGGAATATCTAGCTAAAATGTCAATGTAATCAGTGATTAAATTAATCCCTAAGGAGATTTGAGCTAGGTGTTGATTTATTACACTTATTGATTTATAATGTTGAATTAGTAATTGTTATAGTGAGAAAAGTTATTAGTTGAAGTTAATCGTCCTTGAGACTTTGGTTGTTAACACCTTAAGAAAAAAGAAAAATTATTCCACAATTTTTCTAATTAAGCCTAGGTTGTTCTTGGTTCTCAAGTGAATTTTTAGTGGGTGTTACGGTTCGTTAGTTGTTAGGGATTCCCATGGGGGATCCCCTTCAAATGTGACCAAGGGATTTATGTTTTCTTTTATTTGGTTCCTTTTTTTAATGTTTGCATGTGTTTATTTAGTGGTGCATTGACCCCTTTCATTATTTATTAAATGGTGTGTAAATATTGTGAGTAATCATGTTGTTAAGTAATTAAGTAAATGGGTCATGAGAATGTAATTAATAGAGTTGTTGGCTCTTGGTTTAAGTGTTGTAAGAGATGTGTAAGAGATGTGTAAGTTAATTTTGGAGTGTGAAACACTCCACCTTCTTTGAAATTTGAATTGTCCTTGGAGGCTGATTTTGGAGGCTTGTGGGACAAGTTAGACTTGTCCCACACCTCTTAAATTTATATACCAACCTTACCTATGGTTGGAGAGTTAAATTTAGACTTTCATTATGCATTTTTGTAAGTCAAGTTGTATGTTTTAATTGCACTTTCTTACATATTTTTAATTTCAGTCCTTTGGGGTGTGGGCTTGTTTTGGAGTGTGTAAGTAAACTGTCATATTATTCACCCACCTAATTATTATGCATTGGAGAATGAAGTTGACTTGGGTGTTGGGGTTGAGGATGTGTGATGTGGCATCCTACATGGATCCACCTCATCCTCTTCTCTTCCCTCTTCTATAAAATTCTAATTCCTTACCTTGTTTTGGGGTTATTTATTTTCACTTTTGCATACTTCATTTTGGGGTGAATTCTTTTGTTGTTTTGATGTCTTTCTTTTAGAGAAGATTGGAGACTATTGCACTTCAGATTGTTGATCCCGGACTGTGTTTTTCTTTGGAAAGCTTTCTATTTTGGAACCTTGGAATAAAATTCCGTCATGGAGAGGTAGGAGCTTGGCTCTTGAAATGATCTCTTTTCATTTTTCTTTGCACTTAGGAATGGCTGAATGTTTGAATGTGTTGTTTTATCATTGGTTGGTTGGGTAGAATGCCTAGGGATGGTGTAGGAGGAGACTATGGGGTATTTTGTGTGAGGCATAAGTGATTTGGGGAGGTATAATTCGGAGGGATTTAGGATTTGGGTTCCACCTTATAAATAAATAACTTGCATTTCTTTACTCCTTATGGGGTGCCATAAGAGGTTGGGGAGGCATAAGGAAATGTGAGGAATAAGGGGTACTTGGGGAGACATAAGGGCATGTTAGGGTTTTGATACACTACAATTTTGATTTTTATAATGAGGTGGTGATACCCATTTCCCATTTGGGAGGCATAAGTAGCATCCCCATAGTTCTTGCTCCTTTGGCTTGCATGAGGAACCATGAGTGTATTTTGTTGTCTTTTATTTGTGGTTGCGGGTGGAGTTTTTCTTTGACCGTATTTTAAATGTGAAATTGCATGTGTGTTGTGGAAGCCTATTGTTGCCATAAATTGAAACACATTTCTTATTTCATTTTGGTTGGGGATCGGGGCTAATGAATAAGGATGGATTCTCCTTTTCATTGGATGTCTTGGTTGGGTGGAGAGCATTACCTTTTTCTTGGCTTTGTTGTGATCAAACTGGAAAATGGAAGATCTTCATGTTAATATACTGGAGAAAAGGAAAAAGACAAGTTTTACATTACTTGATGAGATTATTTCTTATTGTAACCTTTTTCCCACTTGAAGTGGATGACCTTGTATATTATTTGTGATGGAAAGATGTTTTGTATTGGCTATGAAAGTTGTAATTCGAAATGTGAAAGAGATATACTCTATTTTCTATTTTTGGAATGAATGAGAAAGAAATTGTATTTTGTATATTGAAATTTAGGAATGAAAGAAGAAGTTGTAAAGGTATATTTTTGAATCAATAAAATATTGTATTAATTTTCTCAACTAGCATTATCAGGTATTGAAATCTGATTGTTGAATGTATTTTGAAGTTTTGTTGGAAAGAGGAAAAAGTGAATATGTATGGAGAAATGTCATAATGCTTTGTTCTTTAGAAATGAATGTTTTAGAAATCAGAATTGTAATTTGGAATTTGAATACCTTGCTTGAATCAACTTAATAGGTTAGAATTGGTTTTGGAATGAATTTTTTTAACTTAGAAGATGATAAATGAAAATAGACCCATTCGAATCTGATCTCTGTTAGATAAATTTCAAACTCTGTAAATTAATTAGAAAATTAAACAGAATGACCCTGCAACATCAGAAAGACAAAATTAAATACCGAATTGGACTTGTAAGATCAAAATGACCCCAAACGAACTAAAACACTTAAGAAATTTCCATCAAACCTTTCAAAACGGGAAAAAGTAAAATTACAGACTCGTTGTATAAAATTGATAAATTTGAATTGCAAATCAATCAAACCTTTTAACCTTACAATCTATCCTAAAAGCTTCCAAGTAAAATCCTCCATGCCTGTGGGGCATGTTGAGAGAGAGTTAATGGAAATTTGAACAAAATTTATAAGTTAAAAAGACTAGTTCACTTCCTAAGTGACAGCAAAACGTTTTCTCAAAATTTACCCTTCAAAACTTATCAAAATTAAAATATTGAGTTTCTTGTGCAAAGAGGACTTTGAGAGCTTTCCAAAAGTTCTCATTTTCCAAAAATCAAGCTTCCAATTGAAAGTTATGGCCTTCTAAAGTTTTTACTTCATTTTGGGCTCAAAAATAATCTAATTGTCAAATTTAAAATTATTAAAATATTCATTGGCAGACCCGTGAGTTAAAACCTGCCTTTTTTTCTTTTTCCCAAAGGGTGCAAAAATCATGAAGTTCCCTACTACCCCACCACCCGAACCTTCTTTCCTTGAAAAAAATTCTAAGTCCAAAAGTTATTTTGGAAAAAATTTCTCCACGGCCCGCATCCCCGCAACTAATCATTGACTAACACGTGGCTTACTAAGGCGTTGCGGAGAGGTGCAAATCCTTTTTTTTCCTTAGCACTTCAAAAGAAAATTTGGAAAAATTCCCAAATTTTCCCCATAGGCCCGTAGACCCGTGGCCAATGGTTGGTTGACACATGTCTCCACGACACATCAATGGAAGCACGAGTGTCTGGAAGCTTTACACTTCAAAAGGCAACTTTTCCCAAATCTCCCCACCGACCCACCGATCCGCATCCAATGAACATCTAACACGTGGCATCATGGTACACCAAAGTGAAGGCACAAGTGGGTTTTAATCCCTTGCACCTTTTTAATCCTTAAGGCAAAAATGCTGTTTGTCCCCACTAACCCGCTTCCCGCATTGGCTTAGAACGTGCCACGTGTCCCTTGTGGCCTAAGGTATAATTTCATTTTTAGGCATGGAGTCCCACCATGGACTCGCGAAGCATAAGGGTGAAGTTCTATTTTCTCCCCAAGTGAAAAGAATCCAACTTTATACCCCAGCTCTGCCGACCGAATGCCCTTGGGGAAAAATTTCTCCCCTAGGCCCACAGGCCCGCCTTTGGGGAAAATTTTCTTCCCAAGGCCCGTCGGCCCATAACTTGAGTTTTATAGGGAGTTAGAAGGACTTCCTTATATCTCTAGAAAGGGGAAGAAATTTCCTATCTAATGGAATGGTGTTTAGAATTTTTGAGTGTGGGAAATATGAGAAAAACCAGCTTGAATCTTTTAGGTCAGTATGTGAGTGGGTAAGAGGAAAATTACCTTCCTTATTTTCAAAGTGTATTTCTAAAAGCATGAGTTGACCATTTTGGGGCCACCTTATGGGGAAAGGGAATGTTTTTCCTACCCCCTTGTAATGAGAGCCTTGTTTTATTGTTTTGGCCCCATAGCCCTCTAAGTGTAATTAAGAAATATTTAACCCTAGTGTTAATTTAATCTGATTATTAAATTAACACCTAAAGGAAATTTAAACTATACTTGGTTAATTATACCCACTAATTGTAATGTGGTCTTTTATATGTTGTTCCAATGGAAAACCTTATCTTCTTAACATGATTGACCTTGATGTACTTCCTTGTGTCAACTATTGCTTTGAGGCTTGTTTGTAGTCTCACCTTGAACAAAAAAATTATTCCATAATTTTTCTAACTAACCTAGGTTGTTCTTGGGTCTCAAGTGGGAGTTTTTGCGGGCGTTACACTTGGTATCAGAGTCATGGGTTCAAATATTGGACCCTTGGGCACACTAGAAAACTTGAGACATGAACTTTAAACCTAGCACACTTTTAAACTTAGAAAACAACTTTGTTTGGAAATTGCATATCTTAGTAAACATGGAAAACTGAATGAAACCTAGAATAATGAACTAACTCTCATTTTGGTCTATGCAAGAGGCATGGAAAAGATGAGGGGTATTTTCACATAGACTTAGACTTTCCACCATCGGATCATGCTATAGTAGCCATCCTACCACAAATTTTACAGACACTCCAGGATGTTAATGTCACCTTACACGGAGGGTCCGTTAGAGAACGTCTTTGTTAGACATGATAAAGAGCCATCAAATGAGGCTCAGGAACCTTCTCGACATAGTGATGATCACAGAGTAGAGAACTCCCATGTGGAGTCAGCCAGAGTAGAGTCACCACAGAGGGGATAGGGAGACCAAGTTTCAGGGCACAAAGATAGATCTCGGAGCCCTAGGCTTAAAGATGGGCATGTAGAGAGGCCTAGGGGTTGCTAGACCACCACTGTAGACCATATCAGGGAGATCCTAAAGCTTCATCCATCACACTATTTGGGTGACATAGGTGGTTTTCAGGAAGAGGCCTAGTTGGTGAGCTTTAGTGGGTGCTTCACACTCCACTCTTGTTCTAGCAACATGTAAGATCATGCTACGATCCATCTTTTGAGGGATGGAGATGGTGATTGGTGGAGGACCGAGGAGTAGAAGCTCCACATTAATTTAGATTCAGTCACTGGAGCTCTTCGAGGAGTAGTTCATTTTAAGATATTTGTCACAGAGGTTCATCCAGCAGAGGATCGATGAATTTCATGACCATTGATAGGAGTCTCTTACGTAGCTAAGTTTGAGAGTATATTTCTAGACCTACTTCAATATGTTGAGTACACGTAGGATGAGGAGGTGTGGATCCATAGGTTCATCCTGGGCCTGAATCTAGACATTGGAGATGCGGTTCAGATCCATTTCCCATAGACATTAGCTGAGGTCATTGAGAAGGCCTATATAGCTAAGGAGACTCAGGGGAAGACCGAAAAGGCCAGAGACTGAGTCCAAGGCAGCATCCACCAAATGTAAGATAGTAGATTGAGGGGGTCAGACCATCCTCCTCATGGTGGATAGGGCTCATTATAGTCATCTTTTAGACCATGGGAGCAATAGCAATCCTATCCACCTTACGTAACTCCACAAATATTTGATGCACATATGGGTCAGAGTATGGGGCATCCTCTTAGGAGTCCCACTAGGAAATGGGGAGTACCTAGAGCTCGGTCGGTAGGAGCTCGCAAGTAGATACCTTAGTAGTCCACCGCCGAGTCATCGGGATCCACACCACAGCCCTCTAGGCTACCAACTTAACCTCGCTACTCATGGGAGAGGATGAGATGAATATTTTGGATGTGGTGTTTCTTCAAAATTTTGGAGAGATCGCCGTAACCCTAATAACAAGGGTAAGACACGATCTCGAGCATACCATTGGTGACTTAGGGAAAAGTTATCAAATATACACGGTGGTCGAGAACCACCGGGATGACCATCAAAGTACCGTGATTGAGACCACAGGTAGCATTGGTGGAGTTCCTACCACAATTTTATTTTATTCTCGTTCTTTTGGTTCTTTTATTACACCATCATTAGTAGATCAATGCAGTGGTGAAATTAGGCAAGGTCATAGTGGGGATGTTGAGATGGCTTCTAGATCCAAGATCTCTGTAGACTTCTTAGTTAAGGAGTGTGTAGTAGATTTGGAACCTTTTACACTACCTCGGATCTTCATATCCTTTCATTGGGCTCCAATGCTCCAATGACATGGCTTTTACCCATCCCTTAGCGTCGGCACCATTAATAACTAATCGCAATCAAAATCCTCGTTCATATTTTTTTTTCCCACCATATCAAATCAAATCAGCACCCACATTCCTCAATCCATTTTGATTTAGTCAGAAAGTGTAGAAACCTACCAATCACAGGCTCCATCTTTCATTCAAAAACCTTTTTCTCAACCACTTTTCATCTCACAACCTCGTTTATACTAAGGCTCCTCGCACACCAAATACCTCGCCGTGCATCACTCATAATGCCTCGTTATTCTTCTTATCATCCTATTAATCAGTAGATGAATCCCCCATTAACGCCTCAGCAGACCATACCATTCGCTTCTTATACGGGACATACAAACATTCCCCCTCCTCAATCTGATGTCGTCTAACTTCTTTTCAAGAAAATCATAGACTTAGAATCCTCCACCAAAGGGGCTTGCCCTTCATACTCTTTTGAAGAAGTATGTAATGAACTAATTCATCCATCAGTGGCTTTTAAGCCTTATCCTCCCCAATGGGAACTTCCTAAGTTCTCAAAATTTCATAGTCGGGAGGATCCTCAACAACACCTACAAGAATTTAAACATGTTTTCTACCTTATAGTCCAGGACCAAGAGCTTATGCTCCATACCTTTCCTATGTCTTTAGCAGGCCCGCTTTAGATTGGTACAATAACATACCCCAACATTATCTATTTTCTTTCTCTCAATTAGCCCAGATGTTTGTTAAAAAATTCTCAATAAACATCACACATAAGATATTGATCACATATCTTTATAACATTCATCAATTTGATGGTGAGTCTATTGTAGAATTTTTCGCTCGTTGGAGAGGAATAATAAATCAATTGTCTTTCTCCCTCCCTCAATCTCAGCAAATCGAGTTGTTTACTCGATCTTGCACAATCATATTTCTTTAACTTTAAGGATTCAAACCTTTTATGCATTTAAATAATCCGTTACGATGGCATGCAAACTTGAGTCTCACGCCATCAAACAAGAAAAGTTAAAACTTCGCTCTAAAACTAAACCAGATTTTCTCGATTTACAAAATCAAACCCTTCCGCTTCTAAAAATACAATAATCGGGGTCCACAAATCCTATTGTATTAAAAACATTATGATCTGATAACTCTTCTAATCAAAAACCTCGAAGAGACTCTTCATCATCTCAAAAAGGACCTCTGTCATCTCGGTCTTTTACTTCATTGGGGAACCATATGCTTCTATCTTCAAAAATTTTGGAAGTTCACATGATCGAACTTCCTCCTATTATAAATTTTGATGAGAACCAAGAACGACCATTTTGGTATCGTGAAAATGACTTCTGTTGTTATCATAGAAGCAAAGGCCATGACATTGAATGCTATCAAACTTTAAAAATCTTGTCTTAAAATTCATTGATAGAGGCGAGCTCATTCTAGATAACCCAAATGCCCCCCCAAATCAGGCGCTTGATATTTTTAAACAACCTTTTCCAAATCATTCCCGAACAATGATGCTTTGGGGTCTCAAAAACCAAACACGTATACTATCAGCTCCATTTCTACTGATAGTTCTTCTTCTAATTCTGAGCCATCCACAAATGTGTCGACTGAATCGAACTTCCTTCCGCTCCTTCAAATTCTGAGATTCCACCATCCTCGGATGGTCCATCTTCGAGTCTTCCTTTATTGTTAGAAACAGAGTCATCTCCCTCTACCTCTCTATCTGATCTTCCACCTATACCTGAGACAATATCATCTTCATCTGTCTCATCATCAGATATTCTTTTGGTGCTTGAGTCATTTACATCCCTTCAAATTTCCACTACGAGATACTTCTACTGTCCGCTCCCATTTTTTCCACGACCATGCCTTTGGTCAACGTACCCATAATTGTACCAACTTCTATGCCTTTGGAAGTGTCTTCAATCTTAACTCTTCCTGTCTCTTTTCCTACAATAATTACACCCATAGTTACTGCATCTGAAGTACCCTCCTCACAAGAGGTTGCTTCTTCATTACCTACCTCTTCCACCATCAGTGCTTCTTTGCCTATTAAAGAAACATCTAAAGAGATAGCATTGACACCCACAATTCTGACTCCTAGACTCAGACATAAAAATAAGAGTTTAATTCTAAGGTTGCATCATCGGTATCCTCTCATTTACTTCCTCTGAAATGGTTACAATCACCTTATGCGGTCAAAGTTGTCACTATACCTGAAAAGGGAAAACCAATATTTCGGACCATAAAAAATCTTGGTGCCCTCCCTAAAAATCCCTATCTACGCCTCATAAAAGAGTGGATTTATCCACTGAAAAGGTGTCTTCTTCTATAACACCATCTTCACCGGTGCCTCGTAAAGTGGATTTACCTACTGGAAAGGCGTCACCTCTTTTATCAAAACCATCATCTTTGTCACCAAAAACCAAGGCACCCTTTATGCCTCCTATCAAATCTATTTTGGGAGCTCCTCCCCCATCTAAATTAGTCTTATCTAAATCATCGTCTATTTCAGCCAAGTAGCCTTCTTCATCTCCGAAGACTAAAACACTTGTCATGTCTTCGTCATCTTCAAAATCTATCTTAGGAACTCCTCCGTCAAAATAAATATTGCCTCACTTACTTCCATCTCAAGCACCTAAGGCTACTTCTCCTAGTATTCAGAAGAGAAAAATAGTCCCTAAATAGACTGTCAAACCAGATATGTAGGCTCTTTTACCTCAACATTCTGCTAAGACTAAAGAGGTGCCTTCTTCACCTCTATCCACATCTTCATCTACCAAATTTATACTGAAACACTTCACCAACTTATCCAATATTCATCTATATCGATTCCTCAAATCAAAACCTATAATCCCAAAGGAGTAAAACCTTCACGGTTCAACTCGATTTGATTTTTGCTTACCATCACACTCCAGGTCATGACACCAAGGGATGTAAATCCCTTCAATCTATCGTTAACAGCCTCTTGGAAGAAAATGATCTCCTGTTGGAGGAGGAGGATGAACAAGTGTCTCCTGTCATTCCAAGTACATTTGATCTTGAATAGTCTACTCAGATCCCCGATTCGATTGATATAACTCCAAATGATCTTCCACCCTCTCAAATTGACGTAATTCATATCACCATTAGAACACAATAGTATGATAATCCATCATCTTCTATAGCCTCTCAACCATGAGTTGTTATTTATGATACCCCCGAAGGAGTTCCTCCTTCCTCATCAGCCTCGAGACCTCGGGTCTCTATTCATGCTTCACCTCGGCCTCAGATTCCCATGTTAGTTGAGGAGAGTGTTATGAAACAACTCACCTATGCTCCACTCAAAATGTCTATTTTTTACCTCATTCATTCATCTACCCAAAGCATCACCAAGATTTGATTGATAATTTGCACCACATTGTCATGAATTAAGATGAGCCCCAACCTTTTGAGATGGTTGTTGGATTGAATATATTGTTAATCACAATATCCTTTGAGGATTATGAAATTCCTCCCCTTTCTTCTGAGGATTTAGAGGCTCCTCTCTTTATCACAGTCCAAATCAATAACACTACATTAAAATGCACTATGATCAACAAAGTGGTTCTACACTCAATGTCATTTCCTCCCACACATTTGAGTAACTTAAGCTACCAAAGAACGTAATGTCACCACCACCTTTCTCCTTCGATCATTTAACGATCAACCGACGGTTACCTTAGGAAATGTGGTCCTACCCATTCGTAGGTAAGAAACTTCTTCATGAGCTTTTTACATTTTCAAAGGAAAATTCCACTACAATATGATCCTTAGACACTCCTGGATCCATACAATGCACTGCGTCCCATCAACCCTCCATCGATGCATAAAATATCAGTATGAGGGAAAAATCTATACTCATCCAGGAGACCCTTTTCCGTCCGCACAATGTGACATGACCACATGGTCTGTCCCTCCAAAGGAGAACACTGATTCTCCTGATGAGGCTTCTTTGTCCTCTTCCATACCTGCAATAAAACTACCAGATCTACAAAATCTGGAAGATACATTGTAGAGTTTTTCACTAGGAGAACTTCCTCTTCTCTCTTTTGACGCCCATCTCAAACCCAATGAGTATGGGAGGCCAGAAAAACAACCTGAATATCAACCAGGTCTTGGCTACATCATCACCATTGGTCTACCCAATCAACAAACTGACTTTGTCTACAATGGTCTTAATACACCTCACTATCATCCAAATTCTCCTCCTAGGGCCAAATTGTATTCGGTAGGGTTTGATTATCTACAGAATCCCGAATTAACAAAAACTTATCTATATCGATGCACATGGAAGGGATTTGGTCTAGGGAAGTATGAATAGGTCATGTGAATGACCTTGCATCCATTCTAACTCTTAAACCACATCAAAAATTTTGTTTAGGGTTCAAACGTCCCTCAAAATCCACCGTCACCATTCTTGTTGAGCCTCTTTCCATTGAGGAACCATCTTCTATAGTCAGGTCTGAAGCATCGCTTGATGTGGATGACACCATTTCCATCCCGCCTAATTTTTTTTTAGTCAATAACATTTCCTTAGGTCCACTGACCTATAAGACTAATGGAAAATCCACTTTCATACCACTAGTTATCCCCGAAATAGTCAGAGACGACTCTCTTACTATCAATACTATCCACTGTTCGGATGACGATTCTATCCTTACTTATATGGGGGCAGAGGATTCTTATCTTCCTAAAACCATTCCTTTTCACACATCTACCCTTCTTAACAAATCCACTGTGGACCTTAATATAAGGACTTCTGAAGACCCTCACATCATTAAGGTCAGCTAATCTCTTAACCCACGGGAGTTAGGAGACTTCACCGCCTTTCCTTCCAACCATCGCTAAGCATTCTCTTGGTCATATGAAGATATGTCATGCCTCGATCCTAACATCATGGTCAACAATATCATTACTCTTCCATGCATCAAACTAGTTAAACAAAAAATGCGTAAGATGCATCCTCGTGTAGCTATCCTCATTAAAGATGAGTTGCAATGCTTGCTTTCCACTAACTTCATCCAACCCATTAAATATCCACAAAGTGGGTTTCAAATGTAGTACCGGTAACCAAAGCTACTTGGGAAATTTTAAATTTGTTCGACTTTCGGGATCTTAATCTCACTTGCTTGAAAGATGATTTCACTCTACCTAATATCGACCAACTCGTGGACTTAACTATAGGTCACGAGATGCTTTCTCTTATGGATGGTTTCTCTGGGTATAATAAAATTCTCATCGCACTAGAGGATCAACACAAGACTTCCTTCATAACTCCTTGGGGAATTTTTGTTATCGCATCATGCTCTTATGTCTTAAGAATGCGGGGGTGAGTTATCAACATGTAACTACCTACATTTTCCATGACGTCTTGCAGAAAAGCCGTAGAAGATTATGTCGATGATATCCTCCGTAAATCCAAACACCATCAGGATCATCTTCTCATCCTTGTACCTCTCTTTGAGAGACTCATTCATTTTTTCTTCGCCTAAATCTGTCTAAATGCATGTTTGGCATTCTCACTGGTAAAATCTTAGGCTTTATTATTTCTATCAGGGGTATTGAGGTCAATCCTGTAAAAATAAAGGCTATCATCGAGATGCCTCCTCCTTCAAACTTAAAGCAGCTCCATGGTCTTCAAGGATGTCTTCAATCAGTGCATCGTTTTATCTCACAACTTTCGATCGTTGTCAACCTTTTCATCATCTCCTCTCGTAAAAACATTCATTTTGAATGGGATGAGTGTTGCCAAATATCCTTTGATGATCTCAAATCTTATCTTATTTCTCCACTGTGCTCACACCTCCACGAGAGGGGGAGCCATTCTATCTTTATATTTCTGTGATTGACCATGCTTTGGGAGCCATGATCTTGCATCGAGATGCTAATGGTAAGGAATAGGCTATCTATTATATCAGTCGCACTCTTCATGAGTATGAAACTCACTATTCCGAAGCTGAAAAGTTGTGTTGTGCTCTCTTCTTCATGACTTCTAAACTTCTTCATTACCTCCTTAATCATAAAACTTACATTGTCATGAGTGTCAATCCACTCAAGAAAATGCATGCAAAACCTTATCATAATGATCGTATCACTCATTGGCTCATGCTCATGACAGAGTTTGACCTCGAGTTCATCTCACAGAAATCTATCAAGGGTCAGGTTATCGCTGATCAATTAGCTAATGCCCCTCTTTCGGACACTCAAGTCCCCCTCGCTCAATTCCCAGATGAGTACATCTAACAAATTGATTTCAGTCTGTCTCCATTTAAAGTAAAACTCTTATTTTATGGGTCTATGTGTTAGGAAGGGGAGGCGTAGGTTTCATCATGATTCCTCCTTGGGGTACACCTATCCCTGTCACACACAAGCTTAACTTTGAATGTACCAATAATATGGCCGAATATGAAGCCCTCATTTTAGGTCTTCAAAATGCCATTAATCTCGGTGCTCACCATATCGACATCTTCGGTGACTTTGAGCTCATCATTAATCAAGTCACTGGTGTCTATTAGTGCAAAAATGATATCCTTCAAAAATATCACGATATCGTTCTCTTTTAGCTTCAATCCTTCGATAAATTTACTATCCAAGCTATTCCTCACACTGTAAAATGATTTACATATATGATGGCTTCTTTAGCCTCACTTATTCCTCCATTCACTGAATACTCATGAATTTATGTGGTTGTTCAGCATCTAGACCAACTATCTCATCTCAGGCATTTGTCTTCAATCAAAACTGTCACGACTGACACTCAAGATGAGTGGTATCATCACATTTTCGATTATTTATCCTACTATGTGCTTCCTCAAGATTTGACTTCCAATAGTAGAAGATCTTTTATCCAATGTGCAAACCGCTATGTTATTTTGGGTAGAATCCTTTACAAACGTGGTTTTGAGGGTATTTTTCTTTGGTGCCTCAAAACTTGTGAATCATCTAAGGCCATTCAGAGGTCCACAATGATATCTGTGGTGGACACTTTGGTGGTTTGGCCATGGCTAAGTGCATCCTACGTTTAGGTTACTATTGGCCTTCTCTTAATCAAGACTACTGCGAATATGTCAAGAAATGTGTCAAGTTTCAACAACATGCTAATCTTACACATATCCCTAGTCAGGATTTGAAACCTACAGCAGATTTGTGGCCTTTTTCATAATGGGGTATTGATCTCGTCATTCCGCGCTCTACACAGTGAAATTACTCTATCATTACTACCATGGAATAATTCACTAAAAGGGTGGAGGCTATTCCTTTTCATTGACAAAAGCTATACCTATTGTTGATTCTATCTATCAACACATCATTTGTCTATTTGGTGTTCCTCACAAACTCATTATAGACAATGGAAAGTCTTTCAAAAAAATATTTGTAGAAGCTTTGTGACACCTTCAATATTAAACTCATCTTTTCTTCTCCATACTATCCACAAGCTAATGGCCAAGCTGAGGCTTCTAATAAAACTTTGCATAATATCCTCACAAAGGTAACTAGTCGAGCTGGTAGGGATTGGAACTTACACATCCCTTTTGCTCTCTAGGCTTATCGGACTAGCATTCATACCCCTACCGGTGCTACTCCCTTCTCTCTTGTCTATGGGTCTGAGGCTGTCCTTCCTTTGGAAGTCCAGATTCCCTCTCTTCGCATCTCTCTCAGAGAGTTTGTCTCTGATGAAGACTATCGTCAAAACCATCTAGCACAACTTGAGTTGTTAGATGAACGTCATCTCAATGCTCTTGAACATCATCAATTCTATCTTGAGCATGTCAAGCGTGCTTATAACAAGCATTTGCAACAATGTGACTTCTAAGTTGGGGATATTTTCCTTAAAGAAAACCAAAATGTCACTACTCTAGAATGAAGTCAACGTGGTAAGTTTTCTCCTAACTGGATGGGACCGTACGTTGTCACTCATAAGTACGGGTCCTGGCTTATCACCTATCTTCCATGGATGGTATACCTGAAATGGAACCTCTTAATGCTTTGCATCTAAGGCCCTTCTACAGTTAAAATCTATCTTACACAATCCTAGTCACGAAACAGGTCTTTCATCCATCTGCAACTAGTCATGCATTTCGTAGTGATTTGGAACTATGTGGTTCTTCGCGTTATTTCTTTTTTTTACCTTAAATATGAGTATTGCAGCTCTACTCATGGCATTTTCCTTCTGAGATTTGTTCCTCCTCATGCTAATAATACCTTAATCACTACTTCATCTACCCTAGATGTTCATCTTGGTCAAATCCACTTCGGGCATGAGTACGTGCTTGTATACATTTTCTTTCCCTCTATTTGATCTATCTAGTTTAAACTCATCTTCTTTCAAAGCTCGAAAAAAAAATATATGTTATCCGAGTCCCAAAATATAGACTGATCCCTTAAAGGACAGCTATACATACCTTATCAAAATAAATAAAAAACGTAGACCATTCATCAAAGGATGGCTACCATAAAATTCAAAATACAAACCACTCCCTTGAAGGAAGGCTATTTGTTTTATGGCATTTTGAGCCTTTGCAATAACAAACTTCCTCTCTCAGCCAGTTTGTTCACTTGTTAGCATCTCTAAAAGACTTCCTGTATCGATCAATCTTTCCATATCTAGCAAACTACCTACATTGATCAGTTTTCTTTTCTATCAAAAGAAAAATCATGAAGCTATGATGTGAGACATTTTCAATCATATGGAGACCTTGTTTTCCCCATATGAGCATGTATTTAATCCTTCATGTGTTCTGATGAGATGTATACCTATCTCTCATCCTTATCTGCCTCTTAGATCTGGTTTGCGACTAACTAGTGTCAAGTTTATTTTATCAGTGTCTATGGCCTTGTGTGCATCATCTTTTGACTTACCATCAAGGTCTCTATTTATGGTCAGTTAGCGGACTAAGTTATCGTTATTTTTCCTAGATAGGTGTAGTGATTTTTATTTCTAAGGGATAATATCATTGCATCACTTTCTTTTCATCAAATCAAATAGACTTTACCATGTTCATTTGTTATTTATCCAGATTAAATTGACATTTAACATGTTAATTTAATTAATCAAATCTATCATTTTTCTATGCTCATCTTATCTACTTCATCTAAAAACATCAAAGAAGCATATATTATGTGGATCCATCTATCCATATCATTTAGTTGAATTAACGTCTTAACATGTTAATTTAATGAATTATTCATCCATGAAAAATCAAAATTAAAAGCATGAGTCCAATCACATAACACAAAGATGCATATATATATATACATATATACATATACATACACATATATATATGAGTGGCTTCAAATCGAGTCATATACATCGTATCAAAAATGCCTTCAAATCGAGGCTACATCAATATATCTCTACAAATCACATCTCTATATAGTAAAATAAGATAAATGGAACACGTTGTCTCCTCCTCCCTCCTTGGGCACGGGCTCTCTCTCCTGACCAGCACCTATAGAGCTGGAGGTGCCCGCAGTCATGACCCTATGACCTCCTCGGTCTCCCCTGGTGCTCGCACCCTTCGATGCACCACCGATGGCTGTCATTGTCCTCCTCCTCGCTCCGTAATGAGGCACATCTGGGGCATGTTGTGTCAAGGCATCCTCGTAGTATCTCACCTTGGAAAGGAGATCCTGATAGGTACTCAGACTCACCATGTTGGGTGCTCTCAACAAATAAGCGTTACTACTTTTGGTCCTCCTACTTATGGCAACCTTGTGCCCCGACTCTAATGTGGTGCCTGTATCACCATATTTGGCCCTAAGGGCCTCTCTGTGTCTATGATATCGATCCCTCTACTGGATAGTTGTATCCCGCTCCTGATGAGTGGTGTCTCTCTCCTATATCACTATGTCCCTCTCCTCCCTTAGAGTCCTGATCTCCTCCAGAGTAGTCTGGTGTGTCTGTACCAAGGTGGCATGCTCTCCTGTAATCTCTCTAGCTCTGTTGTTATATCCTCCTCATCGACTCCGAGACGCTATGAGATGTCTTAGTATCTCCTCATGATACCATGCCTCGTAACCCTCATCCACTCCTACATCATCATCATCATCTATGGGAGGAAGGGCCTCCCTAAGTGGATCTCTTTGGGATTAGTATCGCAGATCTGTCTCTCTGTTATGCCATCTCGTATGGCACATATACAGTCGAAATAATCTGTATCAATCTGAACTATCTCATCACCCATAAAAATGGGACCCGGTGTAAAATCTCTGACCTACGGCTCCTGACCACTCTGGTATGTCTCAGCTCCACTAAGTGGGCATCCTATCTAGACCATGTGGGATAGACCCTGTATGGCCTCCATATAACTTATGATGGTGTCAGAGTCATGAATCTTTGCGAATACCACTCTGACAATCTTCTTGTATCTTCACGGGTAATGTCTACCCACCATCATCAAAACCCATAATCAAGGGCTCCCTCTACTCCTGGCATCCATGGAAGTCCGGATGGTCTAATCACTGATATATGCTCATAAGCCCAATAATGGAGCACAAAAATAACGTCAATCCCGGTCCATCTTCCTATGGAATACATCCATAACTCATGATATATCTGTGCTAAAAGTGCATCGGTGAATGCGAATACCTACATGAACTCTAGGATATCACAAAGATAGTCAAGCAGGAGCAGTGGGAACTGTCCACCTCTGGAATCTAGTAGTGCATAATATGAGATAGCCATCTAGATCAATGCTATCAGTCTACTCCTGGGGTCATCCTTCTGGTACTGTGAGGCTATCCTCATAGCCCCGGACACTATCTCTGAATCATCTGCCCTGTCCCCATATAACCGTACCAGGGCCCTCCTCTACTGCTCTGTGGAGTAATCTCTATCAAGTCCCCTATGATCGGTCAACCTGAGGATCCTATAGATGTCCTCATGGGTGATAGTCATCTCACCCATCCGAAACCAAAAAGTGCATGTCTGGCTATCCCACCACTGCATCAATGCTTGCATCAGCTCCACGTCTCGGGGTACCCGTCGATAATAACGGAAACCCCCTATTCAGCTAACTCCAGATGGTGCCACTCAACATCTGTCACATCTGGCAGTATAGTCTCTAGTAGCTCGGGAATAGCATCCCACATGTGTAGGACCTCTCGTGCCTGCATCCACAACATCAAAAATTGTCATTAGGTTCATATTTATCAAAATCAACATCATTAAAATTTCATCAAATTTTTTCTCAAAGCTTCCAAATGTTTCATCTTTCCAATCGGCACCGAATTATTACATCAGATCATTTACATTACAGTTGACAGTGATTGTATTCCAATCGATGCCGATTGCATACTAGTCGGTGCCAATTTTTTCAATCGACACCGACTAGTAGGAAGAGCACCAAAAACACCCTCTTGCCTCCTACTACAAAACTACACAAATGTACAAAGCTAAGGAAGGACCACTTACCCCTAGCCACATCCTCTTCCTCTTCTGACCACTCTTGGAAGCTTCCATGTTACTCAAATTCAACTTTTGACTTTTTCTAAATCAATTGTCACAATGCAAATGAATTGTTATCGTTCACCTTTCTTTTATTTATAAGATTTTGTGGTGGTCAGCGCCGATTATTCGGGTTGGTGTCGATTCTTCAGGTCGACATCGATTAGGTATGATTCAATGCCGATTGTCTCCCATTGTTCCGATCAAGTAGATCATAATATATTTTCACATCTCATCACACCAGATGCGCTTCGTTCTCGTATAATTATCTTGTCTTGCGCATGTGCCACTCTTAACACATTATCGCTGTCATTGTGTTTTTATTTCGAGTACTTATACCTTGTCACCTTGTGTAGCCACACGTATATGTCACTTTTTGCACTTTGCTTGTCGTTCCCCACTTGGGGCATCTCATCATTATATCTTTTGCATGTGCCACCCCTAGCACACTTGTTCTTCCTAGTCTGGCAGTAATTTTATTACAAATTCCATTATAGTGGCCATGTTTCAATTTCTGTGGTAGCTCTCCTCTCGAGGCCATCACTTCATCCTTCTTTTCTAAGCATTGATGCTTGGCTTGTTTATTTGATCATTTTTATGACCTTATTTTCACCTTTAGGCGCATCTATTCGGTGTTATCACCCATTCTATGTTTTCTCCCTATACATGGTTAACTCGCATTTTTGTAACATAAAGATAGCAGGTCTTTAGGCACTAACGTCATCTTGATCGAAGGCCGTCTAGTTGTACCTACCAATGTGTCACTTTGTTTGGTCGTTATTATTTTGAAGTCACCTTTAACTCACCAGTCTATAGCCACTAACGTCATCTCATACAAAGACCATCTAGTCTGCCCTACCAATGTGAGTTCCTTAGGTCGCTGCCTTTTTTTTTACATGTGTCATCAATGATCAAATCTACTCCAAACATCTAGTTGGGGCATCCTCTCTTCTATTCTTTTTCATCTACCTTTTTCAAACTCGGGATCGGTTGGCTTTTTTGGGCCACCCCATCCCTAGTTTGAGGGGGCGCATCGTCAATATTCTTCATTTTCTTCCAATCCTTATTTTTGTCTCGTAGCATTGCTTATCACAAATTACTCAACAAAAGGGCCAAATATAGACACCTAAAATTGGTTACTCAATTTAATGTGACCTATGTTCGCTTAAACATTTCTATTCTCTGGGTAACCCAAGTGCACTTTTGTATCACTACTTCTCTCTTAGGGGTATTAATTAAATATCTAATCAATATTCCTATCCTAAGTTTTCTCCACCCATTATATTTTACCCATGGATAATTAAACATTAACCCCGTAATTATATCTCATACATTTATTCCAACTATTTATTCACCCCATATCACTTCCCAACCTCCCATGCCATTATTATCCATCCATCCCACCTATTTCTCCTCTCCTGGAACCATGTAGTAGGATTTTTCCCGTATTTGAGTTGGAGGGATAATATTCTTATCCTCACAACTCATCCCTTTTCACCACTTTGGGAGGTTGTTCCTTGATCGACACCGACCCTTACTCGATCGATGCCATTTTTTCGGAACGGAGCCGATTTTACCTCGGTCAGTGCCAACTATAAATACACAACCTGAACTCATTTTTGGTTAGATGGTACAAACTTGAGAAATAGTGAAAAACTTGAGCAAATCTTGAAATTATCAATTAAGAGAGAGAGAGAATTCTATCTAGATCAATCTCTGAGAGGTGCACCATTATTCTGCCCACATAATATCGATATCGCTTAGGTTCTTCAACCTCTTGGGGGTGAATTTCTCCATCTAGCCAAGGTGGAACTCTGTCCACATCTCTGCATCTCCTGTGGGTCTCCACAATCTGATCATCATCAATCATCAGTCAAGATTTTTTTGATTTATTCCCAGTTGACGATGATGACCTAGCATCAATCAATGCTTATTTTTCAAAATTGGTGCCGTTCGAAACCATTGACACCGATCACTATCTAATCGAAGCTGACCAGTCTACAGAAAGGTATAGAATCCAGGTGACACAATTTCATCTTTGTTTTTACAGTTTCCTGCTTTCTTTTAGTTTCTGCTGCTGTTTTTACATTCTGTCTACAACTTAAAATTAGAAAATCTAAACATTTGCTTACATATTTTATCATGTATGCTTTTATTCTTAATTGAAAACATGAACTGACATCCACCAAGGAAGCTAATCACTTCCTAGACCCGCTCTCCGGGTAGTTCACCCTTATATCTTCTAGCGTCATCTTTTTCTGTCAAGTATTTGTGCATTGCAAGTTTCTTGGATCTACTTCTCAGGATTTCTCGTGTGCACCCATCTTAATTCCATCAGGCTTTATCTCCATCCATGTATTTGAATCTTGTCCAATTAATTAGGTATCGACTTTATTTACATTTTTTAGGGTTTTTGTGTTTAGTTTGGTGCATTAACTTGGATAGGTAACAAGCACAGAAATTCTTGATCTACAATAGGTCATTTCAATATTTTCATCATTGAATTGAGTCAAGATAGCTGAGATTGTTTCATCTCCTGCGAGTGCATACATTGTAAAATCTTTATCAAAATTTGGATTTGCAAGAGTAGGATCTTGATAGATAGCTGCTTTGATTAATTCAAATCCTTCTCTCCCTTCACTGATCCAAGTGAAAGGTTTCTCTTTCTTTAGCATAACTATTAGTGGTTTAACCAATGCTGCAAAATCTGGAACAAATCTTCTAAAAAGTTTATTTTTCTAAGAAAACTCTGTAATGCCTTCTTATGATGGGGCAATGATAGTTGTGATATGGCTTCGATCCTAAAGGGATCAATTTCTAAACCGTACTTAGAAACAATAGGCCGAGTAGCTTGCGTTGATGTCTTGAAAAGATAGATTTCTTCTATAGATTCCTTCTCTTCCTCCATTCCTTAACCTACAAAATAAAACTGAAGAAATGAGTAAGTTCAATGAATAAAAGACCTATAAATATATTTAGGGTTGTTTTAGAATTTCCTCCATCCAATGGTGTTAAATGGTTTCATACAATGGCCAAGATTGCTCGCTACAAATTTTAGGAGGGAGTTAGGTGAGATCATTATTTAATCACATGAGTCATGTTTTGAATGGAGCCACATGTGTGGTGTTGAAGTTAATTAAAAATATTATTTCTTTTTTATTTATTTTGAGTAACTTTCAAAGTTAAAGAGGCCACGACCTAGTCGTAATAAAGTAAACCCATACCCTTATTAATTTAGATAACACTTATATTGGAGAATTACAATTAATATTTTTGTGTAAATGAAAGGAAATTTAGTCATAGAGTTTTATTATAAATTATTGAACGACTTTAGGAATCACATTATTACATTAATTAATGATCATAGTAATGAAGTTTTAAACTTAACTCAAAATAAAATATTATTATTTAATTAACTCGAGATGATCATTTGTTAACCAAGGGTTAGCTAAATGTTTCTTTCATTATTTAAAAAAATAAAATAAAATTATTCCTTAATTTTCCTAATTTGACATTCGTTTTGTCTTGGGTTGTGTGTGTAAATTTTTTGGGCATTACATGGTCTTTGATGCCAAGCATGACCTGTTTCAAATGATGTTTCAAATGAGGTGATGAAGAGGTCCACTGAAACTCCTCTTTCTAAAATTAAATTTGTTGAAAATGAGGATGAAAAAGGGAAATTCAATTGGTAAATCTTAAGGTTCAAAAACCCCTTTTAGAGTATTTTGAGATGTTAGAAACAAGACGATGTCACATGAAGAAAAAAATTGATCTAGAGTCATATAAAGTAGAAAAGGAGAATGTTCCTCCTGCTCTCTCTTGTAAAAAATCACATACAAAGGAATGGTGAAAACCTATTAACAAAAGGAATAAATCTATCCATAAAAAAATTATCCCTCTTAGCTGAATGTGCTCTTTTTTTGTTGTTCGGTTGTTGTTGGCTTACATATCTATTTTTGTCGAAATTATTTATGTTTATCTACTTGAAAATATGGGTAATTTTTTTATAACCGATCTAAAAGTATACCAAAAATATGTGAATGTGTATATGTATATATACTTCTTTTTTAATATATATATATATATATATATATATATAACCCAACATTTATATTTGTTTGCAAAATAAATTTTATTTAATTTTTTTAGTTATCTACAAAAACAATTTACAAAACCTTAAACACACATAAACACATGCGTGTGTATATACGTTTTAAAAAAAAAAGTCGCGGATCCCAATTTTGTATTCAATATGCAAAAAAAAACTAGCGGCGGATTTAACCACCATTTCAAAGTTTTATGATTTTGGTGGGGGCTCGCATTCACCGGTTATGTTATTTAAAATTTTTTAAGGGGTGTGAAGGTGTCACCGACTCACTACCCCCACCCTATAGTTATTTGCGGTGAGGGTGTGCTACGCCCATTACCTATTGCTTTTATTAGGATATGAGTAGCCGACTTGTGGCTTACCATATCCTTTATACTTTCTCATGCTTAATATGTCATCCTGGGTGATGGAAATAACATATGAATAGTATATATATAGATAATTCTAGGTAGTAGTTCATTATCATTTGAGCATTTGAGTCTTATTATATGGTTTGGAGGTTACCCCCTCGAAGTGGTGAAGCTATTAAAATTGCATATTGAGATCATTATTATGAAATATTGTGTTATTTGTTGTTATATTTCTGCTCATAATCTAAATTATACTAGTAATTTCATTACAAGTGGTATCAGAGCTGCGATCTGGGCCAAAATTAGGGCAAAAACACTAATGTTTTATTTCCACAATATATTTTAAACCAGATCAAATTGGTGGGATATATTTTTACCATAGGTGTGAAACATTTCAAGTAAGGTTCCTTGAAAATTTCAGAATTTTTTTTTTATTTTCACAAGTTATTACAAATTTAGGATTTTTCATAAAATCACTCCCTAGGGTGAAAATTGTGGAATTTTTTCAAGTTCTTTACATTTTCAGAAAGCTTTGAAAAAAATAGTATCTGTCTTCTCTGTGTTTTTTCCTATTGAGCTGAATTTGTATCGAAACCCTAAACCCTAAGGTTTGATATCATGGCGGGGCCTTCCACAAGAGCAAAAAATAATATGGTTACTCTTGGTAAAACCCCAGATAAAAATGAGATAGTGATCATAGAGATCGATTCAGAAGTCGTAAATACAGATTCCTCAACACTATGGTTTTCTTCAATTGATCATAAGGTGAGTCAACTTGAGTATGAGCTGCAAAATGTACAATATGATATCACCTCTAAAGGAGACATAGCCCAAATCAATCATCGGTTAGATGATATCATGCAACATGTAAAGGGTAAACAATATGGCCCAAATCCATCCCATATCAACCAAGGAGGATCTTTAGTTCAAAATCATGGACAAAATAACCATGTTGGATCACTTTTCCATCGCAATCAGAATCCAACTTATTTGTAACCACGGAACATGATGCTTTGAAAGTGGATATGCACAAATTTGATGGTAAAGATCCATAAATTGGATAAATCAAATGGAGAAATTATTTGAGCTACATCAAACACCACTAGGAAAAAGGTGACATTATCATCCCTATATCTTGAGGTAGACCAATTCGGTTGGTATCGATGGTTATGTGCTCGGAGGGAGAAGAATGGTCTCGGTGTCACTTGGAAAGTTTTTACCGATGATTTGTAATTACACTATAGTTTCAAAGTTTCAAAGAACTACTTTAGTCAATTAGCAAAGTTAGGAAAAATAGGATCACCAAATATTATGTGTATCAATTCCAAAACCTATCCTTAAGGGCGGAGAATATACCATAAGAGAATTTCAATGACATATTTCTTGGGGTCTTAAGGACCACATAGAGCATGCGATACGTATGTTTAATACACTCAAGATTTTTGATTCTATTATCATGTCACGTCAAACAGAGGAAAAAGTTATTTGTAGTAGGAGGACCCCTTTCATTAACACCAAAGACCATAGTATCTCTTCCCCTTCATTTTCTAGGACAATTAGACTGACTCCTCAACAAATGGAAGAAAAGAGAGAAAAAGGATTATGCCTTAACTGTGATAGTAAATATGGACTGGGACACAAATGTGCTTTGAGGAGAATTTTTTCTATATTGATGGAGGTAATGAGGATGATGAAATTATAGGAGAGGATGAGGAACCAAGAGAAGAGGAAGTAGAAGATCACCAACCTACAATTTCTTACCATGCATTTTCAAGTATTAGTACTCCTCAAAACTCAAGTTTATTGGCTATCTCAAAAATAGAAAGTGACAGGTGTTGATTGACTCGAGGAGTACTCATAACTTCATAAATAGTAAGTTAGCTGCCCGCCTCAATTGTTTTATTTACCCAACTCTAGAAATGCAAGTTATGATTATAGATGGTGGGACAATCAAGTGCACAGGAAAGTTCCATAATATCAAGATTTCCATGGGAAACTACATGTTAGACTCACCTATATTTTCTATTTCAATGGGAGGGGAAGATATTGTTTTGGGTGTCCAATGGCTCATAACCTTAGGTATTATACGATGAATTTCCAAGAATTTTTCATGTGATTTCATTCAGATGGAAGGACAATACAATTGAATGGGATGGTAGCTAAGTCTCCACAAATTATTAGCTCTCATCAGATGCAGAAGGTTATCAGAAAAGGAGTAGATGGATTTATAGCAAAGTTATTTTCCATAGAAGTACAAAATACAGAGTCTTCAATGCCACCCAATCTTCAGAAGATTGTTGATGCTCACTCATCTATTTTTGATGCAATTCCAAAGGGACTACCACTAGTTAGGGATCATGATCATGCCATTTAGTTGATTCCAGGGATCCAAACACCTAACGTCAGACCATACGGATACCATTATTCCCAAAAAAGTGAGATCGAGAAAATGGTTCAGGAAATGTTGAAGGCAGGTATCATCAAGCCTAGCTAGAGTGCCTATTCTTCCCTAGTGGTCATGGTACATAAGAAGGATGAAACATGGAAGATGTGTCCAGATTACCGAGATCTCAACAAGTATACCATCAAAGAGAAGTTTCCTATTCCAGTAATTTATGATTTACTTGATGAATTGCATGGTGCTATTTATTTCAAAAAATTAGATCTTCATTCGGGTACCATCAAATTAGAATAAAAGAGGAATATGTTCATAAAACGTCTTTCAGGACTCATGACAACCATTATGAGTTTTTGGTAATGGATTTTTGTCTTACAAATACACCTTCAACCTTTCAAATCTTGATGAACACTATTTTCAAGCCATTTTTAAGGAAACTTGTATTATTTTTCTTTGATGACATATTGATTTACAGTAAGACATGGGAAGAACACTTACAAGATATAAATAAAGTGTTGGAAGTTTTTTAGAAACATACTCTCTATGAAAATCCATCTAAATGTTCTTTTGGTGTACAAGAGGTAGAGTACTTGGGTCACATTGTATCCCATGAAGGCGTCAAAGTTGATCCTTAGAAGATCAAAGCTATGGTGGAATGGCCAAGGCCCAAAACTCTCAAAAATCTTCATGGGTTCCTAGGACTAACAGGGTACTACAAAATATTTTTGTGAGGATATGGTATAATAGCAACCCCACTCACTGCATTTCTAAATAAGGATGCCTTCCATTGGACAGAAATAGCCACTAAATCCTTTGAGTAGTTGAAGGAAGCCTTGTGCATCACCCCAGTTTTGGCTACTCCCAACTTCTCAAAAACCTTCATTGTTGAATGTGACACTTTAAGATCAGGATTGGGAGTAGTTCTAATGCAATAAGGAAGAAAAATTGCATTTGAGAGTCACCAATTCAAAGGAAAAGATCTTCTCAAACTAGTCTATGAGAAAGAAATGATGGTTATTCTTCATGCAGTCAAGCAAGGGAGGCCCTATCTCATGGGTAGACACTTCAAGGTAAAAACTGATCATGATAGTCTCAAATACTTTTTGGAGCAAAGGTTATCATTTTAGGAACAACAAAAGTGGGTAAAAAAATGTTGGGTTATGATTTTGAAACCATATACAAAAATGGTAAAGAAAATGTAGTAGGCTGATGAGTTGTCTAGAAGGGATACATCCATGAGATGCCTTACTATGTGTAATGTCTATGTTGATAGCCGATTAGATGGATGAAACAAGATTAGAATGGGATCAAGACAAAGATACAAAATTTATAATATATAATATAAAGCAAGGATCTATGACATCTAACAAATTTGAGTGGAAATGTAATGCCCTATGGTACAAGCATAGGTTATACTTGAGTAAATATTATTAGTTGAAGCATAAGATTCTTGCAAAGCTACATGCCTCACCTATTAGTGGACACTCTGGGTTTTTGAAGACATATCATAGAATAAAAAGAGAATTATTTTGGGAAGGACTCAAGGGGGATGTAAAAATTTTGTATCAGAGTGTTTAGTGTGCCAATAGAACAAAGGGGAAATGATTAAGACACCAGGTCTGTTGCAACCCTTACCGATTCCTAGCTAGAGATGTGAGGAGGTCTCCATGGATTTCATCACCGGATTGCCTTGTTCAGAGGGTACGAATGTTATTTTTGTGATTATGGATAGGCTCACAAAATATGCCCATTTTTTTCCCTATCACATCCATTTGCAGCTAGTACAGTCGCAGCTATTTTTTTGGAGACAATTCAAAGGCTACATGGAACCCCAAAAATAATTGTAAGTGATCGTGATCCTATTTTCACAAGTAATTTTTGGACGGAATTATTTTCATGTTTGGGTACTCATCTAGCTCACATTTCATCTTATCATCCTCAAAATGATGGGAAAATGGAAGTGGTCAACAAATGCTTAGAGGGGTATCTACGTTGTTTTGTATCAAATAAGTAGGAAAGATGGATTAAATGGCTACCACTTGCAGAATGGTGGTATAACACATCTTTTCATACCTCTTCTCAAATGACCCCATTTTTAGCATTATATGGTTACCATCCACCTTCTATCACTTCCTCCTTGAGGGTGCAAACTAAGGTCAGAGATGTTGAGGAACACATTCAACATCAACAACAAGTTTTGACTAGTTTGAAGGAGAATCTAGCATTAGAAAAAAATAGGATGAAACAACAAGCAGATCAACATCGTAGTGAAAGACATTTTGAAATTGGTGATTGGGTTTTTGTACATCTCCAGCCTTACAAACAGATGTCTCTAAAGCAATAGAAAAAGGACAACAAACTTGCTCCTAAATACTATGGCCCTTATCAGGTTCTACAGAAAATTGGTAGTGTTGCTTATAAACTAGAGTTGCCTCCATCTTCACACATACACCCAGTATTCCATGTTTCATGCATGAAGAAGGTTATTGGATAGAAATTTGAAGCCCAAACAGAGTTACCAGAACTTGACAATGAAGGAAGAATCATTTTGGATCCAAAGAAGATTCTATAAACACACACTAAGAGGCTGAGAACCAAAGACATCATGGAATATCTAATCAAGTGGAAGAATCTGAGCATAGAAAATGGCACCTGGGAGGATGAAGGTTTTCTGCAGGATTATTCAATGTTGAGGACAATGTTGGTTTGAAGGGGAAGGGCATGCTATTCCTTTAACCTATTGCTTGTATTAGGATATGAGTAGCCGACTTATGGATTTCCATATCATTTTATTATATCAATTATACTTTCTCATGCTTAATAGGTCGGCCTGGGTGATGGCCAAAACATATCAATAGTATATATAGAGGATTGTAGGTAGTATTTCATTATCATTTGAGCATTTGAGTCTTATTATACTGTTTGGAGGTTGCCCCCTCGAAGTGGCGAAGCTATTACAATTGCATATTGAGATCATTATTCTGAAATATTGTGTTATTTGGTGTTATATTGCTACTCATAATCTGAATTATACTAGTAATTTCATTATAGGGTGAGGTCAGCAACCCCTTCCCACCCCATTTCCCATTCAAATGTCCACAACCGCATGAGCTTAAAAAAATATTTTTAAAAAAAATTATTTTAAATTTATTTATCAAGTTTTACTAATAATACTATTTATTATTAATATTATTAATGATTATAATTATAATTATTAATATTATATATTAATATATATCTATTATTATTAATATTTAAACTTTAATAATATTAATAAATTTAATATTATTTGAATAGTGAGAATTTATTAAAATTCTTCTTTTTCATTTTTAAAGGAACTACAAGACAGCGTGTTTTTCATAAGAGAGATTTTTAAAAATTTCCATATAATCGGTTTAGTCATAATTTACATCTAGTAGGAGTGAGTATAGGTATAATTATTCACTTTTATAATTATATGAATTCCAATATTTATTTAAATTTATATTTTATCTAAGACTAAATTTGGGAGATTAAAAGGAATTCTGTCACAACTTGTTCAATAAAATGCTAACGGTAAGAAGGATGTTTTCTCTTATTCTAAATATTGTAGCTATACTTTCCTTCTTATAACTTTATAAGAATGTAACAAAATTCTATATTCTCCAAACACTTTCCTTTCAATTATTTTTCCTCTTACAATGACAATTAAAAAGACATCTATTTTATATAGCAAGGCATTTTAAGCAATATTTTCAATATATTTATAATGAAGCATATCACATGTTGAGGATATTGAAACAACTTAATTCAAGGAGATGTATTTCCATGTAAAAACCATATCAAGTTTTCTTTGTAAAAACTAAAAATTTCCAAATACATATTTCTAAATCAAACACTCTTAGAAGAGATTACAATTTATAGAGATTTCCGAGCACAATTACAACTTTGTCTTAAGAACCCAAATATACAATCCTCCAATCAAGGTGGGTATGACTACAAGAGAAATTTATAACATGAAGGTTTGCAAAAAGGAATAAATAGAAGTCTTCAATTTGCATGTCTTATCCAAAGGTAGCTTCAAATCTTGCATTATTCAACTTCGCAAGGAGGGTCATAATACAATAAAGGGGAATAGACCCCACTCTCCACCTAACCTTCCATCTATTAAGAGGATAATTCATCCCCTTAATGGCCCCAAGCCCCAACCAAATAACCATGAGGGATCTTGATAAAATTTAACAACTCCAAAACAACATGGATTGCACATAGAATCATATATTTCAAAAAAATCATCGAACAAAGAAGACATAACCAACAAGTTTGAAACTTTCTTAAGCCAACACAAAGGTTTGAAATGAAACCAAATAGATCAAGGGATATGCGAAAAAACATCCTTAGGCATCCCGAGTGAACTAGGAGTTTCACCTAAGCCTCCAAGTGCACAAAACAATCAGCACAAAATCCTTATCTCTCCCTTACAAGTATGCATTAAAATAACCATGATTCCCTTTTCACACCCTATAGGTGAAACTCCTATTGACACTCACACCAAATGCATGCCTCACAAAATTCCCCTTTTCCTCCCTAATGGGCCTGTAAACCCTTCTCCCACACCCAAATTAAGGCCTATTACCCAACCAACACACAAGTGAATTGAAAATACTTAAATAATTCAAATAAGTACAACATTTCATATAAAAAGCATAATAAAAAAATGACAAGGTGGAAATCCTACCTATCCATCAAGATCCAAGAAAAATTCCACAAGTCTCTTTCAATTCCAAGTGAATAAATTTCCAAAATAAGTCCAACAAGCTCCAAATCTAAAAGTGCACAAGAAGATAAATGAACAAGTAACACCCATTCCAACCAAAAACCATAAATACATAGAAATGGAATGTGAGGATGATGAGGTGGCTCCATGTAGGATGCCACTTCAGCATTCTTCCATCCCCATAGTTAATTCAACAAACCAAGTCCAAGACAATCAATGAACTTGTAAGGGCTATGAAAAACCCACATGCCTCACAAACTTGCACCCCATGCTTTCAAAGGACACAATAAATTGGGGTAGGAATAAAGAGCAATTATTTTGTCTCTTTTACACTCTAAACGGGATAAACAAGTAAAAAATAAGCTTCCCAATCCATAGGTAGGGTTGTTGGGTAAATTTAAGAGGCATGGGATGTAACTCCCATGTTTTACACACACAAATACAACAGTAAAATACTAGGATAATTTTTTTACTTACATTGCTCACTACACAATGCCACAAAGGCTCCAAGTAAGGAAAAATCCATAACACATACGACACTTACATAAGCCATCGACCCACATAGACACATGACAACACCATATACATGTCGATGCCACACCTTCCCCAATGAACGAATGCTAGCAATAACCCAACCACAAGAAAAGGGACTCAAGGATTGGAAACCCCACAACACATCATTTCCATGATTACATCTTAGTTATGATTAACATTCCAGGAACATTTTTATACAAGGATGATTTTATCCATTTTCCACATACGATTCTTCAATTCATTTCACATTCAACTTATTGTTTGACCATTTAAGTTTTCTCTTTATCCCTTATGACAATCTCCATAACTTACATAATTAAATTCCATATTTCCAATTACCTACAAAGTTCCTAATTCTCTCGTTCTTATGCTAAAGGTTTGTTTTCTCAAAATATGTTTAGTTGACATTTAATTTTACCCTCATTATGCAAGGGGACCAACCAGAAGTTGTTGAGGGAAAATAATACACATCAAAGGAGGTGAAGGTTCAAGTTTCTCTTTCCTATAAACTTCCTTCCATTCGAAGCACATTTGTTTTCGTACTATGGTTGTTTTAGTATCAATCTTAGTTTGATTCAGTTAAGCATTTACAAGACATAATTTTATTTTATCTTATTTTTAGTGGACTCTAAACTGGCTCAAAGGCCTAGTCCCACCAAGAATCAATTTGTATCCATTATTAACAAAAATTCAATGCCTAAATCATCCATAAGGACTTCAAGTGAATTTTTGTTCCTAAACCATTATCACACATACTATTGTTTCTCATTTCATTTACAATGTTTGCTAGGTATCTTTTTTTGGGTGTCACTTTATAACATAAAGAGTTACGAAAGTACTTATTTACCATTTTGAATAAGTATATGATTGGAAGCATTATAACTACACATGAATCCCAAGTTAACCTCCTAATCAACTAAGGTTTGGTTTAATTCCAACTGCACCTAATGATCTACGCCTCAACTATATATGAGTTTAAGGCAAGAGGACATATTTATGCTAAACCACCTTCAAGAAAAGACCAAGGTGATATGTTGATAGAAACCAAGGTAACACATTTAACTGTGAGGAACTAAGGAGTTCATTAACAAGAGTTTAATACCTAGAAAAAGTATTTCACAATCCCCAATTATGTCATCTAGATCCAACAGGAATTCATTCGATGAAGTTAATTTCTAGATCTAATCATGTAAGACCTAACAATCCAAAAGGATACTAAGGGAGTATTATCTCTATTTACCCCACAGATAGTAATGTTATACTGCATATTCGTTGCTTCGAAAAAGGACTCATAAGGTGACTTCCAAGGTGGTCTTGACCACTCAACACGGTGTTAGGCATGAAGAGAGGAAATTATCCTCATGGTTACCAAAACTAGAAGGAAACCACATACTCTGGATAAATTTGGACCATGTCATTCCTAAAAGATGGGTTCACGACAATGTCGCTAAACATAATGACTATGACGGTAAACTTCAACTAGGGGTTTTATTTACCTAACCTAGGAGGCACCATCGAGTACAAGGTTTAATTTTATTCTATGGTTTCAATTTTTTTCTACGCTACGAAGGATCACACACATTAAGACAAGTTATGCACAGATCTTATACTAGGGTTGAGTGTTTCGATTAAATCTCTTTATTACATTTACAAGGTAAGAATACAACACAATAAATAATTAATCATTTATTGAACACTGAAAAATGCCCCACAATGTATTAACTTCAAATTAATTTACTATATATATATATATATATATATATGTAGTGCACACATCTTTATAGCTCGATTACTTGTTATTACTCTTACTATTAGACATGTTTTGACTAGGGATTTGTTATATTTTAGACATTCCATTAGGAGATTTGATTTGATTAGGCATGTATGTACTTTTATGCGTATAACGCTAATATAGCTTGATTATTATGTTGTCACATTATCTTATGATGTCATGGATACTAATTTGATATGATGTTGTTTTGGAACGCAATTATATTGATGGATACTTAGTTTGTTTCATGTTGGGATTCTATGGATACATGTCACTTTATCATTATGTCTAACCTATGTTGAATTGTGTATAATTGTGCACGTTGTCACATTTCTGATTCCAGAGAAATGATATGCTAGTTTAGAACTCATTGATATCTTACTGAGTAGTTGATTTATATTTTATTGGATAGGTACGTTTAATGTGTGCAATGAGTGTGTAGGTCACAGGTCACAGGAGAACGTGGGATTTAGGCCAGCTATGCAACTTTGCACAAGCAGCCCACGAGTTTAAGTCCTTACCATGTTTATTACTTGAGGCCTTAGCATTAGAATTATTGTTCTGGGCACCATGGGTGACCCTCATTTCTAATGTAATATGTCTTATATTATTAATCTTGCTTAGGGTGTTTAGTTTGTGTTGTAAACATGTTTAGGGGAATTAATGGCCCCACTTACATTAAGATTTAAATTTTTTTAATGATGTACTTAATCTAGATGGTTTAGGGTCACATGTGAACCCTTGGATGGGCCCCACACCCCCTCTAACCTTGTACCAAATTTGCCAAAACCGAAATTGGGTTATTTTAGACATTTTTAGGGACCCCTTTTTAGTTTCGGAGTTCAATTAACATGAAAATGAGCCCTTGGACCCTACCTAATAGGTAGGGGGCTTATTTCAAGGCTAGAGGGAGTTTTCCCTCCCTTTTTGTCTCTCCTTTGGTCACATCTATGTAAGAGGTTTGGATAAGTGGGCTTTGTAAAAAGTTGCACAAGATTTTTTTGTTAGGATTTTGAGTAATTTGGGAGAAGAGGTCTAAAAGCCATTTCATCATTTCTCTCTTTTATCTTCAGCACCTTTTACCTTAAAGGAAGAGAGGGGTGACACATGTCACCCCCTCATTTGTGAGGATTTTTTCTTTCTCCTCTTCAAATTCTCCCTCATGGGAATAGAAGAGAACTTTTTATTGGAGCTTTTGCTTGGAGTCTTATGGATTTGGAGCTAGAGTTTGATTGGGTCAAGAAGTGGAAGATATTGAATTTGGAGAGCTTTTTTTTTGAGATAGGCTTCTTGAACTTCATTGTATTTGTTATAACATGCTAGATATTAGTTGTTATTTTGAAATGGTTTTTGTTGCATGAAGATTTTGTTGTTGTTTATTTGATTTTTTTCCTCCATCATATGACATGATGGAGTTTTGGAGTTTCTGGGGGAAGAGGGTGGAATTTTCCCTCTCAATCCTTATAGGCTTGATGGGCAAGAATTGTAGGATTTAGTTACTCCCCTAAAATGGTTTGAGGTGGGGAAGGTGGGTCATTTGGCTTGAACCTCCTTCCCCATTCTTGGTAAGGAAACCCCTTTGGGGTTTGAAAATCCTTCCAAGAAGGATTGGTGAAAGGGTGGAGAAATAAGGAGGGCTTGAATGAAATTGGAGAAATAAGGAGGGTATGAAGTTCTTATTTTTGTGCATCTAATGATGGTTACAACTTTTGGAGAACTTTCTTCTCTTCCCCATTTTAGAGGTAGAACTTGGGTTCTCCTCCTTTTCATCTTTACAAAGTTGGAGTCTTGTTTTAGATATTTGTCTTATTTTTGTGTGGATGTTATGTAGTTTGTACACCCTCTCTCTTGTGCATAGTTGTGGATAGTTGTCCTCTTTCACATGAGCTTGGGGAGGCTAGCATGCATCCCAACCTTGGGAAAGACATGTAATGATGCCTATGGTTGGGTGGAAAAACAAGCTTCTTCTCCTTGCATGGATTCCTTGAAGGCATATGAAGTTGGATCTCATGATGGAAGTTGGTGGTAGTTGGAGTTCCTTTGGCATCTACTCTCCCTTTGTGGACATTACCTCATTGTATCTGGAAAAGCATGGCTTGTGGAAATTTCCTATTTATTGTAATTCCTCTTCCATTTTGTATTTGAACATCACTTGCAAGATTGGTTTTCCATTAGTATTTGAAAACTTTCTTTCAACCTTGGAAAGGAGTTTGTTGGATTGTCATCTTGTGTATTGTTGCATGTTTGGATTATGATGTAGTGAGAAATTGTGTAAGAGAAGTCTTGTAAAATATTTATACTCCTTTAGAATTGCATTGGTAGAATATATTTAAATTCCTTTGACATGCATTGATTGAATATCTTTTGATAAAGAAAGACTATTTAATGGAAAAGTTTTTTTACCAAAGAAATAATATTACTTGTTGAAAGTTTTACTTGTTTAAAAATCTGAATGGTCATTTGGCATTACAATGGAAAAGAAATAACTTCCTCTTGTTTGGTTTGTAATATCATTGAATGGAATGTGAATAGTTTGAAATTCTTTTCCATGTAAAATTTAATGGGTTGTTCTTTGTATCCTCATTTGAAATAGTATTCTCCTTAGAAAATTTTCTTGGAATCAGCCCCTTCTCTCCTTTGAAATATTTGTATATCCCTTTACCACAAAATAGGTGAATCATTTAGTGTGAATAGTTGAAATTTTTAAGTTCCTTTTTGCATTAAAATAACAAACTAAAACCTGTTATTATCATCTTGAAATAAATTATTCCTACACTTGAAATACTACCATATGTAAAATGAACATATATATATGTATATTAATTATTATTATATGTATATATATAATATAATATAAAAAATAATTTAAAACCTAAATTTTATATCAAAATATATATATATATATATATATATATATATATAAATAAAAAAAAAAATAGTTTTGTTTCTTTTAGAAAAAGAGTTTTGTTGGGGAGGGTCGCACCCTCCCCCCACCCGTATGCAACCGCCACCCCAACCTGCCGCAACCTCCCTTTCCCCCTTCCCGCTGCTCCACCGCACTCCCAATAGGCACCCCTTTACGCCGGCCAACTCCCCTTCCCCATGACTGCGTCCTTCCTCCCTCCTTCTCCCTTTTCGCCCCAACTCCCCACACAAAGAAAAAGCTTCTCCCTCCCCTTTTCACGGCTCTAATAAAATAATCGACCCCCTCTTTTAGCCGCACATGTGTGTGTGTGTGTGTGTGTGTGTGTGTGTGTACAGTCATATTTAGATTGTTTCTTTCTTTATTTAAAAATACCACTTAAAATAATATAGTATTTTTCTTCTCTTAGACTGGAAAAAATCCATGAGAGCAAGCTTCTCTCCTCTCCAAAATAACTTGCAAATAATAAAACAAAACAAAATGAGAGAAGAATAGAAAAGAAAGGAAAACAAAACATAAAGAAAGTTAGGGAAAACTTTAGGGTAACTCCAAAATCTAGGGACTAGATTTGTTTGATCCTAGGACTCAAATAAAACCCTACACACTTTTTGGATATGGGAAATATTGTGGGAATGAGAATTAATTTAAAAAGGGGTGTGGGTAAATAAATTAAAAGGGGAGACTAATTAATTATAACAAGGGGGTTGTAGACTATTATTTCATGACTCTAGTTAACTTAAGAAGAATAAATAATTAAGTCATTAATGGAATAGTTTTAATTAAATTTTCGGTAAGTAAATTTATAATAAAATTAAATATTAGCGGAAACAGTTAAGCAAACATTAGTATTAATCGTTCAACTTTTTTATTAAAAAAATTACCTAAAATTTTAGTTGCATTTTGGTATGGTATTCCCATGTCCAGAGGCGGGGAACGACATTTGGTATCAGAGTAGAGTTTCACACAAGTAGAAACTCTGGGTAATCAGTCAACTAGTCAACGATATTTGTAATGACATTAAAGTACAAAAATGAATAAAATATTTCATTAGAAGAAACTTTTCGCAACCATTTAATAACCTCTCTGCTCACCTCATGCACAGGATGGCACCCATGAGACGACGCTCAGTTAGGGGTTTGGTACGTGGCTCGCCCACGCCCAAACCACCGACACCCGAGTTAGGGCCTTAGTTCTTAGAGGCTCTCCAGCAGTTGATCGAAATTGTGCAGCAACGTCTCCCACCACCGGAGGAGGCGAGAGAGGAGAACATTTAGTTGGGAGACAAGCGATGGGTGAGGACACACATTCAAAGCCGCTAGAGCATGATAGACCGAGGTGGGAGAGGTCACATAGCCCTTCCGTTCATCATGAGAGGGTAGCCTTATACCACTGTAGCCGTTCACACAGTCTTGAGAGACCATTTAGGGATAGGTGACCCCTTTCACCTATTAGACTACATCACCAGGATCAGGATACAGGATGTGTGATTAGGGATATTCTTCTCTTACAGTTGCCTACCTACACCGAATCTACAAATGGCTTTGGGGCTGAGTCATTGCTCCTTAGTTGGGAAAGTTGCTTTGGCTTGCACTCCTACGAGAGAAATGTCAAGGAAAGGTTCACCATACACCTCCTTCGAGATGCAGTAAGTGTTTGGTGGAGGAATGAGGAGCGAAGCTCCATCTAACTTGAGAGATAGTGACCTGGGAGATGTTCGAGGAGAGATTCGGGCTCGTTATATTTTAGAGCATTTCGTGCGAGAAGAGGATCGATGAGTTTCACGACTTACGATAGGGATCTGGCATAGTAGCGCGATGATGAGAGCAAGTTCTGGACCTTTTGTAGTATTTATATTACCTGTAAGATAAGAAACCATAGGTCAATAGGTTTATTCAGGGGCCTTAATGTAGATATAGCAAGTAGTCAGTAATTTATCTCCTCCCACACTTGAAAAGGACGTTGAGAAGGCCTACCTAGGCCGAGGAAAATAGGACCAAGGTATAAGAGCACTGAGATAGAAAAAAGAGAAAGTTTCAGGAGAGGATATAGGCCTTTCAGAGTCATAGGTCACGTGGTATAGCACCACCCCCTAGAGGAGGATTCTGGCCTCCGCCAGCTGCCACGAGGGCTCCACCGCACCCACAGCAACAGATGCAACACCATGTCCACCAACAGTAGATGGCTAGATAGACTCAGAGCTTTTAGAGATGTGGCACTATAGGATGTTTTGGTGGAGCCAGGTGATAGGATGTAGGGTACTTAGCAAGAACAACCATCTCACACGTAGTAGTTTGCTAGGGTTGGATCGGCGGATCAGTGCACCGCAGTACGGGGAGGGACCCATCTCGAGGCATACGGGAGGATGTTTTATTTGTGGGTCTCTTGATCACTATGTGTATATGTGCCTGTACAAACCTAATACCATGGACACACAGAGGGCCTCTAGATTAGAGAAAACGGTGGGTGACGTAAGACGTGCTCATCATGTATATGCAGCGGTTGACAACCGCTAGGCCGAGCATCAGGCCACAGTCATGGAGATGACAGGTACTATTAGGGGTATTTATCTCTCAGTACTTTTTGATTAAGGTGCTTCGGGTTCTTTTATATCACCTTCTATAGTGGACCAGTGTGGGCTAGTGGTGGCTAGGTAACCAGATAGTTGGCAGGTTGAGTTGGCCTCGGGAAAAACTCACCATGGACGCATATGTGGAGAGTTGCGTACTTGATTTAGGAGCCTTCTCCACTACACTTGACCTTCGAGTAATCCTTCTAGGATCCTATCAGGTAGTTTTCAACATGGATTGGCTCGAGGCTCATCGAGCTAAGGTGGATAGTAGAAACAAGGTCATTGAGTGTCAGGATGATTTTGGGAGTGTAGTCGTGATATCAGGTATGCAGAGGCCTATACCTTTGCGCATAATCTTAGCTAAGTAACTCAAGCGGAGGATGCGTAAGGGATGTCAGTTGTTTGCTATCACCATCAGTGATTGATCAGAGAGCACTCCAGATCATTCACCTTTAGATGATCATGTAGTGTTGAGGGAGTATGCCGATGTGTTTCCAAGCAAGCTTCCATTGATACCACTTTGCGCGAGAGAGGTGGATTTCACCATTGATTTAGTACCTAGATCTGCACCAGTTTCTAGGGAACCCTATTAGATGACGACTCCGAGCTTCATGAGCTCAAGATTCAATTAGAGGAGTTGTTGGATAAGGGTATCATTCACTGTAGTGTATCACCTTGGGGAGCGCCAGTCATATTTTTGAAGAAGAAGGATGGTTCTCTAAGGATTTGTGTTGACTTTAGGTAGCTCAACAAAGTCACAACAAAGAACCGTTATCCGCTCCCTAGGATTGATGACTTGTTTGATCAGATGTGGGGAGATGGAGTGTTCTCCAAAATTGATCTCAAGTCAAGGCACCATCAGTTGTACATATCAGATGTAGACATTCATAAGATAGCGTTTTGTACACGTTATGAGAATTACAAGTTCACAGTTGTTCCTTTTGGTTTGACTAATACCCCAGATGTCTTCATGAGCCTCATGAATGGAGTATTTAAAACCTTTTTGAATCACTTTGTCTTAGTATTCCTTGATGAAAAACTGATATATTCTCATTCCAAGGAGGAGCACGAGGAGAATTTGAGGTGGATACTTGGGTGTTGAGAGAGCGAGAAGTTGTATGGGAACTTAGAAAAATGCAACTTCTTTCATACAAAGATTCATTACTTGGGTCATATAGTATCAGGAGAGGGTATCTTAGTAGATCCCTCTAAGATATAGGCTATTATGGACTAGCCAACACCCACATCAATTACTGAGGTGAGGAGTTTCATGGGTTTAACAGGGTATTACCACAAGTTTGTACATGACTTTTCTAGGATTGCTCCCCTATCACTTCTCTTCAGAGAAAAGGGAAGAAGTTTGATTGGTCAGAAAAATGTGAGCAGGACTTTCAGTTGCTTAAGGAAAGGTTAACCACAACGCCCATCTTAGCAGTCCTAGACCTGACAGAGGATTTTGTTGTTTGTACTGATGCATCACTATAAGGTTTGGGAGTAGTTCTTATGTAGGAGTGTCAAGTTATTGCTTTTGAGTCTCGTAAGCTCAAGGACTATGAGCTTAATTACCCTACTCATGACTTGGAGCTAGAAGCGATTGTTCATGTGCTTGTGCATTGGTGACATTTTGTTTTGGGTAGACCTTTCATTTTGAGGAATGATCATCATAGCTTGTAGCATTTCATCAACTTCTTTTGATCGCTCTAGGTACTCGGACTAATTTCAGCTTAGTATATCATCTAGAGACAAATGGACAAACAAAGAGGGTTAATTAGGTGTTGGAGGACATGTTGAGGATGTATGTGATGGATCAACAAGAAATGAGATGATTATTTGCATTTAGTTGAGTTTTCCTACAACAAAAACTATCACAGCTCTATTGGTATGGCACCTTACCAGGCTTTGTATGGATGACCTTGCAGGACACCTTTGAGTTGGGACATACTAGATGATAGAGATATTGTGGGGCCAACTTACCTTCGAGGATTTAGAGCAGCGAGGTTGTTTTGATTAGGCAACCACTTGAGTATGTTAGAGCACACCGAAGGCATATCGGACACGAAGAGAATTTATCGTCACTTCTCCGTGGGTGAAAAATTCTTCTTAAAAGTTCATCCACATAAGATCCCAATTCGCTATGGAAATGGTTCTAAGATATCATCTCGTTTTGTAAGGCCTTTTGATATTTTAGAGGTCATCGGTCCAGTTGCCTATCGCCTACCTTTCCCACAACGCCTTGCATGGGCCCATGATGTTTTTCATGTTTCTGTACTACGTAGATATGTACCAGATGCTTCTCATGTTTTGGATTGGTTGGCATTACAGGTAGAGGATGGAGGACAGTGGAGACTAGAGCCCGTACGCATACTGGAGAATCAGAGGTTGGCCCTTCGGGGTCGAGACTTAGACCAGGTTAGAGTGCAGTGGGACCATTACAATGAGACGACAACTACCTGGGAGGATGCGACACCTTTGAGGGCTAGATATCCCTATCTCTATCAATGAATTTTAGGAGGAAGTCTAATTTTAGTAGAGGGGGATGTAGTGCCCCCATCTTTTATAGCTCGATTACTTGTTATTACTCTTACTATTAGACATGTTTTGTGACAGGATTTATTATATTTTGGACATTACATTAGGAGATTTGATCTGATTAGGCATGTATGGACTTTTATGTGTATAACGTCAATATAGATTGATTATTATGTTGTTGCATTATCTTATGATGTCATGGATACCAATTTTATATGATGTTGTTTTGGAACACAATTATATTGATGGATACTTAGTTTGTTTTGTGTTGGGATTCTATGGATACATGTCACTTTATCATTATGTCTAATCTATGTTGGATTGTGTATAATTGTGCACATTGTCACATTTCTGTTTCCCGGAGAAATGATATGCTAGTTTAGAACTCATTCTTTATATTCTTGAGTAGTTGATTTATATTTTATCGAGACATGTATGTTTAATGTGTGCAATGAGTGTGTAGGTGATAGGTTACAGGAGGATGTGGGATTCAAGCTAGCTACGTAACTTTTCCCAAGCAGCCCACAGGGCTAAGTCCTAGCTATGTTTATTTCTTGAGGCCTTACCATTAGAATTATTGTTTTGGGCACCATGGGTGACCACGATTTGTAATGTAATATGTCTTGTATTATTAATCTTGCTTAGGGTGTTTAGTTTGTGTTGTAAACTTGTTTAGGGAATTAATGGCCCCACTTACATTAAGATTTGAATTTTTTAATGATGTACTTAATCTAGAGGGTTTAGGGTCACCTATGAACACTTGGGTGGGCCCCACACCCTCTAACCTTGTGTAAAATTTTCCAAACCCGAAATTGGGTTATTTTAGGCATCTTTAAGGACCCCTTTTTAGTTTGGGAGTTCCCTTAACATGAAAATGAGACCTTGGACCCTACCTAATAGGTAGGGGGCTTATTTCCAAGGCTAGAGGGATTTTTCCTTCTCTTATTTCCTCTCCTTTGGTCACATCCATGTAAGAGGTTTGGATAAGTGTGCTTAGTAAAAAGTTGCACCAGATTGTTTTGTTAGGATTTTGAGTAATTTGGGAGAAGAGGTCTAAAATCCATTTCATCCGTTCTCTCTTTTATCTTTGGCATCTTTTACCTTGAAGCAAGAGAGGGATTACACATGTCACCCCCTAATTTGTGAGGATTTTTACTTGCTCCTCTTCAAATTCTCCCTCATGGGAAAAGAAGAGAACTTTTTTTGGAGCTTTTGCTTGGAGTCTTGTGGATTTGGAGCTAGAGTTTGCTTGGGTCAAGAAGTGGAAGAGATTGAATTTGGAGAGCTTTTCTTTGAGGTAGGCTTCTTGAGATTCATTATATTTTTTATAACATGCTAGATATTAGATGTTATTTGGAAATGGTTTTTGTTGTATGAAGATTTTGTTTTTGTTTATTTGATTTTTCTCCCTCCATCATATGGCATGATGGAGTTTTTGATTTTGTGGGGGACGAGAGTGGAATTTTCCCTCTCAATCCTTGTAGGATTGATGGGAAAGCCTTGTAGGATTTACTTACTCCCCTCAAATGGTTTGAGGTGGGGAAGGTGGGTCATTTGGCTTGAACCTCCTTCCCCATTCTTGTAAGGAAACCCCTTTGGGGTTTGAAAATCCTTCCAAGAAGGATTGGTGAAAGGGTGGAAAAATAAGGAGGGCTTGAATGAACTTGGAGAAATAAGGCTGGTATGAAGTTTCTTTTTTTGTGCATCTAATGATGGTTATAACTTTTGGAGAACTTTATTCTCTTCCCCATTTTAGAGGTAGAACTTGGGTTCTCCTCCATTTTCTCTTTACAAAGTTAGAGTCTTGTTTTGGATATTTGTCTTATTTTGTGTGGATGAAATGTTGTTTGTACACCCTCTCTCTTGTGCATAGTTGTGGATAGTTGTCCTCTTTCCCATGGGCTTGGGGGAGGCTAGCATGCATCCCAACCTTGGGAAAGACATGTAATGATGCCTATGGTTGGGTGGCAAAACAAGCTTCTTCTCCTTGCATGGATTCCTTGAAGGCATATGAAGTTGGATCTCATGATGGAAGTTGGTGGTAGTTGGAGTTCCTTTGGCATCTTCTCTCCCTTTGTGGACATTACCTCATTGTATCTTGAAAAGCATGGCTTGTGGAAATTTCCTCTTTATTGTAATTCCTCTTCCATTTTGTATTTGAACATCATTTACAAGATTGGTTTTTCATTAGTATTTGAAAATTTTCTTTCAACCTTGGGAAGGAGTTTGTTGGATTGTCATCTTGTGTATTATTGCATGTTTGGATTATGATGTAGTGAGAAATTGTGCAAGAGAAGTCTTGTAAAATATTTATACTCCTTTAGAATTGCATTGGTAAAATATATTTAAATTCCTTTGACATGAATTGATTGAATATCTTTTGATAAGCAAAGACTATTTAATGGAAAAGTGTTTTTACCAAAGAAATAATATTACTTGTTGAAAGTTTTACTTGTTTAAAAATCTGAATGGTCATTTGGCATTACAATGGAAAAGAAAGAACTTCCTCTTGTTTGGTTTGTAATATCATTGAATGGAATGTGAATAGTTTGAAATTCTTTTCCATGTAAAATTTAATGGTTTTGTTCTTAGTATCCTCATTTGAAATAGTATTCTTCTTGGCAAATTTTATTGAAATCAGCCCCTTTTCTCATTTGAAATATTTGTATATTCCTTTACCACAAAATAGGTGAATCATTTAGTGTGAATAGTTGAAATTTTAAAGTTCCTTTTTGCATTAAAATAACAAACTAAAACCTGTTATTATCATCTTGAAATAAATTATTCCTACATTTGAAATACTACAATATGTTAAAAAAAAAACGGATTTTAGTTTATAACTAAACTACATAAGGTTAAGCACAACTATATATATATATATATATATATATATATATATATTACTTAGCAATATCATTATTACTATCTTAAAATGAACATACATACATACATACATACATACATACATACATACATATATATATATATATATAATATAATATAATATACAAACTAATTTAAAACCTAAATTTTATATGCAAATATATATATATACAAATTATAAAAATAGTTTTATTTTTCTTAGAAAAAGTGTTTTATTGGGGAGGGTCGAAACCCTCCCCACACCCATATACTGACTGCCCACCAACCTGCCACACCCTCCCTACGCACCGCCACCTCCCTATCCCCCTTCTTGGTGCTCCACCCCACTCCCCATACCCGCCCCTGCCGAGCCGGGGTGACTCCCCCTTCACCACGACCTGCGTCCTTCCTCCCTTCTCCTCCCTTTGCTGCCCCAATTCCCCCACACAGTAGCTGTAATGACCAAAAAAAAAGCCACACATGAACAACACAGTGAAATACAGGATAACTTCTTTTTTTTTTGACTTGCTTGACACATAACATGACGCAACATGTCATCACAAGGTTACAACCAACTCTAGGAACCACTTGTTATGGGGATGACCACAAGGTCAGCACGGAAACGTTCACACCCAAAAGGATAATACACTTTTTCTTTCTGACATGACAACATAGAAGTCCAGTCACAGAACACACTTACAGTTAGGGCCATCCACAATGAGATATTCTTGAGGGTTATTTATTTTTAAAGGACATCTTGCAATTCTTAGCTTATGTTTTCAAGGAGGCTCAAGATATGATTCATACAATTCATCTTACCAAGTTAAGTTTATTCTTTTGACACAGAGTAATTATCTTTAAATCTTCTCTATTATGACATTTATTTGCTTAATTCGTTTATCAAGAAAAAGGAGTATTTAAATTCCACAAGGCCATCTGCTCACCACTAATGCTACTAAGATTCGTTCTTGCCCACAAGACAACATGGTTTTAAGTTCAACACACTTAAGAGAAGAGATACAAGGTGCCTTGGAAAAGGGTTAGGGGAGAAGGTCGAGATGAAACATATTTAGGACCTCATTAGTTATTGCACGAGTATTTAATTAAAGCCGGGCTCTTAACTGCAGAATTATCAAGAACTTTACTTAGGCTTCGCTAAAAATAATAACAAGGAGTAAAAATTTACTTTCCAAATGGCGGTGAGAAGGATGGTGAGGTCTCCAATTTGGTTTTCTCTAGCTTATTAAATCTAATCATCTTCAAACAACTAACAGATTCATTTCACCTTAGGGTCATTTTAAAAATTTCACCGTAAAAGGAATAATGTTCACTAGAGGAGCTAGGGTTATCATGTTATAAAGTTTACCTGCAATGATAGTCTTGCCTTGATTACTTAAATAATTTCTTTCTCTCAATTTGGTGACCCCTACGTTACTTTATTTGAATACAACTTCTAATTTAACTTCCAGAAGTATTAAACAATCTCATGTTAGTTTACTTATGAAACTTTATTACTAAGTCATGGCAAGGTTTAACTCCAAATTTATTCTCAAGGAAAAGTTGTAGCAACACTCATTTACAAGAACAAAACAAGATTACATCAATTCTTAAAATACTGATACTCCACAAAGTCACTCAACCACAATAACCAAATTTTCTTATAATTTCAATGATGGTTACACAATACACGGTTTCCAAAGTTTAGATGACAAAGTCCACAAGTCTATCCCTCATCTACACACAAAATCCATCTGCAACAAATTTTCTACAAGAGTCAGTTCACGAGAACTGAGCAAGATAAGGCTACACAAAACCACCATAACTATTATCTAACAATACCACGAAAAGGAAGCACTTTATTACAAGAATTGGTTCAAACCTCTAAACACTATCAACACATCAAGTTGTTATAAATTCTCCATCATGCCAATCAAGAAGGAGAAGACCTTGTACTTCAGTTAGGAGTAAAAGCAACGAAAGTATAGCAATCGTAAGAGAATGGCCCTTGGCCCTATAAGGAGAAAACAAATAATCTAGCAAAAAAGAGAATTCCCATCAAGTAAGTAATTAAACCATAATTACAAGATTAAGATTTGATATATACACCAACTATCTTGAAATTTATCAAAGGTACCAAACGCATAGACTAAATTAATATATTTCTAAAAGAACAAGATTTTATCGGCCCAAGAAAGGGGAACCACGGGTTTCAAAAATTAACACAAACAACCATGTATAATCGAATTTCAAACTGAAATCAAATAAAGTATACACACAACATAAGTTTCAAGGCGAAAGCAAGGTATATTAGATTTTACCATTAACTACAAAGATTTTCCAATCATCCAAGAAGGGTCAAAGTCTTACAGGCTAGTAGCAAACACGCGAGAGAAGAAGGGGGTTCCGTCCAACAAGAGTATACAATAATGTCATCAACAAATTGTTATAACACTAAAGATTTACAAACCTCCACTACAATACTAATGTTTGGTTAATTTAAAATAAATTACCCATATCCCAAAACAACCATATTTTAAGGTAACCCTTGGTAACACAATCAACCGTCGCACAAATAGATACAATCATAATTTCTACCAGTTTAATACCAAAATCTAAGTGGCTAGCCCACACATTGCTCACACAATCCTACAACCTTTCTTTCTCGATTCCAAAAGGTTTTCAAAGGGACTTGCGAAGGGGCTAACAAAAAAATGTCAAAAGACAACTTGGGTGCTAGGGAGGAGCTTCATAGTTATCGTAAACTTACTTCCATGATATCGAAAATACTAGTTTGATCAACATAATAACTTGCAACTCAAACGCAGAGAAGAATAAATACATAAACCGACAGACGAAGGTCTATCACTCGAGCAAGAGAAACATAACACCCAGAGGAGAAAGCACACGCATCCTTTCGACCAACATACTGACAACGATAAAAGCAAAAACAAGAAGAGACAAGCAGAAAGGGGAAATCTCCCATCATGACATCCAACTGACAAATCAATGCAAGGAAAAAGCGGTTCGATTTCACAATAATTGTAAATATAATAGCAGTAGAAAGGTGTAGAGATATCTTGCCTTTTTCTCCAGATTCAGCTTGCCCTCCTGCCTCTTCCATTGCTTTGGATGAAAACTTGAGCTTTTCGTCGGCGAGCTTCACGCCGGGAGTAACTCTGTGCCAGACGGAGCGTTTGGGCTCGTCTCTGGCAAGTTGTTTGACGTCCTTGATGCTGTGAAAAGAAAATGACCGGTCTAGCGTTCGATCCACAGATTTCTTCATGGCAATCTCGTTAACCACAACCAAAGGACTGCTTCCAGTATTATCTTCTAACCCTTCCATGAGCTCCCATGTATTGATCGTCTCAAGCTGCCCTTCTTCCTGCGACGGAGATTTGCTTTGTGGTTTGAAGCAGATTTGAAGGGCGTGTAATTCTGGATGAGATTGTTGACCTCGGACCATGTTTTTGCAGCCATTTCTGAAGAACGGTTTAAACTCAAGGATGTGGAAACCCCAACCAAAAATGGGCACATTACGCACACTGCTCTTGAGTATATATTTGATGTAACCCAGGCTATTCTTGCGTAATGCAAGGTCCCATAAGTACATCCAATCTACCTCTGTTCGGTGGTTGCAAATTAGCAAAATGCGTTCACCTGGAGGAACACTATGTCCAGAAAATATAACCTTTGTCCTGTTTATCTTTTCAAAAAGAACGGCCACATTGCTAACCACTGACCAAATAAGAAGGATGTTGCCTCCCTACTATAATGTATGCTAAACAGCCGAAGCATCAGGAATGAAATAGGGGCCAGAAAAATCAAGGCCATAAATGCCGTAGAAACAAGAACTACCAAACACAATACTCCACTTATTACCCTGAAAACTGTTAAGGGCCTATGAGCTTTAACCTCTCGATTCTCCAAAGATCTCTTTTTCTTTGTACAGCTTTGAATTTTGTTTAAGCCATTTAGTTCACCATTAGTTTGGGAATCTCGAGTTTCCTTCATTTTGAGATTTCTGAAACAAAGTGACTATCACTCACAATTTCAGAGATTGCACCTGGATGTTTATTATTCATCTTCCAGTTAGGAATGACTCCAGCAATCCGTAAATTTCAATAGAAAATTTTACAGGTCTAACTTTAAAATATTATCTCCAATACACAAAACCTAGTCAGCTCATGGTTAATCGTATTCTGTAATCCTGGAGAATCTTTCACAAATTGATAAATGTGAACTATCATAAGCAAAACCATGGCACAGAAACGAAATCCTTTTCCTCCTTCCCCGTACCATCTCTTTCCTTTCACCCTCGCCAATGAACAACCATCAATGGAGTTTTCAGAACCGCATATGCCGGGGCTCATGCAGCTATCGCACAAGAAAATAAGTAAGATATCAATAGAGAATCCTTGTAATAAATTTTCCTCAGTCTCTTGTAAACACTCTCACCATGTCACATAGTCGATTTTGAAGATACAACTCAAGACATGTTCTAGATTTGAAAAAATATCCCGCTACCTTCATCCCCAAGACATTTTCTCCAACATTACATAGATCTCCCCATGCCCGTGGGTGTGATCTATCATCTTGAAGGAGAATCCTGAATTTGAGGATGCAGTCGATGTTGAACAGATAACAACAAAGTTGGACAACCTGCTTGTTGGAGGCACTCACGAAGGCTTCTACTATACTGCAACATGCCCGCTTCCCGGCTATTTACTTGCAGCAGGCCATGATGAGGATCCCCACTGCAGAATACACCCCGCAACACCCAATGAAAGGAGGAAACGCACCTACTTCACTCGCTGGTAGCTGCGCGCGGCCAGCAGAAGGAACAGGCACGCGACTACACAAACAAACAAAGAAAAACTCCCTCCATTCTCCTCACGCGGCCAGGGCAGGAAGAAGGAAAGCGTTCAGGAGGAAACAAGAAGAAAATGCCTCACACACGCCTGCTTCACTGGCTTGAAGCTCCATCAAGCCATCATGTCAAACCAGACTGCGCCCAATGCATTGAATGACAGAATCAAAAGGAGATCTTGGTGAAGAAAAACACCTCCACCGACTCCCGTCTCCCTCACACAAGGACAGAACAAACGCGGTGGTCAACAGTCGGTAGGTTGGGTGGTTGGGAGGAGACCAAGGTGGCAGTGGAGGGCAGGTAGCAGAATGGAAGCCTATGCCCAACGGGCATTACATTCTCCTCCCCTTAAGAAAGCATCGTCCTCGATGTAACATAACACAATGGAAAAGAAATGGTTCACAACCAAGAACAGGTAAAGGAGAAAGTACACTTTATGCTTTAAAATTTTAGTTGATTAAAGCATGGCCACAGGGTAGCCTTAGGAACATTTGGTAGAAATTTTAACTTTCAATGTTCTCGTGAAGATTGCGCTTCTTTCTTGTTCATCATTTCATTTGTCTCTTTCCATTAGCACTATTCTTAGTTTAATTTCTTTTAAAATTTCATCATTACAGAGTTTTGGTTTATTCTTTATTATGGGTGCTCAACATGAACTACTAACACAACACCTATCGGTTCACAAGACACTACAGATACACAAGCATGCAAGTATATGCTTCATGATTGTATTACACCACAAAAGGTTACTCAAATACGGAATAGAATAGGCACCACATAATAACATAGTACTCACACACATCAATGAATGACACACAAAATACTCAAACAAAAGAGTACTACAATCCACCGACATTCCCTCAATTGTATCGATGAAAAAATTCACGTAACACCAAACAAATGCTACAGGTACATAGTGTCCACATGGGAATCAATGACATATCCACAACATCACAACACATATCCATCTGACATGAGTAACACATACATCAAAAGACCTCTACCAAAACATCACAATAACTCAACATATATCCCAGAACATCAACCATACACACAAATATCATATGCCTCCCTCAAACTCTTATTCCTCCCTCAAGGAGGCCGGTTGACCCTATGGTCCAAGACACATAGAGTTCGAACACTCCTAACCCAAGTGACATAATAATGCGTGGTTCAACAACCCACTAGTTATCTGTAACTCCTTGGGGCGTACTCTATACAACGAAGAGGGTCCATAGGTCCAACCATTTTATGGTGCATCCCATGACCCTATTCCACACATCACGACAATAGAACCAAGCACAACAATCCAATCAAAGTGCCAAGTGGCAAAGTACAAGCCTTGGGCAAGGCGGTAAAAATTCCAAATTTAAAAGAAGACCCAAAATCAAGCAAAAATAAATGGCCAAATAGCCATAGTTAGTATCAAAATCCCCATGTTAGTGCCACAAACCAAGGAAATGCCCAAAATTGTAAAGCATGGCAATCAAGAAAAGCTGCTGGTCCTTACAAAATAAAGTAAAAAGCTCAATTTACGAATAAAATCAACTTATAATAATGTCACATTATGATAACTGTGTGGCCTTATCTAGCCACCAAAGGGGTACTCAACGAGTTGCTAGCACTCAGAACATCGAGCCTTAGCTCGTAGATACATATCAATAATACAACTGTCATCACCTCCATCTGAATCATCCTGCCACCACTTCGACAAGGCTAAACATAGTCATAGTTGCACTTAGGTTGCATACATACAACCACATAGGCAGAGAGGAAAGAATCACATGTTATCTACTAAACCGAGTTTTGGCTCGAGCTATTGACCCATGGTACATCATTCCTCACTCTCAACATACACTTCTACGGATTTCCGTCAGGATCGGTTAGCATAAGGTTCACAACATAACATACAACAACATCACTAACATAACGGTGGCACACACATAACTACCATAACGTCTTACATATGGTACATATACAGGTAAATCACGATCATACATTCACCGAGTGTAACACATCACTTTACCACATTCTCGCACCCAAAGTGCAAGCACCATACGATAGGGTTCATACACTCACCGTATGACCCAAAATCACAACATGAAGCATTACATATTTGCACAAGTCCATACATACGATGAACATAGTACATCTCAACATAACATCCATTGCTGCATAAAAAGTGGTACACACATTTCATCAAAACATGGTAAAAACATCATGATACAACTCATTTCTTTTAACATCAATCTAGTCATACAACACATTGATACACCTACATACCACAATATGTCACCATGCTCCAACACTACGTCATCCACATTATAATTATTTTCACACATCACAAACAGTAATTCACATGTGAACTCTTCATAGAATCCACAAGAAGGAGAGAGAATACTCCCATCCCCAACATATCAACATGATCACAACCACACACAAGGTGACATACACATCATGTGCATTCACAATATCACAACTACAACATCAATTACATCACGCTAAAAGCACATTACTCTTCCAATATCTACCACCATCATGCAACATCATCATCATCATGTAGTATCATCATGTAACACCATCACCATCATGTAACATCACCATACAACACCAATCCGGCCCATAGGTTCAAGAGCATGAACCTATGCTCTGATACCAAGTGTAACGACCCAAAACAAAACCACACACACGAACAACGTAGTGAAATACGGGATAAATTTATTTTTTTGACTTGCTTGACACATAACATAACACAACATGTCATCACAAGGTTACAACCAACTCTAGGAACCACTTGTTACGGGGATGACCACAAGGTCAAAGACGGAAACGTTCACACCCAAAAGGATAATACACTTTTACTTTCTGACATGACAACATAGAAGTCCAGTCCACGAAACACACTTACAAGATTAGGGCCATCCACAATGAAATATTCTTGAGGGTTATTTATTTTTAAAGGACATCTTGCAATTCTTAGCTTACGTTTTCAAGGAGGCTCAAGATATGATTCATACAATTCATCTTACCAAGTTAAGTTTATTCTTTTGACACAGAGTAATTATCTTTAAATCTTCTCTATTATGACCTTTATTTGCTTAATTCATTTATCAAGAAAAAGGAGTATTTAAATTCCACAAGGCCATCTGCTCACCACTAACGCTACTAAGATTCATTCTTGCCCACAAGACAACATGGTTTTAAGTTCAACACACTTAAGAGAAGAGATACAAGGTGCCTTGGAAAAGGGTTAGAGGGAGAAGGTCGAGATGAAACATCTTTAGGACCTCATTAGTTATTGCCAGTATTTAATTAAAGCCAGGGCTCTTAACCAGAATTATCAAGAACTTTACTTAGGCTTCGCTAAAAGTAATAACAAGGAGTAAAAATTTACTTTCCAAATGGCGGTGAGAAGGATGGTGAGGTCTCCAATTTGGTTTTCTCTAGCTTATTAAATCTAATCATCTTCAAACAACTAACAGTTCATTTCACCTTAGGGTAATTTTACAAATTTCACCGTAAAAGGAATAATGTTCACTAGAGGAGCTAGGGTTATCATGTTATAAAGTTTACCCGCAATGATAGTCTTGCCTTGTTTACTTAAAGAATTTCTTGCTCTCAAGTTGGTGACCCCTACGTTACTTTATTTGAATACAACTTCTAATTTAACTTCCGTAAGTATTAAACAATCTCATGTTAATTTACTTATGACACTTTATTACTAAGTCATGGCAAGGTTTAACTCCAAATTTATTCTCAAGGCAAAGTTGTAGCAACACTCATTAACAAGAACAAAACAAGATTACATCAATTCTTAAAATACCGATACTCCACAAAGGCACTCAACCACAATAACCAAATTTTCTTATAATTTCAAAGTGATGGTTACACAATACACGGTTTCCAAAGCTTAGATGACAAAGTCCACAAGTCTATCCCTTATCTACACGCAAAATCCATCTCGCAGCAAATTTTCTACAAGAGTCGGTTCACGAGAACCGAGCAAGATAAGGCTACACAAAACCACCATACTATTATCTAACAATACCACGAAAAGGAAGCACTTTATTACAAGAATTGGTTCAAACCTCTAAACACTATCAAAACATCAAGTTGTTATAAAGTCTCCATCATGCCAATCAAGAAGGAGAAGACCTTGTACTTCAGTTAGGAGTAAAAGCAACGAAAGTAAAGCAATCGTAAGAGAATGGCCCCTTGCCTGTAAGCGTAAAACAAGTAATCTAAAAAAATAGAATTCCCATCAAGTAAGTAATTAAACCATAATTACAAGATTAAGATTTGATATATACACCAACTATCTAGAAATTTATCAAAGGTACCAAACGCATAGACTAAATTAATATATTTCTAAAAGTACAAGATTTGATCGGCCCAAGAAAGGGGAACCACGGGTTTCAAAAATTAACACAAACAACCATGTATAATCGAGTTTCAAACTGGAAATCAAATAAAGTATACACATAACATAAGTTTCGAGGTGAAAGCAAAGTATATTAGTTTTGACCATTAACTACAAAGATTTTCCAATCATTCAAGAAGGGTCAAAGTCCTACAGGCTAGTAGCAAACACGCGAGAGAAGAAGGGGGTTCCGTCCAACAAGAGTATACAATAATGTCATCAACAAATTTTTATAACACTAAAAATTTGCAAACCTCCACTACAATACTAATGTTTGGTTAATTTAAAATAAATTACCCATATCCCAAAACAACCATATTTTAAGGCAACCCTTGGTAACACAGTCAACCATCGCACAAATAGATACAATCATAATTTCTAAGTGACATTATCAAAACAAAACCTTCCATCACAAACTATTACGGTAATTACGTGCATAAAAACCGACCAATATTAATTAATAGCGTTAACATTACAAGGGAGAAAATAATGCAAGTTAGGAAAAAAATAGAAGAGTGCCATCAGCAATAATTTTGAGAGGGGGGATTAGATGAAACTATTCTAGTGTCAACGAGGTAATCGGATTCGCACAATGAAACCTCTAGCTTAGTTGATCCGAAAAGCTAGTTATGGTTCAAGTTGATAGGGATGGTCAAGGTACTTCTAGAGGATGGCCTTAAAAGCCTAGAAACAAGATGAAAGATAGTATAAGAGTCTAAACACACGAGATGGAAAAACACATTGGACACAAACCTTTTCATTCTACCAGTTTTAATACCAAAACTCTAAGTTGGCTAGCCCATGCATTGCTCACAAAATCCTACAACCTTTCTTTCTCGATTCCAAAAGGTTTTCAAAGGGACTTGCGAAGGGGCTAACAAAAAAATGTCAAAAGACAACTTGGGTGCTAGGGAGGAGCTTCATAGTTATCGTAACTTACTTCCATGATATCGAAAATACTAGTTTGATCAACATAATAACTTGCAACTCAAATGCAGAGAAGAATAAATACATGAACCGACAGATTTAAGGTCTATCACTCGAGCAAGAGAAACATAACACCCAGAGGAGAAATCACACGCATCCTTTCGACCAACATACTGACAATGATAAAAGCAAAAACAAGAAGAGACAAGAAGAAAGGGGAAATCTCCCATCATGACATCCAACTGACAAATCAATGCAAGGAAAAAGCGGTTTGATTTCACAATAATTGTAAATATAATAACAGTAGAAAGGTGTAGAGATATCTTGCCTTTTTCTCCGTTCAGCTTCGCCTCCCCTCTTCCATTGCTTTGGGCGAAAACTTGAGCTTTTCGTTGGCGAGCTTCATGCCTAGAGTAACTCGTGCCAGACAGTGTTTGGGCTCATCTCCTGCAAGTCGCTCAACGCGTCTTTGTCAGTGAAAATAAAATGACCGGTCTAGTTTTCGATCGACAGATTTCTTCATGGCAATCTCATTAACCAAAACCAAAGGATCTGCTTCCAAAGATTATCTTCTAACCCTTCCATGAGCTCCCATGTATTGATCGTCTCAAGCTGCCCTTCTTCCCGCAATGGAGATTTGCTTTGTGGTTTGAAGTAGATTTGAAGGGTGTGAAATTATGGATGAGATTGTTAACCTCGGACCATGTTTTTGCAGCCATTTCAAGAACGGTTTAAACTCAAGGATGTGGAAACCCCAACCAAAAATGGGCACATTACGCACACTCGCTTCTTCAAGATATATTTGATGTAACCCAAGCTATTCTTGCATAATGCAAGGTCCCATAAGTACATCCAATCTACCTCTGTTCGGTGGTTGCAAATTAGCAAAATGCGTTCACCTGGAGGAACACTATGTCCAGAAAATATAACCTTTGTCCTGTTTATCTTTTCAAATAAGAACGGCCACATTGCTAACCACTGACCAAATAAGAAGGATGTTTCCTCCCTACTATAATGTATGCTAAACAGCCGAAGCATCAGGAATGAAACAGGGGCCAGGAAAATCAAGGCCATAAACGCCGTAGAAACAAGAACTACCAAACACAATACTCCACTTATTACCCTGAAAACTGTTAAGGGCCTATGAGCTTTAACCTCTCGATTCTCCAAAGATCTCTTTTTCTCTGTACAGCTTTGACTTTTGTTTAAGCCATTTAGTTCACCATTAGTTTGGGAATCTCGAGTTTCCTTCATTTTGAGATTTCTGAAACAAAGTGACTATCACTCACAATTTCAGAGATTGCACCTGGATGTTTATTATTCATCTTCCAGTTAGGAATGACTCCAGCAATCCGTAAATTTCAATAGAAAATTTTACAGGTCTAACTTTAAAATATTATCTCCAATACACAGAACCTAGTCAGCTCATGGTTAATCGTATTCTGCAATCCTGGAGAATCTTTCACGAATTGATAAATGTGAACCATCATAAGCAAAACCATGGCCTGGAATGAAATCCTTTTTCTCCTTCCTGTACCTTCTCTTTCCTTTCACCCCTCGCCAGCGGAAACAACCGTCAATGGAGTTTTCAGGCACTGCATATGCCAGGGCTCACGCAGCTATTGCACAGTAAAACAAGTAAGATCTCAATAGAGAATCCTTGTAATAAATTTTCATCAGGTCTCCTGGTAACACTCTCACTGTCACATAATCGATTTTGAAGATACAAACTCAGTACATGTTCTAGATTTGAAAAAATATCCCGCTACCTTCATCTCCCAAGACATTTTCTCCAACATTGCATAGATCTCCTGTGCCCGTGGGTGTGATCTGTCATCTTGAAGGAGAATCCTGAATTTGAGGATGCAGTCGATGCTGAACAGATAACAACAAAGTTGGACAACTTGCTTGTTGGAGGCGCTCACGAAGGCTTCTACTATACTGCAACGTGCCTCTGCTCGGTATTTATCGTGTAGGTCAGTGCTGAGTATCCCCACTGAATACACCCCACAACACCCAATGAAAGGAGGAAACATGCCTACTTCACTCGCTGGTAGCTGCGCACAACCAACAGAAGGAACAGGACGTGACTACACAAACAAACAAAGAAAAACTCCCTCCATTCTCCTCACGTGGCCAGGGCAAGAAGAAGGAAAGCGTTCAGGAGGAAACAAGAAGAAAACGCCTCACACACGCCTGCTTCACTGGCTTGAAGCTCCATCAAGCCGTCATGTCAAACCAGACTGCGCCCAATGCATTGAATGACAGAATCAAAAGGAGATCCTGGTGAAGAAAAACACCTCCACCGACTCCCGTCTCCCTCACGCAAGGACAGAACAAACGCGGTGGTCAACAGTCGGCAGGTTGGGTGGTTGGGAGGAGACCAAGGTGCGAGTGGAGGGCGTGTAGTAGAATGGAAGCCGATGCCCAACGGGCATTACAAGATGCAGACTTCTCCCTCCCTTTTCGTGGCTCCAAAAAAAAATCGACTTCCCCTCTTTTAGCCTAATATATATATATATATATATATATATATATATATATATATATATATATATATATATATATATATATATATATATATATATATATATATATATATATATATATATATATATATGTATGTGTGTGTGTGTGTGTACGACTATATTTAGATTGTTTCTTTCTTTATATAAACATACCACTTGAAATAATATGGTATTTTTCTTTTCTTAGACTAGAAAAACTCCATGAGAGCAAGTTTCTCTTCTTTCCAAAACAACCCGCAAATAATAAAAAAACAAAATGAGAGAAGAATAGAAAAGAAGGGAAAAGAAAACATAAAGAAAGTTAGGGCAAACTTTAGGGTAACTCCAAAATCTAGGGACTAGATTTGTTTGATCCTAGGGCTCAAATAAAACCCTACACACTTTTTAGATATGGGAAATATTGTGGGAATAAGAATTAATTTAAAAAGGGTGTGGGTAAATAAATTAAAAGAGGAGACTAATTAATTATAACAAGGGGGTTGTAGAGTATTATTTCATGATTCTAGTTAACTTAGCAAGAATAAATAATTAAGTCATTAATAGAATAGTTTTTATTTAAATTTTGGGTAAATAAATTTATAATAAAATTAAATATTAGCGGGAAACAGTTAAGCAAACATTAGTATTAATCGTTCACCTTTTTAAAAAAAAATTACCTAAAATTTTAGTTGCATTTTTTATGGTTTTCCCGTGCCCTTTAGGGGCAAGATATATATATATATATATATATATATATATATATATATATATATATATATATATATATATATATATATATATATATATATGCATGTATGCATATATGTATGTATGTATGTATATATATATATATATGTATGTATGTATGTATATATATATATATATATATGTATATGTATATATATATATACATACATATATATACATACATACATACATACATACATACATACATACATACATACATACACACATACATACATATATAGACACACACACACACACACACACACACACACACACACACACACACACATCGAACCTTTTTACCATACACAACCGTGAATCAAATTGAACTTGTGATTAAATACAAATTTCCTAAGATATCCCTAAAACTAGCATCCCATACATATTAGTAAATTTCAAATATAAGATTTCTGTAGCATGAGAAAACGTTATACATATATTCATTTTATAATGACCTATAAAAATTATAATAATAAATAATAAATTACAGATCGCCCTTTCACCATATTTCTTGCATCCTGTAAAACCACGTGAGCATGAAATCAATGATAAATCACTAGCATGGAATCCACCCTAATGTAACATAATTAATTTATTTAGTTTCCCATTTACATGTCATAATAATTAAAATTTTCATTCAAAATAAAAGGTTTAGAAACATGTATTCAGTTCATTTTATTTCACTTCACTTCATAACAAAAGGAAAGAGAAAGAGAAAGGGAGAGAGAGAAACACCATTTTGTCAAAAGTTCTATTTCACACAGTAAGTTACACTATAGATTTTTCAAATAGTTATTTACATGTGTCAAAGTTTTCCATGGTGGTTTGGCAACCTTATAGGGGTCCTACAAGTTTTTTTACATTTTCCCGGTACCTACAAAAACGTTCGATTTAGACTCAAAGGTGAAGAAACCAATTTTAAATGTTGTCCACTAATGAGAAAACACACAACAGGTATGTTTCTACATGTCCTCCTATACACCAAGAATTCACAAGAATTGATGGAATTCAGAACTAGTGAACGTTTTACAATTGGTAGCTAGTTTTCCGAGGCCATGGGTCATAATTGGCCTAGTTATCAACAATCACAAGTTAGCTTGAGGGCTCGGACAACCAAGTCTAAAACTGATGTTCCATGGATGAATGAAAAATGAGAAACTTCCTAAAATTTCCCCTATATATGGATAATTCACCAAATTCAAAGGGACTGAGAACTAGAAAATGGTTTTCAAATGACAACAAGTTTTCTAGATCCACTTTGGTTGTCATTATTGGTTTAGTTTGACCTAGTCAAACCGGCGACCAGACCTACAAAATGACTTTGACAAACTATCAACAAAAGTGTTTTTCCTCAAATGAAGGTTCTAGGAAATTTTCTAGTAAAAATACTAGATGTTTGTGAAGGTGGATAAGCATTTCCTTATCTAGGATTTAAACGGTGAGATGATACGAAACCCAACTTCAAATTTAAGCGGCGTCTATAGCTGCAAAATTGTGTAACACGGCTCCTATAGGGGTGTCAAAAATATTACAGATGATCACTCAAGGTAGATTCAAGGAATGAAGTGACTCCTCACATAACAAGGTACACATAGGAAGCTTAACCTCCCCTTTCCAGAGTTACGAACGTTGCTTTGCGAGTCTCTGAAAATTGCAATCTATTTATTCAAACAAGGGAGTAGTCAAATCATTTACAGGGAACTCAACTTCAGCATTTCAATAAAAAGGGTACAGTGGAAATCTAGTTTGGTTGCGACGTTTGCTAGACCATCATGCAAAGTGAGGGATTAATTTTATTGTCTACCAAGTAATATTGGATCTTGTAAGTTACGATATAATGTTTTACTACTTTTTTAAAAAGTTTATTTAATACAATATAATATACGAAAATACTTTGGTTATAAATTTCATTTCATTACAAAAGAAAAAATAAAGAACATAAATTATGAGAGATGAGGAGAGATGAACCATGCCTGGAGGAACAAATCTGATTGAAATTGTGGTATTTGGTTCTGAATCTCTAATGGACATTTTGTCAAGCATTTTACATGTGTCCTCAATTCCACCCTTATGCATTCAATAGAAATATTCAATACATGCTCCATGAAATGATTTGAGCATTCCTTATAATGATCGCAACTCGACAGTATAACATTGGCCATAAAACCCCTCCTCTACATGAGCCTATAGAGTCTAAAATCTTCCTCTAACTTCCCCATTTTACAATAACCATCCAAAAGAGTAATATATGTCATAATATAAGCCTCAAGGACCAATTATTTCATTAAAACCATGAACTCATATGCTCTTTGTAGATTTCATATGGCAACCCAATAGCCCATTTTACATAGATGTTTGATAAGAGAACTTAAACTGCAACATCTGATCATCCAACTCGAAAGGAGAGTTGTCATAAATAGTGACTCCATATTTTATATGCTCTTTAAGCACCTAGAAAAAAAACCCACATAGTCACCTAAGGTTTGAATGGTATGTTGATGTTAAGATTTTTCTCAAGATCACCGACGTAACCATGCATATCTATTTTTTTTCCGATTCAAAGACACACCAAAACCATTCAACCATTTAAATCCCTCATCCCTTGAACCTGCACGACCACATGCTAATAAAAATAAGAAAGAATCTTACATGGCTAGAATGTCTCCCTTGAGATCACCTCTCCCTGAGGTGCCTTGCCCAACCTCTTCTCATGCCTACTAGACCCCCCACACACCTACCAAGAACTTGCAAAAATAACATCTAACAAATTAATCCCTCCCTAAAATAATTGATATGCATGCAAACCATGGTTAATTTTTAAAGACCTCTTGGAAATCAGAGGTGGAATATACCTAGTGAATATCCTTAGAACCAATTTCGTGGGAAGGTGAATTTTTCGGGGTCCGCAGTGAAAATTTTTGCCGCTTTTTAAGTGGTGTGACGAAGGGGATAGACGTGCAATAGGAAATTTACTTTCACGCATCAACAAGGTTGTTGATGCGCGTCAGCGAGGTTCCTTGACGCATGACAATAACCTTGTTGATTGGCGACAACAAATCTTCTTTCGTGCATTTGTAACCTCCACGCTCTAGTCGTGCAACAACAAAATCTCTATGTCATGCGTTCTCAGTACTTCATAGTACATATGCCCCAGCATTATGAGTGAGTTAGTGGTGTTCTACCTAGCGAATAATCTAGGATTATATAGGGTATAATTCCAAGGGTAGGAAAAGCCTACCCCTAAAAAAATTAAACTATAATTTTTAGGGAAACAGTCACGATCCATGCTAGGAAAATTCACATTTTCAAATTTTTCAAAAATGGAATATTCGTCATATTATGAATATTCGCCACTAAAATTATCCCCGATGTTAACCTTGATTCTAAGCTCTTATTTTGGCCTAAGAGGGGAATATGATGGAAAAAGAGAACTGATTTTGGGACGACTACTATAGGAGCTCCATTTTGCATACACATCCTCCTGGAGTCTCTGCAATTGCAACATCTTACAAGTTCCTCTATTCTTTAAAATTTCCTGGATGATCACACCATGTTCCATAGGTCCCATTTCAATGCAGGCTGGGAGTATGTGTCAAAGGGTAGGAGGCTCCACACATGCGAATGCATTTTCTTGAAAGTTTCTGACCCTTTTCAACAAACCCATTTTGTGTATATCCTGTAGAAGTTGCAGTCCATCGAACCATGTTTTTAGGCACTAAATCGAACAATGCACATGCCAAGTTCTTGCTTCCACATTTTCAAACATACCTACTAGATCACTTCCAACTGCAATGTGTGACAAATCATCTATCTTTTATGCTTTGATGGATGTCCATACTCTACCCAAAGCTCACGTTTTAGCACAGGGTGCGAGTACCCAAATGAATGTAAACCAATCTGGTTGGAGACCTATTTGAAGCGCCTCCTAACCTCAATCTTCTTTTGTATACACCAAACAAACAATGGTATTCAAAGCTCATTTCATCACGAGAGATAAAAACCCACTATAAAAATCCATTGCTGCTAAATTTACGTGTTAACATGGGTTTCAACATGATTATTTCCTCTAGATTTGGAATAAGTGGAAAAATTACTGAGCAAGGAAAAGACAGGTCTTACTGGGCATTGATGAGGCCCATGTGCCTTCACATGGGGTGGGGGGGGTGGTTCACCTACCCTACTCTCTCACTTTCCCACCGCCTACGCACTAGTTTTTTTTTTTAATTTATTTCTTTATTTATTTAATATTATTATTATTATTATTATTTATCGGGCATTACATGGGACAAGTTTTTCTTGTCCCACAAGCCTCAAAAAAGGCCCCCACAAGTCAAAATCTAAATTTTTACATTGATGTGGAGTAAACCACTCACAAATAAACATTAATTGAACTTACAACAATCACTAGCTAACCTCATTTTTAAATATTTGTGACATCCCTAATTAAATTAACCAAATAAGACGAATTTTACTAAATTAAAACACATTATAACATGCTAATAAAGTGACAACAATTACCAAAATTTAAATGCATAAAACACAAATAAAGCACATACAAAAATTAAAAGAAAAGGGAAGACATATCACCCATGGCTACACATGTGAAGTAACCCCCAAGGGAAACCTCCTAACTAAGCATGCAAAAACACCACACTACAACAACATTACACAAGTTGTCAAATTTGGCCACGTTGCTCAACACCCAACATCCTTCCATGGTTGGTCCCCTATCCCCTTTGATGTATGTGATAAAAGTCTTGCACAAAACAAAATACCTCTCTGGCCTTTCACCGTATTAACAACATCGAGACAATATACATATAAGATAAAAAATCATCATTAGACATTAGCAATTCTATTATCCATCAATATATCAAAATCTAACCCTAACATCCATGAGATTATAATTCTTGCTAAGAACATCTATGGTATAAAGTGTCAGTATAAAATCCAAATCATGCAAATCAACATATATCAAATTTTCTATCATCACCATCTAGTGCATCACAATAAAATGTAGACCACATAATGTCCATAGTCCAATTATTAGTACAATATATTATCTACTTATCAATGTATCATAATCAAAATGTTCGTGTATCGGTTCAACAAGATATCAATATCTAATGAAAAAGTGTCAAAGAGGAGTGGACACTACATATTCCACAAAAAAAGAAGATTTATGAAATAATAATGCTACCAAGGTATCTTTCTTATCGTCTACTAAACTTTATTACTAAATTATGAATAACAACTTAAATCAACACTTTGTTTTACACTTATTCTATAGTTTCACAAGAATTTGATAAATACCTTACAACGCTATCATATACAATATTTCATGCAAATCTCACACTCCTCTTTAAAGATATAATTTGCAATATTCATTACATCACTTATCTTCAAACAATCAACTTAATATTATATCTTTAAAATTTTTTCCACCACAACAAATATGGAATCATATCAATCCTACATTCCGTCACCACAACAAATATAGAATCATATCAATCCTACATTGTAGATAAAATGAAGAAAAAGTTCATGCCTATAACCTCCCAACTTCCAAGGTCTTTGTAAGATGAGGTATGTTCAATGCCTACATATATTCTATAAACTTCATTTCACTAATTCACATATTCTACACACTTCCACAAATTTCCACACATTGATACTCAACCACATCTAAAAATAATGTTTCTCCACATGTGCTAGTATTATTCACTCCAAAATTTCCTTCGAACCCATTTCATATGTAAAGAGGGATAAATAATTATGAAAAATGCAATATGAATATTAATTTTGCTATTTAGAAAAACATACACTTTGTTTAACATCACAGAGCATTTGATAAATAGGCACTTTTTATTAAAATGAAAAATAATTGAATTCAATGACAACATAAAAGAGAACAATTCAGTTAAATTAAACCTGCCATGCAGACTCACGGCCGTAGTTTTATTTATTATTAAGCACATGGATAGATGAAATCTAAATGGTTCTAAACAAAGAATAGAATAGGCAAATTATTGGTGTTGATTCATCAATATTCAACAAGGATGTCACTGGTTGTCCACCGGCAGAGAGTTGGACTCGGAGACATGAATTGTATTTTTATTATTGTTCATACCGGGAAGCCCTCCATATGCCAATTTCTGGTATGATGAAAGAGCGTTATTGGCGAGTGGTGGGCAGGGTTTTTCCCATTGCAAATCCTTTCACCTGATTGTAACTGCTCCATATTTGTAGCGAATACATTGTTATTGGTATTTAGTGGGGTGGTGGGCATTTGGTAAAGCTGTTGCTTTGGCAGCTTCGATCAGAAACTAACTGCTCCATGTTTGTAGTGATAACATTGTTATTGTTGGCGTTGTAATTATTTGCATTGAGGGCAGTGTGTCGAGCGGATACATACACCGTAAACATCACGTAGAGAACAAGCATTTTCGTAAGAAATAAACTCGCCATGCTGAGGAGGGAGTTTGATATGATCGGCAAAATAATATATTTCAATTGTTATAGTTTGATTTAAATAATAGATTGAGATGGAGGCGGGATTGATCATTATATGCCATACTGTGTCATATTTATAAGAGGAAGCCATAAATAGCAACGATTCCGAAATAATATGGCATTCAGAGTCATAAGGCGTATTGTACCCGAACAACTTTTTTTGGGTTTTGATTTTATTGGAGTTTCTTTTTCAAAATCGATGCTTCCACTAAGAAAGGACGAGGGCTATTTATATTGTTTATTTTTTCATATAGATAATAACATATTATCTTTTTTCCGCATTAAGTATTGTACCATGAACGTTGACGGATTGTTAGTTACTAAACCCACATTATATTTCAATGCCAAATCATTTTAGATTCCTAATTTTGTCGAATATTAAATATCAGTATTCAAGATTTTATTAATTTAATGACACGATTGAAGATTCCTTGTTTTGAATTTCTTGGGTTGTGGCGAGTCCCAGAAGTCTAAACCTGGGCCCTCGGTTCAATGGTGAGGTCGTTTGGCTTTGACAAAGTCCATCGGGGATCAAGTCTTGATCGCTGCAAGGCCCGGAGATACCCGACACGGCTAGGACCATGCCCTCGCTGACTTTGACAGTCTCGTGGATGCCCCTTAAGCTGAAGGTTATCACTAGTTTAGTTGTACGCTTACTCATAATTGTAAATCCGCTATATACTTCCTCCGAAGTATGAGCAAAGATGCCGACAATCTATGTAATCTAGTGACCAATGAGTGTACTCATCAAAAACAAAATAAATTACACTTTTCAACCTTCTATTAATTTAACTTAACACTTTATTATTATTCTTTTTTGTTGGTATTTATACTATATCAACAAGCTAATAGTAATGCATAAAAATTGTATTTCAAGCAATGTCATGATGATGTGTTGAAGAGTTAGTGAATTATACTTTGTTACTTTGTTTTCATTTTTTATTTGTGTATCTCGTTAGCATTTGTATAAAAAAGGGTCGAATGTTATGCTAATAGTAAAATATGAGGGTTTGTAGACATATTCTAATGATTTCAAGATGTATTATAGATTTATTTCTCACATATGTAATATAATACATAGGTTTTATAGGATCGTTGAAACAATTGTGAGATGCACTAAACAAGCATATAGAATATGGATAGTAAAAAAACAAACATATATATCTTGTAACCAATAGACTATTATGGTAATAAGAGGGTCACCTCCAGTGCAAAATCTCCCCAGCCAACAAATCAAAGACTGGTTGATTTTTTGATGGAATACCAATTTGTATGATTCGTAAAAGTAATTTGAAGATACACTTTGGCATTACCAAACATTTCCCCATACCACCGTAAGTGTCAATTCCATTGTTTATGTAATGTCCAACATTATTCGTTTAAAATAAAAATAAAAACAAAAAGGGGGAAGTAGATGTTGAGGTGTAGAAAGACGTTATGGAGTGGTTGGGAGGGTGGCATGTGGCAAAAGGGTGGATAGGGAATGGACAAGGTTGCAACTTTTCAGATCAGTCATCTTCCTTGTACAATAATACAAAACTTTATTCGAGATCTGCAGTCTTTGACCACATAGAAACCCAAACTCACCATGTAAATTTAGCATTCAGTGGATAGTTGCGGCGTTTACAGAATGGATGGAGGCCTAACATTTTCCTCACTCACAACAAGTTTAGCATGGCATTTTGGACCTCAGGAGAGGCGTCAAAAGAGTAGAGATATCAAAAGTATGTTTGTGCAGGATTTGTCTCTCTCACTCTTCATCTACATGAAGCCCTCGGTCTATCCTTTCTCGCTCCTCCTATCAACACTATGTGTAATATTTGGATAATAACATGGGAATCCTCATAAATAGGACCCACCTTCCTCTGAATACATCCCTACCACTTCACCTTTGCCAGCATCCTCCCAGCTTGTGTGAAAATGGGATCTTAGGAAAAGGTAAAACTATCAATGAAAGTATAAAGGATCGAGGGATAGAGTCAGATGTTTTACTTGCAATTTCCCAGGTAGATATGTATGTAAAAATGGAAGGAAGGCAAAGAATGTGAAATGTTTGACAAAATTCTTGAAGAAATGTGCGTTCATAGAAATCTTTGACTGAGAGCGATTCCAGTGAAGAAAATAGATTATTTAAACTATATGGTTAATATGTCCAAGCATGATGAACCTTTGAGTCCAGTGGAAAGCTTCACATGTGACAAATTATTAGATAGTTACATCTTTGGCATTGTGGGATTCAAGAAAGAAATCAATTTAAAGTCTTTTATAATTTTACTGCGAAAAATTGGGTGGAGTGCCTAAGATTTTCAAGTATTGTAGCTAGTATTTAGCCTCTTCTTTTCCCCTATTTTTATTTCTCAAACACCTTGTAGATCTATGTTTTATGTGTGACAAAGGTGCCAAAAATGGTGTAAATTAAGATTTATGTCTATGAGGATGAGTGGAGGAGTGCTTGGTTAGAGGGCATTTGTGGCATCCGAGGGAATGCGTTATTGGTTGTTTGTTGACAAAATACAAATGCATCAAATGTGGAGGAATTCTTAGAACAAGACAATGAACCATTTGAAAGAATGCCTGAAGGAAGTGTTGTCTAAGGGACCATTGTAAAACTTCTTCCATACATTTTCTCCACATGTACAACTAAAAATACCCTTTTCTTTTGTAGTGCCCACTTCCCTTTGACACCTTTTTTATACTAATTATGATACTGCTGATTATATTATGGACATGATTATGGACTTTATTATAGTATGATGTTAGATGTTAGATCAGGGATTATTGTTGAGTTGATTAAGTTTTGATGCATGATGATTATTAGAGACATTTTATATGTTGATGATGATATATTGTTTGACATGGTTATATAATGGATGTTGTTTGGACTTGTGATATTTGGATATTGTGAGTAGACCTAGAAATGGAAATTATTGGATGATGAGATAGTTGTTGATAAAAATATAAAAGATATTGTTAGATTGCTTTGATGTTGTTTTGATTCATATATCTAAATGATTTTGGGAATCATATTTATATTATTTTAGATGTTTTGATATGGCCACAAGGTCAAGGAGGTACTTGTGTTTTGCAGGTTAAAACATCACAACAAACATTGGGGATTGGAGACCAACCACATTGGAATTCTAGATGAATTCAACAAGGTCATCATGGCAACTAGTATTTGCTTGTGCGTGTTTGTGTGTGTGTTAGGGATTCCCATGGGGGATCACCTTTAATTGTGACCAAGGGGTTTTATGTATTCCTTTTATTTTGGTCCCTTTTGTTTATGTTTGCATGTGTTTATTTTGTGGTGCTTTTACCCCTTTCATTAGTCATTAAATGGTGTGTAATATTGTGAGTAATCATGTTGTTAAGTTAATTAATTAAAATATGTCATAAGAAAGTAATTAATAGAGTTGTTGGCCATGATTTAAAGTGTTATAAGTAATGTGTAAGTGATGTGTAAGAGATATGTAAGTGATGTGTGAACTGATTTTTGAGTGTGAAACACTCCACCTTCTTGGAAATTCAAATTTTTCCTTGGAGGCTGATTTTGGAGGCTTGTGGGACAAGTTAAACTTGTCCCATACCTCTTAAATTTATTTACCAACCATACCTATGGTTGGAGAGTTGAAATTTGACTTTTATAATGCTTTTTGAGAAGGTAAATTATAGGTTTTAATTACACCTTTCTTACATGATTTAATTTCAGTCCTTTGGGGTGTGGGTTGGATTTGAGTATGTTAGTAAATTGTCATATTATTCACCCACCTATTTATTGTGCATTGGAGAATGAAGTTGACTTTTGGGGTTCGGGTTTGAGGATGTGTTATGTGGCATCGTACATGGATCCACCTCATCCTCTTCCCTTCCTTCTTCTATAAAATTTGAAATCCTTTCCATGTTTTGGGTTACTCCATTTTTGAGACTAGATTCTTGGGAGAATTCCTTGCTGTTTGGGAGATCTTGTTTTGAAGAATTTTTGGAATATTGTTGCATGCTTGTGTTGCTTGGCTATTCTTGATTACTTGCATTGGGAAAAATTTTGATTTTAGAACTTGGAACAACCCCATCATGGAGAGGTAGGATCTTGGCTCTTGAAATACTCTTCTTTTATAAATGTAAATATTAATGTGTGAATGTTTTGGCATGTTTTGTTCGTTGAGGGTAGAAGGCTTAGGAATGGTGTAGGAGAAGACTATGGGGTTATTTTTGGGAGGAAAAAGTGTGTTTTAGGGAGGTATAAGGGGAGGAGTTTGGATTTGGGTTACACCTTCAAAAAAATAGCTTGCATTTATTTACTCGTTATCGAGTGCCATAAGAGGTTAGGGAGGCATAAGAAAATGGGAGGAATAAGGGGTACTTAGGGGAGACATAAGGGCATGTTAGGGATTTGAAATGATATACATATATACATTCAGTGCGTTGTCCTCGGTGGTGATACTCATTTCCTTTTTGGGATGCATAAGCAACATCCTCGTAGTTTTTCTCCTTTGGCTTGTTGATGAAGCCTCGTGTAATGTTTGTAATTATTTAATGTAGTTGTTAAAAACATTTTGTTTTGGACTCTATTTTCTTGTGGAAATATTATTTTGTGTTTGTGGAAGCCTATTGTTGCCATGAGTTGGACCACATCTTTTATTGCATTGTGGTTGTGGCTTGGGGACCAATAAAGAAGGATGCTTTGTCCTCTTCATTGGATGTCTTGGTTGGGTGGAGAGCGTTGTCTTTTCGCCACTCTTGTTGTGATCAAATTGGAAGAATGATAAATCTGCATGTTGTTGTTCTGGAGCTAAGATAAAGACAGTTTGACAGTCCCTTGTGAAATGAAATCTTGTTGTAGCCCTTTCCCACTTTGAAGTGGATGATCTATATATTAATTTTAATTGAAAGATACTTGTATTGACAATGAAAGTTGAAATTTGAAATGTAAAAGAGTTATACTCTATTTTTCTATTTTGGAAGGAATGTGAAAGAATGATACGTATTTTGTATGTTGTATTTTGAAATCAAATGGAAAGGAAGTTGTAAGAGTTTCATTTGAATTAATGGATGTGGTTTTGTCTTGTCCATATGATATTATTCCATTGGAAATCTGTGTTTAGCATGCACTATGAAATCTCTATTTGGAAAGTGGAAAAAGTGAAACATGTTAGAAGAAAATGTATTATTCTGCCCTGTATATAATATATGATTTTGGAAAGAATAAAAAGAGGAAGTTGTAAAGTTGTCTTTTGGAATAACTAATGGATTGCATAAAATTCCTCAAATTGTATCACTATATTGAATTTAATCATCTAGTTGTGAGTTGTAATCTCTTTTTGAAAAGAAATGTGTGTAAAGGAAGTGTAATTCTTTGTCTTTTCAAAAATGTGAAAATTGGAAATCAGAGATGTATTTTATTTTTTGAATAGTTGGATTGAATCAACTAAATGTATTATATTTGGATTGGAACATATTATAATACTTAGAAGAAGAAAAAGGCAAATAAACACTTTAAAAATTTGATCCATGTCCGATATTTTCAAACTGCAATTATTTAATCCAAAATGCACAGATCGAACTCTGCAACAATGAAATAAAAAACTAAAAGATTAAATTGAAGTAGTTTTCCCTAAATGAATCCAACTAGACAAAAATACTTAAAAGAAATCTTTCAAAACCTGGCAAAACCGAGTTCAAAGCTTTCACAGTCATTTTGCTGTCAAAATTGTAAAATTTCAAATTGGAACTCAATCAAATAGACCTACCTCACAAAATTAACCTAATTCCACCTAAGAACAATTCTCCATGTCTATTTGACATGTTGAGAGAGGGACAAGAACAAATTGAACAAATCTCATAAGTTAAAATTTACCAGTTTGCACTATAAAAGCCTGCAGATCATTTTCATGAAATTGACCCCTTAAACTCTATCAAAATTTAAAAATAATGAATCCTATGCAAAGAGGACGTCGATAGATTTCTAGAAAGTCCTTGTTTTCCCAAAACCGAGCTCTCTATCAAAAGTTATGGCCTTCTAAAGTTTTTCTTCACTTGGCATAAAAAAAAAAATTTGGGAAAATTTTCCTTGGCAAGCCCGCAGGCCTGAATTTTTCCCTTAGAGCTTTAGAAAAATTTTGGGAAAATTTTCCAAATTTTCTCTGCCACCCCACCGGCCTATAGCCGGTCGAGGCGGCCACTTAGCACCACAAGGTGTTGGCGGAGGGGCAGATCGCTTTTTAACTTAGCGCTTCAAAAAAATTTGGGAATTTTTTTCAAATTTTCCTCGCCAACCCACGAATCAATAAATACCACATGGCATCATGAGGATTCATCAAAGGAGCAGGTTTGTTTTTTCATTTTGTATTTTAGAAAAATTTTGGGAAATTTTTCAAATTTTCCCCACCAACCTGCGGCCAATCAAGAGCTACCATGTGGCATCACGAGGCGTCGGTGGAGGTGCAGGTGAATGTGATCCTTTTCGCACTTCGGGCATTAAAAAAATTCTCCCCATCACCCTGCTTTTCCCATGTTTGCTTAGGAGATGCCACATGTTTCTGTGGACTAGCGGGAGTGCGGGCACAAAGTAGGCTTCTCGCCTTAGTGCGATAAATTTTTATAAATGTTCTTGCCACCCCGCTTTTCCCGAGTAGCTTATGAGGTGCCATGTGTCCTTGTAGACCGCGAGAGCACGAGCGCAAAGGTGGTTTTTTTCCCCACGCAAGAAATTTTCCAAAAGTCTCCTGCAGCCCCGAAGACTCGCCCTCTGGGAAAATTTTCTTCCCTTAGCCCGCAGGCCCGCTCTTGGGGAAAATTTTCACCCCAAGGCCCACCGACCCATAACTTGAAAAATATGAGGAGTTAGGAGGACTTATTTATATCATTGGAAAGGTGAGGAAATTTCCTATCCAATGGGAATGATTTAGAGAAATTTTTAATGCATTAATTTTGAGAAAAATCAGTTGAACCTTTAATCCTGTTAGAGAGTGGGTATGGTGAGGAATTACCCTTTAAACCTAATTGAACCTTCTAACCCTAAATTTTGACCTTGTGACCTCTAATATATGTTAACAAAAGATAAGTACATTCTAGTGGATTAGAATTGATCTGGAACTTGTTAATGACAACTATTGTCTTGTAACCTGGTTGTAGACTCCTTTAAACAAAAAAATAATTATTCCATAATTTTCCTAACTAATCCTAGGTTGTTATTGGGTCTCAAGTGGGTTGTATTTAGCGGGCATTACATATTTTTTAAAAAATTCACCTAAAGATGTGGACTCTTGCGCAACAAAGATTGAAAGTGGATGTTTATTAGAAGTGTAAAATTTTGTGGCTTACTTAAGGCACATTAATTATTTGATAAATTGCCTTAGAAAAATGTAGCCTCATGGAATGCTTCATTTTGGGATGTGCACAAATGGTTTTGAGCAAAAGAAAGTGGATGGGTGTTACCGGTGCACGTAAACCATGCGATGGAATTCTTGGAAGAGGGATGAAGCCTTGTTGAATGCGGGTGAACCTATTTAGAGAACCTTGCACACTAGAAATGCTAATATTTTCCGGCATGGTCTCGTTACCTTTATCTTTCATAATTTTTGTAAGTTGGTTCTTCATTTGCAATATAATAGAAATAGTAAATCAGTGGATAATTATACATTTGGGTATTCAACCAACTAGATAGATTAAACTAACAAAACTCCACTTTGTTATTTATGCTACCGAATTACAATTTTTCTATCAACTATATCGTGACCTAAACCTTCTACGTTGCTAGAACTAGGGTTTCAAACTTAGATTTTTATGTCGATTGGTATTGTCTAGAACTAGAAGAGTCCTTAACTAAAACATCCTTTTAAATACCTTCCTCGAAGTTAGATAATGAACTTTTTAGAGACTTGCAAACAACGCACCTGAGCATCGTAGCACCTTTAGGAGCCCTATTACTTTGTTTTGCACTTTTAGGAAGCTACAAAAACTAAAAATTTAGCTTTTATTTTAAACCATCGTTCTAACTCCGAGCAACGAAATGTCTTTCTCGCCTTCACAAACCTCTAGTATATTTACAACAAAATTATATGTAAACTTTAGTTAGTGGAAAAAAATCTTCTTGAAAGTTTGACAAAGGCATTTTGATACCTTGGGTTATTATTTAACTACATCAAACTGGCTCAACTATGACCAAAGGCTCCAAAAACCCATTTCCGTTTGTAACCTATTTATCAATTCTCAATTCCGTCAACTCTAGTGAATTATCCATATATAGGAGAGCATGTAGGAATTTTTTTGTATCTCATTTGTATGTTAATCTATCAAAGGGTAGTTTTGGTTGATATTTTCTTAGCCCTCGAGATAAAATTGTTTGTTTTTAAAATAGACCGAGTAACACCAATGGCTCTCTGAAAGCTAACATCCACAATTGAAACCAATTCTCTTTTATTGAATTCTCTCATCTATGACTTCTCATATATAGAGAACACGTAGGAATTTACAATGGTGTATCGCCAAATAAGGCTCATTTTTAATGTGGTTTCTTAGCCTCCGAGCCTAAATTTAGTGTTTTTACAACTAGCAAGAAAAATGTAAAAAGGAAGTCCACCCTGCATAAGTTAGAAACTATCATGGAAACTTATGGGTCAAAGCACAATGTCTGTTCCCACTTTCAGTGGCCAAATGTGAGAAAAGTTGGGTGGATCGGAAATCGAGGGTGTTCGCGCAACACCCTTTAAGAACCCTTCGCTACACGTAGGAAAAGAAACTATCTGCCGGGTTTATGAAACCCCATCTAGCATCAACACCACGAATTCAAATAATTTTGAGCTGAAAAGTTATATATATATTTATATAGTTTTGGCGCATGGCAGATTCTCGATGGGTGTGTTCACGCGAACCCCCTTCGCCAACCCCCTTCATGCGAACCCTTCACGCGAACCCCTATGTGTTTAATGGCACATTTGGGCCAAATTCATTTGAGGATAATTTTATGCAAAATGTGCCACTTAGGTGCCACGTAATTAGGGTTAACAAATGAATAAAATTACAAAATTTTAACACAAAATACAGAATTTTACTAGCTTTCTAAAATATAATTTTCATTTTTTGTATGTTTTACTATTTATTTTTTATATTTTGCTAACATATGGTATTTTAGGGCAATCGATCGTACACAATCAACCCAATTCGAAAAATAGCAAAATATATCAAAAAAATTTGAAAAATTAAAATTACTATTTATTGAAGTCTTCTTCTTCCCTATGAAAAAAAAATCAATTTCGATATAAATCTTAAAAGTTATTGGCATAAACATTTTCGCCATTTATTTGAAAATATTTTTTACTAAATAATTAATTAAAAAAATATAAGTCCAAAAATATAAAATTTGAAAGCACCTCAAAATTCAAATCTTGAACATATATCTAAAATTTCATGGGGAAAAATAAATTTTCATTCAAGAAAACCACCCAGTGGTACAGTTTTCCTCTTTTAGAACATAAAAATCAATGTATGAATAAAATTAAGAAAAAGACCATTTTTTTGCAATTTTTTTAAAAAAAAAATTTACATGTATTCTTCACTCTAAACACAACATTTCATTAGTTTGTGGAATTTCATGAATGTGTAAATGGCTATTATTTAGAAAATCTGAAACTAAAAATTCATGTTTAAATGGTACAAAACATACCAAAAAGTGGGACATTTTATTGTGCTTTTGCCCTTACTTTTAAATAACTATGGAACTCTATCTTGTGACTTTTTGTTTGAAATTGGAGTTTTGGAAAAATAGTGTTTCTCTCTCTTCCCTACATCTCTCTCTCTCCTTAATTAAGAAATGAAGTGAAATGAATATGTGTTTCTAACCCTATCTTTTAGAGTGCAAATTAATATTATGATGTAAATGGAAAAATAAGAATGCAATTATGCTAGATTTAGGTGGACGTCATCCCAATGATTTATTGCTGATTTCATTCTCACATGGTTTTACTTGTAACACACCAAAAATACCAACACAAGGACAACACAGTGAAATACAGGATAACTTTTTTTTTTTGCTTGCTTTGACTCAACACGACACAACATGTCGTCACAAGGTTACAACCAACACTAGGAACCACTTGTTACGGAGAGACCACAAGGTCATCACGAAACGTTCACACCTATCAAGGACAATGTACTCTTCTTTTGACAAGACAACATGGAAGTCCAATCCACATGACTCAGTCACAGCTAGGGCATCCCATGAGGAATTTCTTGTTAAATTTTCTTGTTTACTAAAGTGTCTCTTAATTCTTAACTTACGTTCTTATAAAATTTCATGTAATGACTCACACAATTCTTTTCTCAAGGAAGAACTTCTTTCTTTTCAACTGTTTGACTAAATAACTTAAGGCCAAGCTTTCTAAACTAGGATCATCAATTTGATGTCCAAATCTTTCTTATTCATTTGATTTTAGAACATTTTCCATTTCTTTACAAGGTTAATTAATCTTATTCAAGCCACTGTCACATGTTCCACACCTCTGTTGCACAGGTGAAGGCATAAGTTCCGATTGAGGAAAGTACCGCTTAGGGTTCATAACAATAACCTTCTTGTTTAAGGATCAAATTTTGACCTTGCTTAAGAAATATCACCATGAATTAAGGCATGGGTTAACAGAACAGGACAACAGAATTTAGCTTCAGGGTCACATTGTTTACTATCAGTCTTTCATTGAGGTTAAGAGTTTATCAAGATTGGTTAAATGTTCCATCTAGACTTTACTTTATTAAGTTTGACAAAGGAGAACATTTCAAACGATAGAGAGCTATTTAAGGTTTTATTAATCAATTTCCCTCCTACTCAATAAATCCTATCATATTCTAAAATCTAACCATTGATTTCAACATGAGATCATTTAAGGTTTCACCAAAAAAAATAGTGTTTATTAGTTTAGATTAGGGGAAAAACAAGTAATCATATTTTGTTACAAAAGATAGATTCCTCTTGATTGTTCTAGGTCTCAAAGGTTTCAAGTGGATCACATCTACATTAATAGGCTCATAAACATAAATTTTCGTTTAACTTTTATAAGGAATATCCAGTCCACTTTATAGTGCTTACAAACTCATTGCTACTATGCCTTAGTAGGATTTACAACTCAACATTTTAACTCAAGAGCAAAGTTTGACAGTTACAACAACAATATTCTATAATGCATCTACTAGGCACTGACCCTTCTTCTAAAATGTCCAAAGACCCTTTTCAAATTTTATAACATAATACACATTCATACGAAGGAACATCATAACCAAGGTTTATGCAATAATCTACAAGTCTTTCCATCATCTAACCACGTAAGCCATCTAACAAAAAAATTAATAACTTTACATCAGTCGGTTCATCGAATCGAGCAAGATAAGACTATACATAGCAACAATAAGCTACTAGCTAACAATACCAAGAAAGGAAACATTCTATTTTAGGAAATGGATCAAAGTTCTAACCTCTAACAACTTTTTGAAACAAGATGTAATTTTCAACATACCAACTAAGAAGAAAACCATAAGTTTTAGTTATGAAAAATACCTCTAAAACTACAAAAGTTTGACAACCAAATACGCAAGACTATGAAATTTAAATGATTAGACACAAGAGTTGAGAGTATTAGGATTTCAATCATATAATCCCGTAGATTACGTGATTGAAATCTAAAGTGTAACCCATCAATCCACATTCTCAAGGTGAAGTCAAAAGATAAAAACCAGACCCGATCTTAGCTGCCAAAAAGAATATAGTTTTGGAATCGTTCCGTAGGGCCGTAGGCCTAATAGGCTAGAAACGAACAACGAGGGTAGCAACAAAGTTCCATCATGTAATCAAAAAGGTTTTAAGGATGAAGATCATATATTCAACCCACAACCATTATATCTTAGGTAATAAGTGACTTCATAGCTAATAAGGATGAGTGGAAATGACGATAAGAATGTCCGGAATAGGCATTGTCTAACAGCCTACCTACTGAACATAACCAGGGCCGGCATAGCGAAAAGCCTCATTAATACCCAAGTTGAGTAGGCAATCTAGCATTCTAAACACATCCTTGCAATTTTCATAATACTTTAGATTTGTAATCCTCCCGTTCTAGAGGAACATAGCCATGAATCTAGACTTGGTTGAAATTTTCCGACATCAACTCACTTCCTAATATCATAAACGATGTATACAAAGGAAAAGGTCTCTCAACTCTCCTTAATTTACATCTCATCACTAAGTTTATGGTAACCTATGCAGAGATTAAACACATAATATACCATTGAAGATAGATATCCTCCAATAACGAACTTCTATAACGATGTAATTACAATTATTACGTTCGACACATAAACAAACTATTCCATAGCTTCTTTTCCCTTTTTGACAACAAAATATATTCATGACCTTCCATCACAATCATTCTAAATTTGCAATGAAAGGTCACTCATCAAGAAGGAAGTACAAAACAAGTTTGACTAAATTAAGGAACTTCATGTTACCTTAAGCAGTTGATGAAAACCTTAACTTTCACGAACCATGAAAGATATTACCTTACTCCATCAAGGCATTATGTCTACACTTTTCTAAATCGATCACACAAGGAATCATCAACATACCATATCTTAACACCATAAAGGTCATTAATTTTATCAAATTTTACTCATAGAAAGAGTAGAATCAAAATGGGGTTCTATCAATAATTTATGCCCTTCTATCAACCCAGGACGTATTTTCGGCCCAAAACTTCCTTCTTAACAAGCATATATATTGAACTTATAATTTCCAAAAGCCCTAATAATTTACACAATACACGAAGTGCATAATCATGCTTATCATAAAAATAATAATAATAATTTAACTGTATGTTTTCCTCTAGGGCAACAACATAATAGGAAACCAATACTAGTCAACGCTGCAACGTTCTAGGGCGATTACATACCCAGGTTCACAAAAGAAACAACGACATTTTTGCAGAAGGAAGTAACTTTAAAATTATATAAATATATATATATATTTCATATGATCAATCAAAGCATACACTGAGAACCTTTGTTTGTTTTATATATAAAAATGGGTTGATCACGTCAACAAGAACAACCAACAGAGGCAAATCTAGAAGTAACAAACTATTGACCATATATTGAACACAAATCCACAAAATCACAGATTTAAACCAATTTCTAGAAAGAAAAAGTTTCATTTCAAGAGGTTTATTAGATACTAGCATATTATGTATATGGTTAGTCTATCTTGCCTGTTTTAACGCATCCAAAGCAGGACTCACTTTATGACCACACGCCCTCCACTTTATCCTCTAGCTTCACTGGTCTTTTCTTGCAATATACCACACCAGGATTCCCTTTTGAAGGCACGACTAGAAGGATGCAATAGGTGGCTGTCCAAACACTAGATTGCTTCAATGCAGCTACTTTGGGGTGAGAGTCGAACTGCTTACCACTCAGTCGAGAGCACTTGCGCTAGAAAGCTACACACCGACCATGGTTTGAAGCTCGGACATAAGACATAATGATTACATCACTCCTGGCTCTGAAAGGCATCTACCATATTGATACACAACCTTTTCCTTCATCAGATTTGGGGACAAAGATCAAACTCTCGGTGCAAACATTGCAGCTGTAGCTTGTAAGGTGTGATAATTCCAACAGCACCCTTTATGCCTGCCAACATAGTGACTCATTGAAGATGCTCATATAATTGCAAGGCAAATTGTGCTTGATGAATATTCTGACATGATACAGATCCACGCCTAAGACATTCTCTTCCATGCGTTACAGCGTAAAACAAGTAAAGTCTCAAAAGAGAATCCTTGCAATAATTTTCATCCAGGTCTCACAGTAACTCTCTCACCTGTCACAAGGTCGATTTTGGAGAAACAAAACTCGAGTAAATGATCCGAGTCCAAAAATATCCTCGCTACCTTCATCTCCCAGGACATTTTCTCCAACATTGCATAGATCTCCTGTGCCCGCGGTGTGATCCGTGTCCTCAAGGAGAATCCCGAATTCGAGGGTGCAATCGATCAGAGCAAATAACATCACAAATTGGACGAGAACAACCCAAACATTGAAAACTCACACTGAGCCATGGAAAGGTTGAGCATAGCAACAAAGTGTATCCGAAAAAGATCAAATCGGGAGTACAAGCTCGAAGAAATCTCCTACAACAAAGGCAGGTAAGAGATTTGCACAGAAAAACCACGACTTGCAAATGATACAGAGCTCCCAGCATAACACAACACCAGATGCAACAGATAGCTTGATAAAAGGCCAAAGATCTGCAAATGCATTCATTGAGTATCCTGTCCATGACTATGGACACCACCTGGATGGAAGTGACTTTCCAAAATGAAAAGGCAAGACAGCTCAACTAAAAATTTACCTCGCTTTTCTCACTAACATGCAAGATCTTGGAAAGACATAAGTGAAATAGTGGGAACAAGCAATTTCAATGTCTTAATCAATATGAAAACTCCTCGAAATAAAAGATAAAGAGTAGGAAAACGAAGTTAAAAAAAACCCCTCATAGAATGCAAGCCTACAACTGGAGGATGAGTATATCGTAGAAACAAGAAAAGACATGCACACCAGTCCTCTCCCTCTTCATGGACACACTTGAATCTTCCCAACTCAGGCATAGCTCAAAAAAAAACCAACTTCGAACACAAGAAACACTAACCAAAGGGCCTACACGCATGGGCAGAGCAGAAGGAAAAAGGCACGTGAGGAAGGAGAGATTGGATTCGCGTGTATAGGAGAAGGGACACCTGCAATATTTTGCAAAACCATCTCCACTGTGGTCGCATGTAACTGCAGAACACCAGGATCAACACCAATGGTTCCCATTCTAAACACGACCTGTCCGCTGGAACTCGTTGCAAAAACAACCTGCGACTCCATTGAACTGCCTGTATAGCACGATTTGAGAAACCAAACCCTCTCACACAACACCAGGGTGACAGACCTTCATTTCACCATCAACGAATCCACTGTCCAGAACACACTGAAGCAATTCATCTGTTTCAGCATTTGATGGAGTGCAAAACAAGCATACGCGGTTTTGGGCAGGAACAACAGGTAAACCACGTGATAGCAGGTGGAGTCAACAGAAGATTTGTAGATCCAAAAATTTAATAAAAGGATATGCGCCCCACACTCCACCGACTCCCACTATCCCACGCAACCAGGAAAGACACCTCCCAACCACCACACGCGGTCCAAGGAAGAAAACGTGGCAGCCAGTACAGTTGGCCAAGGTGGCAGGTAGAAAAAAAAGAAAGAGGCTCCAATGTCCAGTGGGGCATTACATTTACGAGATGCTAATAACATGGAAAAATGACGTGGTTGTAGTTCATTGAATATTATTTTTATTTGTGTATGTTAATGGAAATAAATTTATATATATTGTTATCTTATAGTAAAGACTTATTAGTGAAATTTGGTAATACGAATGATATGTTAGTTTTATCGGTGTTTTAGGAAATAAGCATTTAACTATAGGTGTTCTTTTGATTCAGATTTACATATGGTAAAAACAGGTTGCATTTATATGTTAATTAAAATTGTAGAATATAGTTCAACATTTGGCAAAGTATTGAAATGTTTATTAGTGAAGTTTTGTAATATTCTAAAAGGCTAGCGTTAAAGGAAATGATCATCTAAACATGGGTGTTATTTTGATCCCATGTTTTGTATTGTAAAAGTTGGATATGTAGTGCCCACTTCCCTTCGACACATTTTGATATTGATGATGGCACTGTTGATTATACTTATAGACATTATTGTAGCTTTTAATTTGGCATGATGTTAGATGTTAGAGATCATGGACTGTTGTTTATTTTTTCTTCATATATGGTGCATGTGGTATTGGAGACATTTTATACTCATGGTATTATGCTGATTGACATGGTTATATGTATATATGTATTTTGGACATGTGTTATTTCATCATATTGATTAGACCTAGAAAATTGAAATAATCTTGTGATCATATGGTTATGGATGAAATTATAAATGATATTGTTGCTTTCTTAGATGATGTTTTGATTTATATATATAGATGATTTGGAGTTATATTTTATATTTATTTTTGGATGTTTTGATACGTATACGAGGCAAGAGATATTTGTCTTTTGTAGGTAAACATGTCACAAAAAACATCGGGGGATTAGAGACCAACCACATTGGAATTCTAGATGAATTCAACAAGGGTCACCATGGAAACATGTATTTGTTATTTGTGTATGTTTATATTTTTGTTAGGGGTTCTAATGGGGGATCACCTTCGAATGTAACCAACGGGTTCTGCGTATTCTTTTATTTAGTTTCCTTTGTTTAAATTTAATATGTGGTTTTTAGTGATGTCTTTTCCCCTTTATTATTTATTTTATTTGTTTCTAGATTAGTGAGTAATCATGTTGTTAAATAAATTAAAATGGGTCATAAGAATAGTTTTATTAGATCCGATGGCTCTTGGATTATGTGGTGTAAGTTATGTGTAAGTAACTTTGAGTGTGAAACACTCCACCTTTCTATTTGAGATTCAGATCTATCATTAGGGGATGAATTTGGAGGCATGTGGGACATGTTAAACTTGTCCCACACCTCTTAAATTTTTACACCAACCATACCTATGGGTTGGGAGGTCAAAATTAGTCCTTATTATGTACTTTAGGAAGGAAAATCATAGGTTTTTATTGCTCCTTTTTGTATAAAATTAATTTCAGTCCTTGGGGTGTGGAGTTGGATTGTGTGTGTAAGTAAAAGGTCATTTATTCACCCACATTTTTAATTGTGCTTTGTACTTTGAAGTTGAATTGTGAGGTGGAATTGAGGTTGAGTGATGTGGAATCGCACATGGATCCAAATCATCCTCCTCTCTCCCTTTTATATTTATTTGAATTTTTTTTTTGTTTTAGGGGTTACTTCAGAGGGTTACTTCATGTTGGTTTGGTGCTCTTACAATTGGAGAGAGTTAGAGGATTTTGAATGGTTGTGGATTTGTTAGTGATTTGGTACTATTTGGATTTGAGGAAGCTTGTTGTTAAACTTGTGGATCAAGCTCTATGATGGAGATGTAGGAGCTTGACTCTTGTAAAATGGTTTAATTTTTGTATTATGCTTATGTGAATGTTTTGAATGTTTGGTATGCTTGTTCATATGTTGGGTAGATTGCCTAGCGGTGTGTGTGGCGTAAGACTATGGGGATATTTTTAATGAGGCATAAGAGTTGTGGGGAGGTACAAGATTTATTTGTGAAGGGAGTTTGATTGGGTGTTCCACATCGGACATGAGATATCTTGCATTTCTTACTTTTGGGGGAGACATAATAGAATGAGGGGGCATAAAAGGTACTTGGGGAGGCATAAGAGTATGTAGGGGTTTGAGATAAAAAAAAATTTCTTCTGGTTTTAAGGTGGTCACCCATTCCCCATTGGGAGGTATAAGTAGTTTCCCCATAGATCTTTCTCTTTTGGACTTTGTGTGATTAGGCATTTTATATTTTGTTACTTGTCCTTCTTGTGACTATAACTACATTTTATTTTGGACTGTGATATGATTATGAAATATGTTTTGTGTTGTGGAATCTTGTCTTGTTGCCATGAGTTGAATCCATTTCCTATTGTAATGTGGTTGGGGCTCAGGGCCAATGAGGAGGATGGCTTCTCCTCTTCATTGAAATTCTTGGTTGGGTGGAGAGCGTTGCCTCTCCCTCTATTTGTTGTGACCAAATGAAACATGGTGGATCTCTTGTTGTTATTCTTGGAGTTATGTATAAAGACAAATTTTGTAGTTCTCCTGGGTCCCTTATTGTAAAATTTCCCACTTCAAGTGGAGACCTTGTAATAATATTTGAAGTGAAAAGATACCGTGTTTGGATATGAAGGTTTTATATATATGTGAAAAGGAATGAGAAAGATTTATTTAGCATATTTTGGCAAACATAAAAGAAGTGTAAAAGGAATTATTTCATTTAATTGAATGTTTATTCACTTTTCATCAAATGGTGTTACTCTTGTTTAAAACTTGTTGTTGTAAGTAGATTGGAAAATCTTTGTTGAAGGCTGAAATCCACGTGTTACAATTATTTCATTCCTCTCAGTATTATTTGATTGGCATGTTTTGAAAATAGAATTGCATTCATGCTTTTCACGTATTGAAGGAGAGTTAAACATTGTAAAATTTGAATAAATGAAATTAAATGTTTAGAGTATGGAAAATGAAGGAGATCAATTCTAACTTGTAAACACGTAGATTTCATTTAGACTCACTGTAAGACCTACAAATAAATATCAGAAAAACATACAGAGTACCCTACAACAATGAAAGACAAGATAAAATATTAAAACAAACTAAGGATGATCAAAACACATTCCAAAATAGTTTGTATTGCCCTTGCAATTTACACAGTTCATCTTTAATCGAAGCAAGAGGCAAAATAATGCAATTTCACATAAAAGAAAGGAAATTCATTTTGAACACTCAACCATTAATATTTTATCCTTGCAATCTATTTAAAATCCTCCAAGTGTAATTCTCATGTCTTTTTTCGGCATGTTAAAGAATAAATAATGTTAGATGAATCAAGTTTGGTAGTTGAAAAGGTTTAATTCACGTTTTAATAGTAGGAAAGACTTTTTTTTCAAATTCACCCACTTAAATTTGCCAAAAATGAATTTTAATCTTTCCTATGCAAAGAGGAGTTTGATCCCTTTCCAAAAAGTCCTAATTTGTGAAAATATGATCTTCTAGTCACAATTTATTGCCTTCTGAAACTTTTACTTCGTTTGGTTTCAAAAAAAAAAGAAGAAATTGTTTGTAAATCGGATCCGCGGGCCCGAAAATTACATAGGGCACTTTTTGCAAAAATGCAAAAAGTCACAAGTTCTCCCATAGATCTGCGAGCTCTATTTTTCCTTTTGAAAATAATAATAATAATAATAATAATAATATACTTCCGCGGGTTTGCGGGCCCACACTTTATACTTTACATTTTTGAAAATTTGGCACAAAATCTTAAGTCTCCCCACTGATCCGCTTCCCCACCTATCATTGTGAGTCTGACACATGGCTTCTTCAGGAATTGGTAGAAGCGCAAATGGTTTTAGACCTTATCAGTTTTAAAAAAAATTAGCAAAAATTCCTAAGTCACCCCACCGGTTTGCCTTTCCATAGGTCATTGTTGGACTCGACATGTGGCATCGCTAGGCGTCGACGGGCGTGGGTTGTTTTTAACCTTCATATTTTTGTAACATAAATGCCAACATTTCTAATTTTTCCACGATGGTATGCCTCCCCATTTGAAACTTTTTACATGACACGTGGCGTCCCTGGCATCAATGGAGGCGCGGCTCATTTTAAAACCTTATAAAACAAATAGCTTGCATTTCTTTACTCGTTATGGGGTGCCATAAGAGTGTGGGGAGGCATAAGAGAATGAGAGGTATAAGGGGTACTTGGGGATGGCATAAGGGCATGTAGGGGTTTTGAAATGATATATATATATATATATATATATATATATATATATATATATATATATGGCAGAGTTTATTTTAAGGTGGACACCCATTTCCCCATTGGGAGGTATAAACAACTTCCCCCATAGGTCTTGCTCCTTTGGCTTTTGCATGATGAAGCCTGAGTATTGTTTGTTGTTCTTCATGTGGTTGTAAACTGCAGTATGTGTTTGGACTATGTTCTATTTGTGAAAATATTTTTGTATTGTGGAAGCCTAGTTTGTTTCCATGAGTTGAAATACATTTCTTATTTCTTTTTGGTTGGGGCTCGGGGTCTAATGAGGAGGATGATTTATCCTCTTCATTGGAATTCTTGGTTGGGTGGAGAGCATTGCCTCTCCTCATTTTTTGTTGTGATCAAAAGATATATGGTGGATCTTCTTTTTGTTGTTTTGGAGTTGAGGATGAAGAAAAATTTCACAGACCCCTTGGGGTTTCCTTCTTGTAAAAATTTCCCACTTCCAGCTGAAGGAATTGTAATATTATTTATGGTGGAAAGTTGCTCTATTTTGGACATGGAATCTACATTCAAATGTGAAAGATATATATTTTGTAAGATTTATTTGATGAATGAAAAAGGAATTTAAAAAATAATTATTAGAGTTCAATAGAAGTTGTTTTAATTACCAAAAATGGTATGGTTTTCATTTCAAATCATGTGTCTGCAAATATATTGTGAAACCTCTATTTGAAAATTGAAAAAAATACGTATGAACAAATATTACATTTCTCTGTTTCATTGAAAATGCATGATTTTAAAGTAGAACTACATTTCGGGTATTCACATATTGATAAAGTAAATTTAAATTTTGTAAATTATATTTGAATGAATTTAAATATGTAGAGGATGTTAAAGAAAACTAGATCCATTCGGGTTTAAGTATGATTCTACTTTTGATTCATCATAAAATTGCATGCATTTATCAAAAATTTACAGAGTACTCTACAACTTGAAAGACAAATTGAAATAATAATGTAAGATAAGGAAGATAAAAATGATTTTCAAATAGTTGAATTCCTCAAGAAAATTAATCGACTTCAATTAATCAAAGTTAGATAAAAAAACTCATACATTTACTAAAAAAGGGGGAAACTCATTTTGAAATTCAATCCATCAATTTAACCCTACAAAATCCATTCTATCCTTTCCAAGTGTAATCCTCCATGTAAGTTTGGCATGTTGAAGAAGAAAGAATGGTGGATTGAATTAATTATGTTAAGTTAAAAAGTCCAATTCACGTTTTAATGGAAAGAAAGACGTTTTTATCAAATTATCCCACTTAAGTTTGTCAAAATGAATTTTTATGGTTCCTATGCAAATAGGAGTTCGATCCCTTTCTAAAAAGTGCTCTTTTGCCCAAATCCGAGCTTCCAGTCGAAAGTTATGGCCTTCTGAAGTTTTTTTCTACTTCACTAGTTTTAAATATAAGAGAGGGATGTTTTGTAACTTGGACCTGCGGGCCAAAAAATTTTCTTGTGGATTTTTTTGTTTGCAAAAAAAAAGTCACAAATTCCTCCACGACCCTGAACCCCACCAGCTCACTTTTGGGAAAATACACCTTCCGGGCCCACACCTTTAGGCATCAGGAAAAAGGGTGAGAAATATTAAGTCTACCCGCTGGTCCGCTTCCCCACCTGTCACTGTGGATCTGACATGTGGCATCTTTAGGCATCATTAGAGGCGTGGATGTTTTTATACCTTATCACCCTGGGAAAAATATTGGAAAATATTCCTAAGTTTCCCATCGGCCCGCCTTCAAGTGGGTCACTGTTGGACCGACACGTGGCTTCACTTGGCATCGGTGGAGGTATGAGTTGTTTTTAGCATTCACTCTTTTTTAACACAAAACCCAATCTTCCTAACTTTTCCCGACAATCCACTTCCCCACTTGTGATTTTTTTTGGGTAGGACACATAGCGCCCCAAGGCGTTGATAGAGGCATGGGGGTTTTCGAACCTTTTTTCCCCTTCAAAAAAAAGGAGTTAAAATCTAATTTACCTTTGTGACCCACTTTCTCGTGTGGGCTTAACAACGTGTCACGTGTCCCTTGCGATTTAGGGAAAAAATTATTTCCCGAGTGCCAAAAGGCCTCGCCTTTAGGGAAAAAAATTCTTCTCGGGACTTGCAGGCCTGCGTTTAGGGAAAATTGTCTTCCCAGGGGCCCACTAGCCTACTATTAGGGAAAATTTTCTTCTCTAGGCCCACCGCCCACCTTGGCCCACCTTCGGGAAAATTTTCCTTTCTAGGTCTCTGTGGCTCAGTAACTTAAGAAATATGAGGAGTTAGGAGGACTTATTTATATCATTAGAAAGGGGAAGAAATTTCTTATCTAATGGAAATATTTTCAAGAATCTTTAAGTGCATTAATTATGTGAAAAATCAGGTTGAAGTGAAAAGATGAGTCTTAGAGTGGGTAAGTGGGAAATTACCCCTTTTTAACTTAAATTTTTAATTCTAAAGCATGGGTTGACCTTTTTAAGGGTCACGTTAGGGGATAAGGGAATGTTCTCCTATCCCATGCAAATAGGAACCTTGTTTATTGTTTAGACCTAGTGGAATTAAATACCCAAGGTATTTAATTCCTTTGACCTTTGACCCTCTATAATTAATTAAGGAATATTTAACTATAATTAGATTTCTTATTCTCATTAATTTTTTAAAATGTATCCAATGTATGTTTCAATGAGAAAATTTCATTTAGTAAATTATAATTGAGTTTGAATCCTTGTTGTGTCAACTAATGCTTGCATCCTGGTAGTGGTCATGCTTTTCAAAGAAAAATAAATTATTCCATGGGTATTAGATCCATGGGTTCAAAGCTTGGACCCTTGGGCACACTAGAAAACTTGAGACCTGAATATTAAACCTAGCACACTTTTAAACCTAGAAAACAACTTTGTTTGGAATTTGCATATTTTAGTAAACATGGAAAATTAATAAAACCTAGGATAATGAACTAACTCTCGCTTGGGTCTGTGCAGGAGGTGCGAACAAGACAAGGGGTCCTTTCACATATATCTAGACTTGCCACCTCTAGATCATGTTGTAGTAGCCATCCTACCCCATATTTTACAGATTCTTCAGGATGTTAATGTCACTTTATGCGGAGGGTCCATAGGAGGATGGTCAACCAAACATGATGGGGATCCATTTGTTGAGGCTCATGCATCTCCTCGACACAGTGAGGAGCATAGAGGAGAGAAATTCCATGTGGAGTTAGGAAGAGAAGATTCACCGCTGAGGGGACAGGGAGACCGAACTTCTACACACACCTATAGGTCTTAGAGCCTTAGGCTTAGGGATGAGCATGTAGAGAGGCCTATGGGTCACCAGACTATAGCTACAAACCATATCAAGGAGATCTTGAAGCTACGATCATCTCATTATTCTCGGTGAAACAGGGATTTCGGGTAGAAGCCTAGTTACTTGAGCTTGAGTGGGTGCTTCAAGCTCCGCCTCAGACTAGCAACATGAAGGCTTGTGTTGCAATCCATCTTCTGAGGGATGAAGCTGATGTTTAGTGGAGGAATGAGGAGCAGAAACTCCACATTGATTCGAATACGGCTACTCAGGAGCACCTCGAGGAGTGGTTCAAGAGTAGGTACTTATCATGGAGGTTCATTCAATAAAGGATAGATGAGTTTCATGACCTCTAACAAACATATTTGATAGTATTTGAGTATGAGATTCAATTGTTGGATCTATTCTAGTATGTTGAATGCATGCAGATGAAAAAGTACATATCCAAAAGTTCATCTCGGGGCCGTAACCTAGACATTAGAGGTGCGGTGCGTATCCATTATCCATAGACATTAGTAGAGGCCATAGAGAAGGCCTATATAGTAGAGGAGACTTAGGGAAAGACACGAAGGCCGGAGGCCAAGTCAAGAGCCGTATCCAACAGATGCAAGAAAAGAGATTGAGGGGGTCGCTCCTCCTCCTCATAGAGGATAGGGTTCATCACATTTATCTTTTAGACCATAACAATAGTATTCTCACCCATCGTATAGACCCCCATAGAGATTTGATGCACAAACGGGTGGGAGTATAGGGCCTCCTCCTAGGGGTACCATTAGGACACAGGTGAACCGAGAGCTAAGTCATCGGGAGCTCGATAGCAAAGACCTCAAGTCCATAACCAAATCATTAGGATCCACAACACATACCTCCAGTCTTGGGCCGGACCTACTACTCAAGGGACATGATCAGTTGGTTGTTATGGTTGTGGTGTTTTCGAACATGTTTGGAGAGACTTCCCTCATTACCCTAGTAATAAGGGTAAGACACAAATCTCGAGCCTATTGTTAGTGACATGGGACGTGGTCATCAGATCTATGTAGTGGTCAAGAACTATTAAGATGAGAACCAGAGTACCGTGATTGAGACGAATGGTAGCATTGGTGGTGTTCCTACCACCATTATATTTGATTATGGTTCTTCTGATTATTTTATTACACCATCTTTGGGAGAGTGATGTAATATGGTGGAAGTTAGGCGGGTCTTAGTCGGGATGGTGAGATGGTTTATGGAGCCAATATCTCTATAGATTCCTTAGTTAAGGAATACATAGTGGATTTGGGACCCTTCACCACTACCTCAGATCTTCGTATCCTTTCGTTGGGTTCCTATGGAGTCATCTTTGGCATGGACAGTTGTTTACACATAGAGATAAAGTGGATTGTTACCATAATAGTATATCATTTGTATATGATCTAGGAGTTGAGTCAGTGATAGCAGGGGTTAGGAGATCCATTTCCATTCACACCATCTCTGCTATGTAGCTTAAGCGGTGTGTACGATGGGGTTGTCAGATGTATGTGGTCATAGTTAGTGACACATTGGAGGATGAGTCAAGTAGACCATCACTTGATGACTATCCCATCTTGAGAGAGTTTTATTATGTCTTTCCAGGGGAGCTACCGGGTTACCACCCCCATGTGAGATATATTTCAACATATATTTGGTTTTGGGAGTAGAGCCTATCTCACGAGAACCTTATCGGATGACCACCCCTGAGCTCTGTGAGCTCAAGTTGCAGCTAGAGGGTCTCGTTGGAGAAATGCCTAATCCATCCTAGTATATCCCCTTGGGGTGCACCAAAGTGATATTTGTAAAGAAGAAGGAGAGATCTTTGTGGTTGTGTATTGATTACTACCAAATTTGAACAAAGTAACGGTCATGAATTATTACCCCCTTCCGTGCATGGATGATTTGTTTGATCAAATGAAGGGGGAAACATTTTTCTCTAAGATATACCTTAAGTCAGGTTATCATCAGTGAGAACTACAGAGGTAGGCATTCATAAGACCACCTTCTATATGAGATATGGCCACTACGAGTTCACCGTGGTGCCTTTTGGTTTGATGAATGCCCCCGCAGTGTTTATGAGCTTGATGAATGGACTATTTAGGAAATTATTAGATTGCTTCATGATCATCTTCCTTGATGAAATTTTGATTTACTCACGTATGTGTGAGGAGCATGAGGGGCACCTTCGCTAGGTTCTTTAGTGTCTTCGTGAGTAGTAGCTTTACGAGAACCTAGAGAAGTGTGTGTTCTTTCAGACAGAGGTGCAATATTTAAGCCGCATCATTTATGGGGAAGCTATCACACCAATCCTTCCAATATTTGAGCTATTAAGGATTGGCCAACACCCACTAGTGTGACAAAGGTGCACAGCGTCAGGGATTTAGTAGGTTATTACAGGAGATTTGTTTAGGACTTCTCTTGGATTGCACACCCCATCACTTCCCTTCAGCGGAAAGGGAATAATTTTGTTTGGTAAGATAGATATGAGCAAGAATTTAGGACACTGAAGGAATGCCTCACGACAACACCTATTCTTGAAGTTTCAGATCCGTAGGAAGAGTTTTTCATATGCACAGATGCTTATTTTGTAGGAGTTGGATTTGTGTTGATGTAGGAGGGCATAGTAGTTCCTTTTGAATCTCACAAACTCAAGGATTATGAGGTCAATTATTTGACTAATGATCTTGACCTTGTGGCATTTGTGCACTCCTTGGTTCAATGAAGAAACTTCCTTCTTGGCTGGAGACTCACACTCAAAATTGATCACTTGAGTCTTCACTACCTCTTCACGTATCCCAATCTCAATGATCATCACGGCATGAGATGGAGTTGCTTTGTAAGTGTGAAATGGAGATTAAACATGTGAAGGGGAAAGAGAATGTGGTTACAGATGATCTCGGTAATAGGAGACATGTGGCTATGGCCACTACAATGAGCACACATTTACGGAGTATGATTCTACAACAAATTTTCCTCAAAATAGTTTCTACATTACTACCGAAGGAGAGATCGAGTCTTAGAGACCGCTTGAGGGGAAGCTTGATGGGTTTTCATTACTAGCAATTGGCCTTCTCACGCACAGAGGAAAGATTTATGTTCCCGAGAGACAAATGCTTGAGGAAGAACATCTTTAAAGAGGTACATCGTGCACCCTATTCATCCCATCCAAGAGTGAAGAAGATGCACATCACCTTGAGACAGATTGTATCACCGAAGGGACTTTGTAGAGATGTGGATCAGTTCATGTCACACTATTTAGAGTGTTATAAAGTGAAGGCCGAGCATCGACATCCAACCGGCCTTATCTTCATGCATGCTATACCAGAATGGAAATGGGACACCATTTCCATGGACTTCATTATAGGGCTACCGATGTCGAGATACCACCACAACGCTATCATGGTCACAGTGGATAAATTGATGAAAGTGGCTCATTTTTCTCTAGTAAAGACCACCTATATAGCTAATACAATGGCACAGATGTATCTTGATGATATTTTCTGGTTACACGGGATTCCGCGGAAGATTATTTGTGACCGTGATCCTTTGTATACTTCCCATTTTTTTACTACTATATATAGCATGCCCTCGGGACAAGGATCAATTTCAACATAGCATATCACCCCGAGATAGATGGATAGACTGAGCCGGTAAATATTATTTTAGAGGATATGTTTAGGATGTATGTTATAGATCATCAGTCGAGATGGGAGGAGTACATGTACTTGGTGGATTTCTCCTACAATAATAGTTTTCACATTTCTATATGCATGGATCCTTTTCGTGATTTGTACGGCAGAGAGTGCTAGATACCTATTAGTTGGGACAAGATAGAGGACAAGGTTTCTCTTGGACCAGCTTTGTTATAGGACATGGAGTAGCATGTGGTTTTGATCAGACAAAGACTATAGGAGGCATAGGATAGGCGTAAGAAGTATGTAAATCAGCATAAGACCGACCATAGTTTTGATGTGGGTGTGAAGGTTTTCCTTCATGTCAAGACACATAAGAGCCCTATCTATTATGAAAAAGGCTATAAGTTAGCTCCTAGATTCATTGGTCCTTTTGAGATCTTAGAGAACGTATCAACCCTTTGGCCTCTTGTCTAGCATTACCACTTAGCTTGTATTGCATTCATGATGTGTTTCATGTTTCAATACTTAGGAGATATGTTGCACGAACCTTCTCATGTGCTAGATTGAACATCATTTCTGGTGCAAGATCAGGAGCAAGTGATGGTGGAGCCTATTCACATTATAAAACGTAGGACCTTGGGCCTTTGAGGTAGAGAGACCGACTAGGTTTGAGTGTAGTGGGACAGATGTGATGAGACTATGGCTACATGGAAGGATGCTACTTTTCTATGAGTTCAGTTCCCACACCTATTCCAATGAATTCTAGGAGGAATTCGAGTCTAAGGGGAGGGGGATGCAAAGTGCCCATTTCCCTTCGAAACCTTTTGATATTTTTTATGATACCTTGTTGATTATATTTGTGGACATTATTGTAGCTTATGAGTTGGTATTACGTTAGACATTAGAGATCATGGACTGTGGTTGATTTTGATTCATATATGATGCATATAAATTATTAGAGACATTTTTATATTGATCTTGATTCACTTCTTGGAATGGGTTTATATATATATGTTTATCGTACATGTGATATTTTGTCATAACATGTAAACCTAGGAAATGGAACTAATCTTGTGATCATATGATTATGGATGGAATTGTAAAGGAGATTGTTGCTTGCTTGGATGATTTGAAGTTATATTTTATATTTATTTTGGAATATTTGATGCAGCCACAAGGCCAAAGGAGGTATTTGTGTTTTTGTAGGTAAACATGTCACAACAAACATCGGGGGATTGGAGACCAACCACATTGGAATTCTATATGAATTCAACAAGGGTCACCATGGCAATGTGTATTTGTTATTTGTGCATGTTTGAATTGATGTTAGGGGTTCCCATGGGGAGATCACCTTCAAATGTGACCAAGGTGTTATGTGTATTCTTTTATTTAATTTATTTTGTTTAAATTTAGTATGTGGATTATAGTGATGTATATTCTCCTTTTTTATTTATTTTATTTGTTCCTAGATTAGTGAGTAATCATGTTGTTAAATTAATTAAAATTGGAAAAAAAAAGAATACATTTATTAGAGTTGATGGCTCCTTGAATATGTGTTGAGAGTAATGTGTAAGTAACTTTGAGTGTGAAACATTCCACCTTCCTTTTGAAATTCAGATCTGTCGTTAGGGGCTGATTTTGGAGGCTTGTAGGACAAGTTAAACCTGTCCCACACCTCTTAAATTGTTAGACCAACCCTACCTATGGGTTGGAGAGTCAAAATTAGGCATTATTATGTATTTTGGGAAGGCAAGTTGTAATTTTTAATTGCACCTTCTTACATAAAATTAATTTTGGTCCTTGGGGTGTGGACTTGGTTTGTGTGTGTAAGTAAAATGTCATTTATTCACCCACTTTTTTTTATTGCTTTGGAGTTTAAGTTGACTTGTGAGGTGGAGTTGAGGATGTGTGATGTGGCATCCTACATGGACCCACCTCATCCTCCTCTCTCCCTCTTCTATTTATTCAAATTCCTTGGCTTGTTTTGGGGTTACTTCATCTTGGGAATTCATTTTGGTTTCTTTTTTTGGTTTTGAGCTCTTGTAATATTGAAGAGAGTTAGAGATTTTTGGGGAATGCTTGTGGATTGATAGATATTTTAGATTGTTTGGATTGGAATAAAGCTTGTTGTTAAACTTTTGGAGCAAACTCTACCATGGAGAGGTAGGATCTTGGTTCTATAAAATGTTCTTCTTTTATTTATGGATATGTGAATGCTTGGAATATTTGATATCTTATTAGTTGGTTGGGTATATTTCTTAGGTATGGTGTACGATAAGACTATGGGGATCTCTTGTGGGGAGGCATAAGAGTTTCTGGAGGTATAAGTGTTATTGTGGAGGGAGTTGGGGTTGGGTTCCACCTTGTAAGAAAAATAACTTACATTTATTTACTCGTTATGGGGTGCCATAAGAGTGTGGGGAGGCATAAGAGAATGGGAGGTAAAAGGGGTAATCGGGGAAGGCATAAGGGCATGTAGGGGTTTTGAAATGATATATATATATTGGCAGTTTTATTTTAAGGTGGACACCCATTTGCCCATTGGGAGGTATAGGGAGCTTCCCCCATAGGTCTTGCTCATTTGGCTTGTGCAAGATGAATCTTGAGTATTGTTTATTGTTCTTCCTATGGTTGCAAACTGCATTATGTGTTTGGACTGTGTTTCATTTGTGAAAACTATTTTTGTGTTGTTGAAGCCTGTTTATTGCCATGAGCTGAAATACATTTCTTATTTATTTTTGGTTGGGACTTGGGGGCTAATGAGGAGGAAGGATTCTCCTCTACCTCGGAAATATTGGTTGGGTGGAGAGCATTTCTGTCCTCCTTTTTTTTTTGTGATCAAAAGATATATGGTGCATCTTCTTGTTGCTATTCTAGAGCTGATGATGAAGAAAAATTTCATAGTCCCCTTGGGGTTTCCTTGTTGTAAAAATTTCCCACTTCAAGTGGAAGGCATTGTAATATTATTTTTGGTGGAAAGTTTCTCTGTTTTGGAAATGGATGTGAAAGATGTATATTCTATAATCAGTATTTGATGAGTTAAAAGGAATTTGAAAAAGAATTATTAGAGCTCAATAGAAGTTGTTTTAACTACCACAAATTGTATGGTTTTCATTTGAAATATATGTTGTAAATATATTGTGAAACCTTCATTTGAAAACTTAAAAAGAAATACGAGATGAAGAAATATGACATTTCCTTGTTTCATTCAAAAGGCATGATTTGAAAGTAGAACTACATTTTGGGTATTCACAAATTGATTAAAGTAAAGTTAATTTTTTTATATTATATTAGAATGAATTTAAATATGTAGAGGATGATAATGAAAAGTAGATCCATTCGCGTTTAAGTATGATTCTATTTTTGATTCATTGTAAAAACTACAAACATTTATAAAAAAATTTTACAGAGTACTCTACTACCCGAAAGACAAATTGAAATAATAAAGTAAGATAAGGAAGATCAAAACACTTTTCAAATAGTTGAATTTCTCAAGAAAATTAATCATACTTAGAGAAAAAAACTCAGAAGTTTTACAAAAATGAGTGAAACTCATTTTGAAACTCAATCCATCAATTTAACCCTGTAAAATCAATTCTATCCTTTCCAAGTGAAATCCTCGATGTCGGTTTGGCATGTTGAGAAAGAAAGAATGGCGGATTGAATTAATTCTGTTAAGTTAAAAAATTCAATTCATGTTTTAATGGAAAGAAAGGAGTTTTTATCAAATTAAGTAACTTAAGTTTGTCTATAATGAATTTTATGGTTTATATGTAAAGATGAGTTTGATCCCTTTCCAAAAGTGCTCATTCGCCCAAATCTGGGCTTCTAGTCAAAAGTTATGGCCTTCTAAAGTTTTTTTTTACTTCACTAGTTTTAAATATAAGAGAGGGAAATATTTGTAAATTGGACCTACGGGCTGAAAATTTACTTAGGGATTTTTTTTTACAAAAATTAAAAAGTCACAATTTTTCCATGACCCCAAAACCCCGCTAATTCACTTTTGGGAAAAAAATGCAATTGCGGGCTGTACCTTCAACCTTTACCTTCTTGAGAAAGGGCCGAAATCGTAAGTCTCTCCACTATTCCACTTCCCCTTGTCACACCGTGGGTCTTCCATGTGGCATTTTTAAGTGTCGGCAGAGGCACGGATTGTTCTTGACCTTATCACCTTTGGAAAAAGATTAGAAAAAATTCCTAAGTTTCGCTATCGGCCCGCCTTCCCATAGGTCACCTGTTAGACCGAGACATGACTTCACTTAGCGTTCTTTGGAGGTGTAGATTGTTTTTAGGGTTCACACTTTTTAACACAAAATCCAATATTCCTAAGTTTTCCTCGATAGTCCGCTTCCTCGAAAGGATTTTTATCAAATTAAGTAACTTAAGTTTGTCTAAAATGAATTTTATGGTTTATATGTAAATATGAGTTTGATCCCTTTCAAAAAGTGCTCATTCGCCCAAATCGAGCTTCTAGTCAAAAGTTATGGCCTTCTAAGGTTTTTTTTTACTTCACTAGTTTTAAATATAAGAGAGGGAAATTTTTGTAAATCGGACTCATGGGCCTGAAAATTTGCTTAGGATTTTTTTTTACAAAAATTAAAAGTCACAATTTTTCCATGACCCCGAACCCTGCTAATTCACTTTTGGGAAAAAAATGCCATCGCGGGCCTGCACCTTCAACCTTTACATTCTTCAAAAAGGGCCACAAATCGTAAGTCTCCCCACTGCTCCACTTCCCGCCTATCATCACCGTGGGTCTTCCATGTGGCATTTTTAAGTGTCGGCGGAGGCGCGGATGGTTTTAGACCTTATCACCTTTGGAAAAAGATTGGCAAAAATTCCTAAGTTTTTTGTCAAGCCGGCTCGCCTTCCCATAGGTCACTTTGTTAGACCGAGACATGGCTTCACTTGGCGTTCTTTGGAGGTGCGGATTGTTTTTAGTGTTCACACTTTTTTAACACAAAAGCCAATATTCCTATGTTTTCCTCGACACCGCTACCCCCGCTTGTGAATTTTGTTTGGGCAAGACACGTGGCACCCATGGGCGTTGGCAGAGGTGTGGGGGTTTTTGAACATTTTTTCCCTTTCAAATAAAAGGTATTAAAATCTAATTTACCTCGACAGCCCACCTTCCCGTGTTGGCTTAACAAAGTGTTACGTGTTTGTTGTGCTTTAGGAAAATTTTATTCCTAGGGCCTCGCTGGCTCGTCTTTGGGATAATATGAATCCCTAGCCCGCTACCATGCCATTAGGGAAAATTTTCTTCCCGGGGCCCATCAAGCGAGCCTTTGGGAAAATTTTCCTTCTCATGCCCGCCAACCAGAACTTAACAAATATAAGGACTTAGGAGGACTTCTTTATATCATTGGAAAGGGGAAGAAATTTCTTATCTAATGGAAATGTTTTCAAGAAAATTTAAGTGTGTTAATTATGTGAAAAAATGAGTTTAAGTGCAAAAATGAGTCTCGAGTGGGTAATAGGAGATTACCCCTTTTAACTTAAATGTTTAATTCTAAAGCATTGGTTGACCTTTTAAAGGGTCACATTAGGGGATAAGGTAATGTTCTCCTATCCCATGCAAATAGGAACCTTTTTATTGTTTAGACTGGTGCAATTAAATACCCAAGTTATTTAATTCCTTTTGCCCTTTGACCCTCTAAAATTGATTAAGGAATATTTAACTATAATTAGATTTATCATACTCATTAATTTTGTAATATGGATCCAATGTATGTTACAACAAGAAAATTTCATTTAGTAAATTATAATTGACTTTGAATCCTTGTTGTGTCAATTATTCTTTCATGACCTTGTAGTGGTCATGTTTTTCAAAGAAAAAAATATTCCATAAATTTTCTAGCTAAACCTATGTTGTTCTTGGAGTCTGGACGTGAAGTTTTAGCGGGCATTACAAATGGGAAATTACCCTAATGAATTTCAATGTGTAACTCTAAAGCATGGGTTTACCTTTTAAGGGGTCATGTTGGGGATAATAGAATGTTTTTCTATCCCATGAAAACAAGAACCTTGTTTATTGTTTAGACTGTGGAAGTAAATACCTTAGGTATTTAATTGCTTAGGCTCCTTTTACCCTCTAAAATTAATTAGGGAATATTTAACTATAGTGTTAATTTAATTATTTATTAAGTTAACTCCTAAGAGAAATTTAACTATAATCGGATCAATTATACTCATTAATTTTGTAATGTTGATCTAATATATGTTACCACAGAAAATTTCATTTATACACTCGGTGAAGCTAGAATACACTAGTTGTGATGAGGAGCATGCAAGGATGAACAAAAAGTGAAGAACATGATCTCTCACCGAAAACGTAATCAAGTAGAAAAAATAAGAAAATGTGATCCTAGGAGTTCCTTTTCTATTATGTTTGTTTAGCTTATGCTATTAAGGGACCGACACTTGAATTGTGAAATAGAGTTTTTGGTGAGGATGGCTTCCTACAAAGAAGTAGATCTAAAAGGTGACGTTTCAAGTATGTTATGGTGGGGGCGGGCTTCGCTTTGAAGTATGACTCGACTTAACAAAGTGAGTTGGGTGCCCACCGTATCGTGATCGTGTGATCACCTACAACTTCTTCCGGGGATGTTGTTTAAGAATGTATGTATCTTGATTTTTGTGACGTTTGGTAAGACTCGAGAAAGAGAAAAGGAAATAAGTGCTTTTCTATGATTTGTTTGTCAACCATCACCGGGCATGACTTCCAGCGTATAGGTTTCCCTCAATTAATGTGAGCTAATGTAATAAATCGAATGGAATGCACTTATTTTTAATCCCAAATCAAAATGTAAAATTGGATGACACAATAAGATGAAGAGAAAGAGGGACGTTCTTTCACTACAATGCGTAAAAACATAAAGAAATGGTTCTTTTAATTACACCAAAAGAAAAGTTTCCTTTAGAGAAAATAGAAAGAAGATTTGGGTTACCAAGGAAGAAAATTAGTGTGTATGCTTTTCAGAAGGGAAAAAAACACACAAATTTTCCTAGGAATGAATAAAATGGAAGGAACCCCGAATGGGTCCCACCGGGAGTGCCAAAAGGTTTCACCTATTTCTTAGATTGTTTCTTTGAAGTGTTGATGAAACAGATAGGGTAACAGGCATAGGAGGAATACCTGTTCAAATGATGGTTGATGGGCTATTGCATGTGTATGACTTCCAAATCCACAACTGATCATGACAGCTTCCTTTTGGCTAGGAGAAACTACATGTAACACAAAGCAAGACCATAAGAAGGAATTAAACAATATGGGCAGTGAACTACCTAGTGTATGCTAGATCTAGGAAGTGTGATACTTCCTAGATGGCTATAAGTCCATTGTTTTAAACAATTTAATTTTTTAAAGAAAGTAAATCCTATTATAATTTGAAATTATTTAGGTATCTCACTTAAAACACAATAAGAAATAGATCTAATCTAACAGGCTAAGCTAGAATAGAATCCAAAGGTCAAATGATTGGTTCTGGGTTTTGTAGGTTTAACAGAGGTCTCGGGTAGATCACAGGTGGATGAGGGTGAGATGAAATTAAGTGGGCAAGTCTCTTTTTGGGTTGTGTGGGAAAATAAAGAGAATGATGTCGATTAGGGTAACCGATGGCGATCAGTGTGACCAGTTGCCATCGATTCTTGTGAAATCTAGAAATGTCATAGAATAATCTTTAGGTATCCTTTGTGATTACACAAAGGACTTTGGTTGGTCAGGACGAGGTATTGGGTGACTGGGGTAGGCTTCGGCGAGGATTTAATGGCTATATGGAGGTGGAAATGTTGGAGAAGGTCAATAGGTGGCTAGGTAAACAATAGATGATAAAATGATGATGAAATGAAATAAACTAGAAAAGTATGACGTTATACTTAGTTGGATTCCAATCTCGAATGCCTATGAGTGAGGGATGGAGGTTCGATGAGAGTTTTAAAGGTTGCAGTGATCACCAACTGAATAAAAGCATCTGCATGGACTGCATGTACATTCATCTTTGGTTGGTTAGATCGGATCATGGATGGGATTACTGCAGCGAAAAGATGTTTGATCTCCTTCCTTGCATGCGTGGTCTCACTAGAATTCAGTATCTGAAGATGTGTTTTCTCTCCGAGATGTGATAATTCTCACCAACCTTTTTACTTCCAACTTCGAATCTTGAGAATAAGGCTATTTTGGGGTTAAAAGGGTAATCAAGGTAGTTCGGATTAATCAAGCGACGGTTAGGGGTAATCGGCATCGATCAAGGTGGGATTTCCTAGGTTTACTAAACTAGGGAGATCCTCTTGATTTCCTTGGATCTCATGTCATTAACCCGCGGATTAGATTGGGAGCTTCTTGTGAGCATGCGGGAATGTGGTTAGAGGGAATGTAGGCATTGATTTTTAGGTCTTAGTTAGTTATGGCAACTTACTAAGAACAAGTCTTAGGTTGAGTTGGCTTGGTGAGGTGTCTAAGTGAACTTTGTATGTGTGTATATTACTAAAAATAAGATATTTAAATAATAAATATAGTGAGGATAATGAATTAATTTAATTAAATTAATTAAATTAATATTAGTGGGGTGAAGGGGGTCATGGCTCGGTGAATGTGATGAAGGGTTCTTATTTGTGAGGGACCAAAGGGGAGTGTGACCTAATTTTAGTGTCTACACTCAAGATGACTTGAAAGAGGAATGAGGCAAGATCAAGAACGATAAAAAATTCGGGAAAGTAGACCGAGTGCCTAATCCATTGGGAAATGGAATCAAAAGAAAAAATGAATACGAGGCAACACACACAAGACAAGAAAAGAAACAAAAAAACCAAAAGGTAAGACCCAAAAACACACAGCACACAACAAAGAAAAAGAAATGGAAATAAACCAAAACAAAAGCAAAATGCAATGTACAAAAGGAATGCCTAGTCACCTAGGAATTGAACAACTTCAGATACTTCCCACTATAAGGAAGTGGGAGAGGAGAACCATCCATGTAATAAAATAAAAAGAGTTCTCTCAAGTAAAATGTCTAATTCTAAAAGGAAAAAGCCAAAGAGAATCAAACTTACAATGGCTTCCTCATGGGTCATATATTTTGTCCCAAAGTAGCACAATTTCTCCCACTTGGAAAACTCTAGGTTTTGCTTTCTTGTCAAAAAAAGCTTTCACTTTCAACTTATGAGCTGCTATCCTATTAACCACGTGTGTTTGCAATCTATCCTCATCAAGATTCTAAAGGTCCATGATCCTCTTGTCCAAGGAAATGGAAAAATTTGAATCTTCAATAGCCTTCATTAAGTCCAAGGTTTGTAATTCCACTGTTATTGGTAACTGGGCTTCAACACCATACATCACTTAAAAAGGAGACATCCCAATTGCTCTTTTGGGTGTAATCTATCTCGACCAAAGAGAATCATAAAGTTTCTTGTGCCAATTCCTCTGAGAATCATTTACAAGCTTTCTAACTATGTTCACCAAGTTCTTATTTTTTAATTCTGCGTGTCCATTCCCTTAGGGCTAGTAATTTGAAGAATGAGAAAGGGAGATCCCATACCCATAGCAAAATTCCATCATCTCAACAAAATAAAATTTGGAAGCAATGTCATTCACAATTTTTTTGGGGTCCTAAACCTGATCAATATGTTCTCTTTAATGAAGTTACAAACTACCTTGGAAGTAGTGCCATTGACTAGGATGGTTTCCACCCACTTGGTGAAGTAATGCTGTGGCGATCAACACATGGGTATGCACAACACTAGAATATGGATTGAGTGCTCCAATGAAGTTGAAACAACACTTTTAAATGGCTCTTCAATCACTACGATTGAGAGGAAAAGAAGCCAACTTAGGTATTATAACAAACATTTGGCATGATTCACATATACTAACCCATTTTGGTGCATCTCACGAATAGAGTGGGCAAACAATAACCAGCAGAAAGTATTTTATGATTTTTATAGTAGAGGAGAAATGACCTCCACATCTTAGTCATGAAAAGTAGAGAACAACTTCTTTTGTTTCTCATTGTCTACACACTTCAAAAACCTTCTATCTATGCCTCGTTTGAACAAAGTATTCTCCCATAACACATATTGTACAGACCTTGGTTTGATGGATCTCTTCTCTTTCACATTTAAGTGAGATGGACACTCTCCATAGGTTAGAAAATGAGCAATTTCAGCATACCATATATCTTTCGAGTGAGGAACAGAACAACAGGGGACATTAACTCCATCTTTGGACAACTCGTTGGTAGCTCCTCAAAGCAATGATGATTTCACATGGGCCCTTAACCCGAACCTATTTTGTTGGCATGATGTCAAGATCATACTCTTTCACCTTTGCTACCCAATTACCTCTATTCTTTTTGAATTCTTGCCAAGTATGAATGGATTTGATTTTTGTATTAGGAACCAACACCAAAAATGAGAATTGAAGATGTAAAAGCTAAACTCCTTGAAATCTTTGCAATCAATAAATCATGTTTCTCCATCATGGTGTACTTCAGCTCATGTGTTTTCAAGACATATCTCATGAATGCAATTGGGATTTCATGATCTTCAACATTCTTCCGCTAACACAACAGCTAGGGTATTTACAAAGGGCATAACAATAGATAATTAAATTTTTGTTAAAGTCACGGCATGCCAATATTGGAGTATTTTCAATATCCTATTTGATGTCTTCAAATGATTTCTTCCCTTCATAGGACCAACCAAAAATTTTCTTCCTTACATCATGTGAGAAATGCTCATAGTAAGATCTATAAAATTAGGAATGAATCTTCTTATTAAATTTATCTTACCAAAGAAATAATGGAAACCTTTCTTACTTGATGGAAGAGGAATTTACTTGGATGGAATGAACTCTCTCCGGATGAATCTTGATCCCTTCCTTTGAAACAATGTGTCCCAATAACTTTCCTTTTATGACACAAAACACAAACTTCTTAACTTTTAAAGAAATCCCATGCTCTCTACACTTCGTAGTATTGTTTCAAGGTTTTTGAAGTGTTTTGTTATTTCTTTAGAAAACATTGTCAAGTTATCCAAATATACAACAATGCATTTCCCTTTAAAACTACAAAAATCCAAGTCCATGGCTCTCTGGAAAGTAGCACCAGCATTGATGAGACCAAATGGCATCCTTTTGTATGCAAAGGTGCCCCAAGAAGTAGTAAAGGTAGTCTTATGTTGATCTATAATATTCACCTCTACTTGATTGTACCACGAGATTTCATCTAACATAGATAGCATCTCCGATCCCGTGACATCTTCCAATATTTGATCCATCATGGGGAGAAGGTAGTTGTCCTTCAAAGAACCTTGATTTAGATTTTTAAAGTCCACACGATATAGATCTCACCATTCTTCTTCTTGATAGGTAATCCACATTGAATGGTGGATGGGGAAGATGATCTTAGCCTTCAAAATATTTTGTATTTCTTGGAAAATTATATTAGCTATCTTTGGATTATATTGCCTTTTCTTCTATTTGAAGGGTTTGATCCCAGGATTAAGAGGAATGAAATGTTGCATTTCTTTAGGATGAAAAGCCTTAAGATCATCATAAGAGTAAGCAAGAACATAAACATACCTCTTCAATAGATTAACCACCTTATTTTTCTCTCCTCGGTGCATCATTTTCCAGTGTTCACCATTTTGGGATCATCAAGGCTCCTAATATTCACTTTCTCGGTTTTAACAGATTTTCAAGCTCCTTGGGAAACTTTAGAGTTCATATGTGTTTCATGTTTTTCAAAAAGATCCTCCAAACTCACCAGCCTTTTAGGTATTTTGTTGCCTTTTAGTTTTATGCATCCATCTTGATCCATCTCTTCTTCGTCACCCTATTCATTTGATGACACACACTCTCTAGGAAGATTTTTGCTTCCTTCAAAGTATATCTAATCAAAGTTGTCTCTGAGCTCCAAGAAAGAAAGCAAATGTTGGTAATCATTGAAAACTGGCCAATTATTTGCATTGTCAGGCACACTAGTTCTATAGATCATCTCAATGGTGAATTTATCTTGAGGTAAATCAAGATGAGGAATCAATAAGGACCCCAAAACAGCTAGAGAATCAGCCATAGTGTTCCTCTCTCTTGGCACAAATTCAATGGAAAAACATCAAGGAATTCAATGGAATCCCAAACCAAATTCCTATAGTGCTTCAACCTTTTATTTTTTACCCGATAAAGGTCTCTAAGTTGTTTTATAGTTAGCTCTACATCTCCATGAGGAAGAAGGTTCTTCACTCCCATTTCCTTTGCGACACTCAACATAAGAATGAGGGCCTCATACTCAACAAAAGATTGTTTTTATTTTCAAACTAGAACTTAAAGGAGAAAGGATGAACCTTACCCTTAGGAGAAATGAGCACAACACCGGCTCCCCAACAAGCTAAAGAGTAGCTTCCATTAAAATCCAAATTCCACACACCATTAGGATCAAGCAACACTCTCTTTGACAGACTTGTCTTTGCTTGTGACATGATCAAGTAGTTCCTATGCCCAATATCTTCATATAATATTTGTTCTTTAGGATCATTTGTCTTTTTCACAATATACTCTGCTTGTTTCTTAGGTAGTGACTTCTTCATCTTCCCATTGATAGTGATCAAGCCATGTGACCAATCCATTTAGATCTCACCTCCAACATCGTTTCAAAAGTTCCTACTTAGCAACATGCCATAGGAAGGAGGGATATAAACAACCAAGATGGTAGAAAAGGCCTTCTTCTCTGGTAAAGTAGAAAAAAAGATACTTGTGCATCCTTGATTCTCCCAACCAAAGGCAATTCTCTACTTTCCATGGAATACAAAGAGCCATAAGTGCAGGTAAGGGTTAGACCCAAAATATGAGTAACTTTTACAGAATTACATTATCGATGCACCAAAATCAATGACACAATTTATAAACTTGTGGCTAACTTTTAGGAGAGTCACATATAAGGGCTTGATCTTCTCATTGAGTGAAGTGACTGCAGCCGTAAGGCTAGGTTGAAGTGGAGAAGGAGGAGTAGGAAAAAGGCATTTAAAAGAATTGGCTGGGGTTTTAGATTTAGAATTTACAAAGTTAACCATTTTGGAAAAGGATTTAGGATGGGTTTGATAGAAATCTTCCTCAAAATCTAAATCTTGGTCTTTTAAGATGGTCTATTATGTCAAAAGATCCAGATATGGATGGGGAATCACTACTAGGAGTAGGAGGAGCTTTTAATTGATCAACTTTATAATTTGTTGGACAAGAATTCTTAGAAGCAGAAGTAGAAGGAGAAAGACTAGCAGATCTTACCTTTTGGGTGGAACTAGTTAGAATAGGAGCTCCTCTTCTTGTAATCACTAGGATGGTGATGGGGTACTCCTTGGATCTCTTTACAGGTTGCAACAATTTTTCCTTTTTTTTGGTCTACTCATGGGTCATAACAACATATGACTCAATGTTCATCTCAGCCACTATGTCATGATAGTCATCTTCATCATCTACACCTTCGGTGGTGAGGAAATAAGCTTGAGAACCACCAGGATCCTCCGGTTCTTCATCAAACTCCTCTTCTTATTCAACATAGAGCCCATTCTCTTCCTCATCATTAGGCTTAAGAACTTCACAAGTAGCATTGACATGCACCTTAAGGAGTGGACCTTCAATGGCCAACCTGATTTGAGAAGAGGGAAAGTGGTTCCTAGGCTGAAAGTTATTCCTTGAAACATCTTGATATAGAGCATGCTAAGCCAATTGTTTCTTGATGGCAATGAGGTCATTAGCCAGATTTTGCACCAACTGATTTTCATTACCTCTAGGAGAAGAGGAATAAAAAGACACTTGTTGATGGTCAATATATGTACCCATGAATGTCTACAACTTGATGGGTTGAGACTCTCAGTGTGATTTCATAACATGGAGCTTTTCCCAAGTGTGGGACCTTGTGAATCGGAAAGATCTCCGGATGAAGGCCGGTTCCTATTCCTCTATTCAGATGCACACATAAAAATGTAGAGGGTTCACTCAAAAACCTAATCTAACTTGCCAAGGAGATAGGGTTGAGAAGATGCAAGAAAATAAACCTAATCCAACCAAGGTGATACACCAAAGGAATGATGAACAACTATTTTTCCAATAAACATAAACCATAAAAATGCAATACAATAAACATGCACAGTAACCAAGGCTGCAATTAGAGATCATTTGAATATAATGAATATAAGAGAGGGTTGAAATCATCCAAAAAAATAGTTTTTATTGCTCCAAATATTGATACAGTCCATTACAATGGCCAAAATCCACAAACATGCATTACAAACTTGAATGAAAGGTCCGAAACTCCAAAATTCACTCCCAAAGACAAGAAGGAGGGGCAAAACAAGAATTTCCAACCTTTAGAAATAATCCCCTCCTTACAATTTATAGGAAGAAAAAGAGAGGGGGAATAGAGGAATTTGAAATCTACCCCAACCACTTCTAGATTGCATTTAATCCATCTCATTATGGCGGTAGGTGAGAACCCTAGCAAACCCAAAAATTGGTGAACTGTATTTTGAATTTTTGAAGAACTTTTTCTCACCCAAATAAATATATCTAGTCATATTTTGGTAGAGGACCCTGTGAACTTTCCGAAAAGTCCAACCTTGAGTGAATCCGAGCTCCCTGTGAAAAGTTATGGCCATTTGAATATTTCTTAATAAGAGTCTACTTCCTATTGGGTTCGGCATTCTCCTTTGCATTTTCATCGGGTTTTGAGGGTGCCTCAACATGTGTTTGATGCTTATGTTTTCCCAAAACCCGCTTCCGCCATTGTTGCCAAGATTTCCTTTGTTTGAGTTTAGAAGTTGGACCTGCATATGCATCAAGTTTTGAAGGTGGCTCGATATGTTTTCATCCCATGTTTTCCTGACTTGTTTCCCCAACTCCAAGACCCGATTTTCATAGGTAGTGTTTTGGATTTTGGAACTCCCAAGAATCGAGACATGCCTTGTGATCTAAATGCTTCATGTCTCGTGTGTCCTGAAACCTGAAACCCAAAATCCTTTGTGTCAGGTTTTCAGACCTGTGCAACATATTTCTTTATGTCAGGTTTTTAGACTTGCACAACATATCCTCCAAAACCCTAAATGAATATTTTAGGATTGGGGACCTATTTGGCAACCTCCAAAACCTGAAATGAAGGATTCAAAATTCTAGACTTCTTTTACATGGATGAAAAACTTAAATGACCTTGGCGGGAGTAGAGGCATGCAATGCACCCACTGAAACCTGAAATGAAGGATTTTGATTTTCCTTGATTTCCATATTCTGCTATTGTCTATATTTACTCAGGGGGTAGATATATATAACAATGCTTTGGATTTGAAATACTCCTTTTTCATATTGCTAGACATGATTATCTTCAACATTGACAACCAATCTTGGATTAGCATCCAAAGTTGCAAGATTTTCTCTCCTCAGGGCATAGCTTACTTCCGGTAATTAAGAATTCAAGAAGAAACACTTCTAAATATGATCAAAAGATCTAGTATTTTGTGGAATCTTGTTAACCAACTTGTTTAGCTTGGCCAAAAATTATCTCATAGGCTCATGTGGATCCTTCTTGACTTGAGAAATATGAGCTTGCAAAGCATGCACATCTTCACAAGTTTGAAACGCTGCTCAAATGTAGTCTTCATAGTAGTCCAATTGGTGATGGTCCCAGCAAGAAGATGGTAAAATCAATCTACAACATTGTCTTGCTAGGTTTCCACAAACATCATAACATAGACATCCTCATGCTCAAATCCAAGGACCCCACATGCAACAATTAAGGCTGCAATGTGTTCATCAGGTGCACTTTTCCATCACCTCTAAATTTGGGAAAATTCTTCTTGTTACCCCTAGGCAACTCATGTAATGTTTGAGGAAGGGATGATACCATCCTTGGAAATATTTCTTGAAATGAAACTTAAAAACTAGCAAGAATTAGGGCACAAATATTAGGGCTAAGTTGTGCTTGAGGAATGCTACTACTAGAAGATCTGTCTTCAACAGGAGGTGTGCTTGTGGAACGAGCTCTTATATTTATTCTTGTTGGAGGAAGTTGAAAATCTTGTTGATCCAGGAGTTGAAATTGGGGATCTTCAATTCCAAGAGCCCTTCTACCACGAGTGTATCTTAGATTCGCCAGATCAAATAAATGATCAAATTAGTTGTTCTTTTTAGAAAGGAAATTTGTTAAAAAAATCCCCATTGGAGTCGCAAAAAACTGTTGGGTTTAAGATTTTCACTTGGAAGGAAACCAAAGTCAGGGGATAAGCAAGTCCCTCCTCTTTAGTGGGAGAGGTTCCCTTATTGAAAGTAGGGGCAAAACCTATGTACAAATACACAATATTTCATTCAATGGTGGTTTCCTGATATCTTTAAATGTGTTTAATGCCTAAAAATTTATCAATACATGAGGATAGAAGACTTGAGGAGAGGAGGGAGGTAGAAGAAGATAATACTTTTAGGGAAAAGTGATGGCAAAGAAAACCCTTATATGTATTGAGAAAAATGAGATATAGTAGTAACCATTCACGTTTATAACGGGCACAATCCACGACTCAAAATTCTTGAGATTGTATAAACTAGAAGAAAAAATTCTAAGCATGAAAGGATTAAATTATTCATACATCAAAGTAACAAGGAAAGATAAAACAGAGGAAAAAGGAGAAAACCCTCATATTGATTTCTTGATTTGAATTTACAATCCCAAAATCTCAAAATTTGCACCCCTTTACAATGGATTTGAAAGCCTATGAAATAGCTCACAAGATGTGGTTAAAACTTCCTTGAGCAAACAAGAAATGGTTATAAATCATTCAAATCATTCACACCCTTTTGAATTATTGATTTGCAAAGAAACATTAATGGCGGAAAAACTAGGAATTAAAAACATGGCCGTTGCATTATTTTATCAATAAAATATGGGCCATTCGATATGACTATAACTTTAAATTTGGGTTGTCCATGTGGGAGAGATTAAAACTGAAGTGAGCCTACGGATGCCTTTGGCATTTTTGTCTTTGAAGTTGCGTCGGGATTACACATGGAGAGTTGGCCGGTAATTTTATACTTATCCAATTCGGGCCTATTTCCTGCTTGACTTATGTTGACCCCTAGACACATTGAGATTTGGCGCTCATTTGAGTTTCCGCTTCGAAATGCCTCCTAAATTTATGTCGAATGGACACATGGCTTCTTCCATCGGTTCATGACTTTTTAATGGCCAAATTTGTCTCTCCATTGAGTCCGACCATGTCACGAGTTGGCGTTCATTTGGAAACCAGCCTTTTGGTTTCAATTTTGAAATCACACCATTGAGGCACGTTGAGGCCTCCACCAACCCGCAGAACTTTCCATACTTAGCCAATTTTGGCTTGTTTTGTCTTAATTTTGAACTCCGGGACACATGGAAAACTCCGCACTTATTTGAAGATTGACCCTTGGGCCGTACCCTTTGAGTTGTAACATTTGGACATGTGGACACTTCCATTATTTCTTGAAACATGGCCATACTACATCTAATCTAATATGTCCACATACTACCTGTGGATGCTGGAGAAAAAATTAATGGGGAAGATACGACTGTCATTCCCAACTATGGGAAGAAAAATAAAAAGAAGGGGAAAAACTTCACAGTTATGCCCAATTTTCAAATTTTTCTCCATGGAATGGAAAATTGCAAACAATACCAAGCTCGACACGATACAATACTCCAAGGTACTGAATCGAAACTTACAAGACTTGACTTCAAAATATGGGAATTTTGAGGGTGACAACACCCCAGTAAATGCTTTGAAAGAGTTTAAGAACCAAATGGGCGCCACGTGCCTAGGGTCCGAGAAAGTTTCTTCGGTCCTTGAAAAGTCTAAGTATGGGTAGGATCCAGTGGAAACCTCCACATGTCCCTTCATCACTTCTTCAAAATTAAATTATAGGGGCAAGTCCCCAAATAGGTGTGGGTCCTCCACATGTCCCAGGCCTTAGAAAGTTGCTTGAAAATTTTAAGTATAGAGAGGAGCCAGCGGAAGCCTCCACTTATCTCCTTGGTGTAACCACTAAGGTAGACCCAGAGTAAGATCCTCAAATGTGCGTTGGCCCTCCATGTGTCCAAGATTTTAGTTGAGATAGGCCTTATAGTTTCAAAATGTTCCTTTGACCCGCTTCCCCACTTGTAAATTGAAAAACTGCCACATGTCCTTCTTCGGGGTCAAAGTAAGACTTTTGCCCTGTCGCTTCATATTTTCCGAATAACCAATTAGATGCTATCGTGGCCACGGGGCCAATTTGGTATTTTTAAAAATGTGACAAAAGTGGAAGTTTTCACCAAAAAGACCCTCAGGCCACATCCAATCAGAAAGGACCACATTTCCACAGATGTTGGGACAAAACTTGATAGGGAAAACATGACTGTGGAAAAACATAAGGAAGGGGAAATCCCAAATTCACGCCCAAATTAAAAATTCTTTCTCATGGATAGAGAAATGGAAGATAATATCTGGACTTAATGTGATCCTTGACCAAAGGAAAGGACTGATCATGGAAACCAAATGAAAGAAGAAGCTTTCATGCATCAATACAGGAGACAGAGAAAACTTTCAAACCATGCAGACTGAGACATTTTTGAATGAACAGGGTGAGATTAAATTGAGCACCAATGTGACTAACGTAGGAATGTCACATAACGGGAGGGTGAATGATGAACTTTTAAGTATGATAAGATCCATTTAATTTGTAATCCTTCGATAGTTGAGTATGGATGGAGGAACTAACTTGCATCATAGAGCATAGAAGCACATCACATGAAGACAATGTTTTATGTCCGATGAGTAGATGAATATATTATGTGTAAATCAAATGTATAATAATGTAGTATGAAGAATTAGTATTATATGATACTAGACACATAAATAATAAAAGGGTGAAAATTTTATTATGAACAGTAATATGATGTGTAGATATGCAAAGTGGTTGGAATGATGTGGTCTAAATTAAGAATGTATCATGTAAGACATATGATGAAAACTTGTGGAGAAATATAGTGTGTAATACCTATTGTGTAGTGTGTGGGTTCATGTGTAGTATTCCCTCAATAGTCAAGTGCGATGCAAAGGACAAGAGTCTTTCATCGGGTAGTGGAAATGCTAAAATGTGTCATGCATATGTATATGCCTATGCTAAGAGATTGATGTAGGAATATGTAAGTATGTGGGATTCGTTGATGCTAATATGATGAGGGAATGTATGATATATTATTCCCCCATAGTGTGTAAGATGAAGGATGCAATTACGTAATGTCATCTAAAATATCATTACTTTCTGTGGTCATTATCATATTGATAAGCATTAGTTACTTAATAAGAATTAATGTCTAGTTTATTAGGTAAAGATCCATGGAGGTGTAATATGTACATACTCATGGTATATTCCTCATCTATAAATGGAGGAAGTGGACATCCTGAACATACCAACATGTGATATTTTTGGTTTAACCAATTAAATAACTATTACAAATGAATATGTGATCAAAGGTCATAGGAAAAGAGATATCAAAATTACCAAGAACCAATTTGACCCCTATATAAGTAAGCCAAAACTCTCTATAGACACAAAATCATGAACGTGACACATTATTTGACCTTGTCTTTTACTACTATTTAGAGGGTTCTTCTTATCCCAAATTTACCCTTGGAAAATTTGGTCAAACACGACCCCGCACATAAGGTAATTAGATGGGTCGCCTCTATCCAACGGGCTCACATTCTAATCCAACATAATTTAGGGGTAGGAAAGATTGAATCAAGTAAAGAGAAGGGTTAAAAATGGAGACCAGTGCCATTAAAAGAGTACATGTAATGCACAAAAAGTAAAAATCAAGGAAAAAAGTTTGAAGTCTAAGAATTCGAATATGATTTGGCTCGAGGTAGAACAAGTAGACTCATGAAGGTGCCATCCATCATCTTTGCACAATTCCCATAGGCGCAGCAGTGAAAGAGAGAATCCAAACATGCGCTAGCCTGCCATGTGTCCATGGGCCAAAAATAGACAGAGAGTCGGCAGTTGACAAGTCAAGAGTCGTGGAAGCCTCCATGTTCCTCACCAACATAATTTCAAAGGCGTGACTCAAAAGGAAAAAACCAAATGTGTGCGGAGCTCTCCACGTGATAGGAATTCAAAAGGGAGCAACAATGACTATTGAATCTGCTAAGTACAGAGTAGAGTCGGTAGAAGATTCCACGTGTCTAGGGCTCCATAGAGGTCAAATGGGTAGTAGGCCCAAATTGGCTAACTATAGAAGAGATAGCGGAGTCCTCCACATGTTCTATTAGTGCTCCTTCAAGGGTCATATCAACTAGCAGTCCCTAAATGAGTACAGAGCTTCCACATGTTCTCGGGTCCATAAAGGAAATAGATATGGTCATTGAAAAAGTACAATTTTTGGATAGGCCAGCGGAAGCCTCCATGTGTCTATCAGGTGAAACTCCTAACTTGGGTCTAAAGAGTGGTCCTCAAATGAGCGTAGGCTTGCCATGTGGTCGGGGTCAAATTCATAGACATTCAAATTTGTTGAAAAGTCTAGATTCGTGTGAATTCTCCACGTGTCCAGGGATGGACATATGACCCCGCCAAGAAAAAAATGAGACTAAGCCAAACACAAAGGAAATAATAGTGGTTGCAAATGATGCCACGTGTCTCGCTTTCATAATTTAAGGGGCGTACTACATAGGGTCCCACCTATAAAGGAAATATTCATCAGACCTGAATTGGCTAAGTATGAAGGGGCTGTGGAGGGAGCTAGGCACCAGCGTGGTGCAATTTCAAAGGTGTGGCTCAAAGGGCAGTTTCCAAATGAGCACCAATCTGCCACATGGCAAGAGTCCAAAAAGGTAAGGATGGGTGTTGAAAAGTTCAAAGGCCAACGAAGATCTCTACATGTTGTATCTACTGAGACTCTCAAAGGTAAATTCTCAAGGGGCGGTTTCAAACATGCCCGAAGCCTCCACGTGTCTCTCATCACGAAAAAGTGCCTCTGCCAACAAAAAGGAATCGGTATGATACAAATGAAATCGGGAGCCTACGGACGATGCCAGGTGTCTCATGGGTGCAATTTAAAGAGGAAGGGAAGGGGGAAAAAATATCAAATGAGTGTCGGGCTGCCATGTGGCCCTTGTATGGAAAGACCCTTGCGTATTGTGAGCTGCGCTAAGTGCCCAACCCGAGGACCTTCGAGACAGCCATATCTTTTAACCGAGAGCTCAGATTTGGGTAGGAGAAGACATTTTGGAAAGGTCTCGACATCCTATATGCCATGAAAGATTGAAACCCTAATTTTAAGAAGGTTAGGTGGGCAAGACATACAAAAACATCTTCATGCCATTAATATATGATCTGATCACTTCAACAACCAAATAAGATTTGATTTGATCCACCGTTCTTCATTCCTCAACATGCCAAATAGATATACAAAGAGAGACTTGACATATTGTAGGAAGATTTGTAGGGTTCATTGAGGGATGGTGAATGACCTTTCGTAGAAGGATTCAATGCATCGTAGGGGTGGTTGGAGTAGAGTTCAAATTTTCCTCTCTTTTTCTCTCATTCTTCTATATATTGTAAAAGAGGGGCATATTCAAATGGTTGGTCATTGTTTCTCTTCTGCCCCCTCTCTTTCTTTCTTCCCTAGGGTAGAATGTGGATTCTAAGCCTCTTCTCATGGCTCTGTAATGGAATTTTCTTTCCTCTTTCCCATTGATGATGTATCGTGTAAATTTTGGAGCAATAAAATATGTTTTGTGATGCTTCTTTCCATCCTTGCTTATTTTGTTATCTCTTCTTACCTCTCATCATTGCAGGTTTACTGTGCATACTCTTATGTTTATTGTAGGTTCTAGGAGCTTCACTTAATGGTTTTTGAAGTGGTGTTCCATGTTAAATCTACCTTTCATGTGTGATGCATCTTTTCCACCCTCTCCTCTTCTCACCTCTCTCCTCTTGAAGAACTCGAGATACGTGATGCATCTTGTCCACCCTCTCTTCTTCTCACCTCTATCCTTTTCTCGGTGTATCACCGCTTGTTGTAGAGCTCTCTTTCACCCTCTCTCTCTCCTTGTCCCCTTAGAATGGCTATGTTCATATCCAAATAGATTCTCCTTAGAATCGAGCAGCGTCACACAGATTTGATAGGAAGCTTAGAGACATGAAGATCATGTTGTGTGTCATTCTCTAGCCAGGGAATAAATGCAGCTTCCTCTTTGTCACTCGGATGTCGAGAAATGGATAACACCCTCAAGAAGATTTGATCTATCCTCACTATTTTATGGTTTTTCCTTTCAACCAGGTGAGAGGACCCTTTTAGCTTGGTATTTATGGAGGAGACGGAGATGTCCTTCCTTGTAAAGTTATTAAGAAGACCTTGAAGAAAATATGATCAATACAACAAAACCTAACTCTCATGAATTATCACCTAGATAATGGAGATATTTTCTAAGGAAGCTTTAGGGCACTAAATACAATGAAAACTTTATTACTTGTGCATGTTTTGGTAATATAAGTTATGAATTTGTACACACATAGGACAAACATGGGTAGTATGGGTAAGATTGGTTGTTTTTAAAGAATTTTTGGTGGGAGGTGAGGCTGAATGAACTTGATTCACCAGATCTTTGAGAGATTTTATAAAAAAATGGAAGGCTTAATCAATAGAATTCTTCATAACAACTAAAATGTTCCTTTAACAAAAAGTTATGCCTCAATGGAGGCCCAAATGAGCATGTTTTCAAACAAACTTTAAGAATCCAAAATGAAGGCTGCAATTGAAAAACTTAATTGAACATTATCAACCTCTATTTTATCATGCCTAAGATACCCTCAAAAGCTAACAAACAATCTTTTCATCATGTTAGGAGTAAAGTGATTTTAAATTTGTTTATTTTACTATTAAATGAAAGCTCTTCTAATAAATGAAATTACAAATGCCACCAAACTATCACAAGGATAATATCTTGTGTGATTCATAAATATTTAAATGTAAGATTGTAATGGGAACAAGATAAACTATTTACAGACATTTAGAAATGAAGTAGACACAATTTTTCTCAAAATCAACATAGATTAACTCAAATTCTATTAAATTCATTAGTAGGGGAAAGTTTCTAGAACAATATCATAGCTTGTTAATGATCAGACACTAGCAACCACCTTGACATGATAAAATTTAACACAAAAGAAATAAAGAGGTTCCTCAGATGGTTTCTCAAAAATATAGGCTTTGTCAAAATTTTCTCTTAGGAAAATAACTCCCGACCTCTAACACTCCAACCATTTACATGACAAGTTCATGCAATTTATAACATTTAATCTACAACAGAGTTTTCCCCCAAAAAAACATTCAAAGCACCATTGCTTGTTGCGATTTTGATCGTGATTCCCAGAATTAGATTTGTAAAAAGTTGTCAGGCACTCAGAGGAAAATCTCTTCAAATATTTCCATAATTTTATTCTTTCATCTGGTAAATCACTCTTCATCACACATACCAACTACTTCCTCCTCTAATCTATCAAATCTAGTTTTTTTCTTGCCATGGAAGGAAATATCGGAAAATTAGATCAAATCGGATAGTCAGATCACATCTTAATGGTAAAAGACGTATTCATTTCTTCCTAACAAATCAAGATATCAAATGAATTCTCCTCTTCATTTGGTGCATAGGAGACATCAAGAAATGATAAAAAAACCATAAAAATTGCATCCCGTGAGATTTAGAAAAAAATGATAGAAAATCGTATATAAATGCACATTGTCGTTGATTTCCTTTTTGAATTTAGATTTCCCATGTGGGAAATCCAAGTTAAAAATGGGCATGGGGTTCCATTTTACCTTTTACAAATTTTGGAAAAAATGTAAAATTTCTCATTTTGATTTGCCCCTTCACCTTGAAAACGGATCGACACGTGTCCCAACGCAGTCCCAGTGGAACCATGCTTCCTTTTTACACTTTAACTATAACACCTTAAACAAACTGTTATATTTCTCTTTGCATTACAAGTGTTGGCATGTGATTTTCTTAAATTAGGTGTGTTTCCTTGATGGTTTAAAATCATGCTTGTTATGGATAAATCATCTATGCTCTTAGATTCATTGGATTGAAATTATATGGCTTTCAGGAATCCATTTTGACTTCTTATTGATAAGCTACAATCAGATTTTTAGAGTTGCAAACTTATCTGTTTTGACTGACTCATCCTTGGATCAATTTCAGTGATCTAAGGAATGGTTTAAATCTTAAACTAACATTGATTGGTTAAAATACATAATCGAATGAACTTGTTTTTGTTAAAAATTATTTATTGTCTTAAAATACTGCGCCTACACTCTTATGTCTTGTGCTCATCTTTTCTTGATTGACCTTTGTAGGGTGCTTAATGACATTAAGGCAAATAGAAACCTGCTTCAGGATTCTTGAGAAAGAAAGATTATAACATGTCCTATATCTAATAAAGTCTATCCTAATGGGATTTGAGACTCAAGTAAATTTTCCAAATTCCTTCTATGCTACTCTATGTAGGATGACATCCTAACCTAAGTTGTTAATACTAAGTTAGTATGTAGGGAAATAACCTAAGGGATGGCAAGTTATTTCTAACCTATTGCCTAATAATATTTGGTTAAGCTATGTCCTAACCTAAGGTGGCAATCTATTTGATTCAAGGTTATATCCTAAGGTTATGCTTTTAAATTAACATAAGATATAACCTAAGAAAATTTAATCTATCCTAAACTAATGGGTATAAAAGGGAACCTAAGCGTCGATTGGTATGTGGGAGCTAAGCGGTGGTTCCTAATCTTTTAATGAGATGAGATTTTGATTTGATTTGGTATTAAGGCATGGAAGTATTGGCAGGTTGGTAGGGTATAGGTAAAGTTTAGTGGAACCTATGTGGAGGCATCACTAAGTTTGGAAATGCATGTGGAAGTTCAATTTGGTCTCGCCAACTTTGGATGGCGGTGGAAAGGAGAGATAAGCGGGAATATGCAATTTAATGTCATTAATTTACCTCGGTTTTGGTGAGAAAACCATCTTGGAAGGCATGCTGGTGGATTTGTTTGGGGTTTTTTTGTTTTGCATGCTTCACAATTTTTGCTCTGCATAGAGCTATCTGGTTCTTCAAACCAGTAGTTTGATCTACACTTTGTGGCTATTTTTATTTCTCTGATCTATTTTCGATTTGAGGAAAGTATATGAGGCATTGTGGAAAAATATTATGGTTGGTTGATCTTTCTTGGAGAATAAGAGGTGTTGGAAACTTGAATGGAAGTCTTCTTTGAATCGGCAGAAGCACTATCAGGCATGATAGGATCTACCCATTAAGATTTATTCCTTTCTTATAAATGATTCATTAAAACAACTCTTCTCACTAGAGATATATTTTTGCATGATATGTCTAATTATTTACTTGCATGCTTTCATGAAATCTATGTGGTTTTTGGAATGTGAATCCATTGTTGTTAATGGTAGTTTTCGGAAATTTCTCTACTAGTTATTAGAGGTAGTCATGCAAATTTGTATTGAAGCTCTATAACTTGTACTTGAAGCTCTGAAATTTGTATTGAAGATCTATAGCTTGTATTTGAAGCTTTGTTTCTAGCATTCGAGACTGATGTTGAATGAACTGGCTTGTTTCTTGTATGGTTCTGAATCTCTATTTAGTCTTGTGTTTCTTGAGCTTGAAGTGGAGCTCTCAGAGATGTTCTAAGCTTGTATTAAAGCTTTGGGATTTGTTATGAGTTTTTATTGGGGCTTTGTGTTTGTTTTGGACTGTGTTGGAACTAAGAGTAGTTCTGAACCTTTGGTTGAATCTTCGTATTCAACAACTATACTCATATACAGTTCTTATGAATACTGAACTTACTATTGAGTGGTAGAGTTTTGTTCTGTACTTACATCCTGAACTGGAATTTTATTCTCATTTAAGGATTTGAGAATACTTGGACTCATTTTAGAGCATTGGTGTTTTGGTTTTGAACTTGTATTTAGGGCTTCATGTTTCTTATAGGCTCGTATTGATCTTGTGTTTGTCTGAGCTGGTGTTAGAGCCTTATAAAGTTTGAACTTATGTTCGAAGCTCATATTCGACACTGTATAGGTATTCCATTATTGCATGTTTTGGATTTATGATGGAATTAACGTGTTTACCTATATTGTGAGTTGGGTTTGGTTGGTTTTTGTTTTGAAAAGATTTATTCTCTTTTACGACTGTCTTCTTGATAGGGGCTTGAGAGTTTAGTTTTGTTTGAAGCTGATCTGGTAATCTCCTTGTAATCTCCTTTGTGCCACTCCTTGAGTGTGATTAGTTTTTGTGCTTCTATCCTTTGGACTGTAAAACCTTCTTTGAATTCGACAGGGTGAGAGAAATTGAAGTTTAACCTATCCTTCTCTGTTCTGAGCAAACCCATGTCTTGCGGAAAGCTTGACTGTTTTTGTTCTTAATATTATAAGGAACGGGAATTATGTCTTGTAATGGGTTTGGTTGGTCTTTTGATCATTTGGAACAGTTGAGTAAAGTTTTGAAGTTACGGGAATGATGTATTACTCTCTTTAGACCTTCTTAATTGGTTTCTTGGGTTTTATTGGAAGTTGAATTTAAAACCTAGAATATTGAATCTTGTTTAAAGTGTGTATATATATATATATATATATATTTTTGTTTAGATAATTTTGTATATTTGTTCTTGTTTGGGACATGAACTACATACTTCTTGTATCGAGCTGTTAAATCTATGTAATAAGAATTCAATTCTTGAGTTCACAATTCCTTCTACACTTGTATATCTTCTCTATTTGTGGATTCTTATTCCTTGAGGGGATCATAGAATGAATCTTCGGGTTTTAGGAAGAGAAATGAATATGAACCATGGGGATAGTATACAGTTAGGGACTGTACTGTGTATTTCTTTCTGAGATTTGAATTTGTACTTGAGCTTGGAGAATGGGAATAGGAAACCAGTTGTAAGATTTGTGATGAAAGTATGTAGTGTGAATTATTTTTACTGTACATTCGGTTTTGTGTTCTCTTTTGGGGAACTAGATAAGAAATTCTAAGTATAAATTAGATGAGGGATTTCATTTCATAGTATAAATGAAATGAAATATGGAATGGGTCTTTTTTGTTTGAGATCCTTTTTATGTTGACTGTATAAGTTCATAGACTGAACTTCTCTTTATTTGACTCTCTTCTGACATGGAAAGTTATTATGGATTGGTTAAGAGATTTAGTTGCTAAAGTATAGCTTGGATTTTTGGGCATTATATATCCACTAATAGATAGCAGTTAGAAAGGCTTTCTGTTAGACTGATTTGTTTCCTAATCTTCTTGGATTGAATTGGGATTCTTGTTTAGTTGTTGTCTCTTTATTTATGGACTCCTCTTTGGTTATATTTGGACTGAGGCAGTGTTGTGTGTACTAAACCTGATTCCTCCTTCAGATGAATTGTGTTTGAGGAATAGGTATGTATTGATTCTCTTCTTTTGTTTATATGGAAAGATGAAGCATACTAATTTGAGCTATGTTGTAATTAACTTCTTTTGTTGTTGGAAAAAGATAAATGTGTATTTCTATTCTTATGGAATTATGAAATAATTGAATGACAAGACTTGTTTATTGTTTTAAAGTAATTGATAGGATCAATTAAATCTTGTGATATAATTCTGATGTTGCAGATTATATTATGCTCTTTTCTTAAAAGTGAATTCAGATTCTCATAATTGTACTTCTTTCTAGATGTTATTACTTATGATTGTTTGTATGATGTATATTAATTGTTTCATTAAATTAGAGTTGTTTAATGAAACAATTAGTGGAATGCACTTTACTTTAATTCTTAGTGCTTATCATGCTCAGTTCATTGATCGACCCATGCTAGAAATTTTGCAGATGGACATCGTAAGTGATAAAAGAAGACAAGAACTTTCATGTTGTATTGGGCTTATTTAATTATGGATCTTATGCAAAGAGTTTCGATTCATTCTTGAGTTGTATTGAAAAAGAAAATTTGTATTATTTTTGGAATAGAGGTTGTTTGTTATACAATATGCTTGAAATGCATAGTCTTGTAATGTATAGTTTTATAATGATGAATTGAAAATTGGATATTTACTTGTATTGGTTGTGTAAATTATCTTGTATTTATGAAGAAGATGGAAATCCTATCTTGATGATATTCTTCATATCTGTTATATGCTTAATTTAGATAAACTTGATTAGTTGGATAAAGGGAATTAGTTCAATTTCCCTTATTAGGATGTAGCTTGTTAAGTTGCATAAGATAACGATCTTTATCTAAACAATTCTAACATAGTAATGGAATGTGTAATGAATATGCAAAAACTATAGAAATTGTGAAAGATAAGAATGGTATGAGAAACCTTAACACTTAATCATGTACGGAAGACTCTTCCTCACTCAAAGGAATGTAATCTAAAGAATGGTGATATGATCGTTAATCATTTTCATATAAATTCTACTATAGTTGAATCTATTTGGTGGCTACACCTTCTTTGAATGGTTAAGTTACATTATAATGGAACTTATGATGTTGTTCTCTTGTTTTTGGGTATCTATTTGCTAACCTAGGTAAAATGAACATAAAAAGCAATCATAAGTTAATGAAGTTATTTAATGACTAATTAAATCAAATATAGAAAATAACTTATGGAGTTTTGGATTAGGGTTTAGCAGGGTTGCTGTAATCTATGTAATAATCTAATTTAATAATGTATTAATAACCTCCTTGGGGTATGTACATCATGATGAGGTAATTTCTATGGGACGTCGGCACACACCAACTGTAGGATTATACCTCGAGAAGACAAGGGTTTTCTCGAGGATACAGTGTTGCAGTTGACATGTGGCAACACCCTTTTGCATTGATCATCTAGATCTACACACAAATATGGACTTGAACTTAGTTTCTCTCTAGGTCAACTTAGTAGCATGTTTAGGCGAGGTAGTATCTTTGATGGCTCGTGGTACCTTGGCACATCTGGTTGACTTAGGTCAACCAAGTATGACCATATACCCTAAGACATTGTGAGCGTCTTCCTATAATAAATTATGTTTCTAACCCGAGCTAGGGTTAAACCTTGGGCAAGTGGACTGACGGTAGTTAGTAAAGACCATTCTAGATAATAGAAGAGTGAGGTGAAGGACGTATTCTAGAATGATGAGTATGTTGTCTAGAAATAGTAACATGAACAGTATGTTGAAAATATTTGGCAAAATTATCGCAACCTATTGGTTTTGTTGTCTATGTCACCTATTTTAAAGCAACTTTGATGTTAGATGAATATTAGTAATAAATATTCGATAGGTTCTTTAAAATAGATCACTTGGTTTTGGAATAGGGTAGGAGCACCAACTATACATAGTATACATAAAGAATTCTATACATTAAGTTAACATGAGAGATCGGTTGGTAACCGAGTCATTGAATGAGAGATTGGTAGCATACAGAGTCATTAAAACTACATATGGTTATCTATTATCGATTAATTGGAATGCAATGTGTGTTCTAAATGATGTTTTATTTAGAATATAGAACATTATGTTTAAAAAAAAATCCCTTGTTTCTAAAGTCTTAAAATGGGAATGTTACATTAACCCCTTTTTCAAAAAAGGAAAATGTTTCAAATTTCCCTCGAAGCCACCTCCTCATTTTGATTTTTCAAACTATCATGTGTCTCAATGGTGCATCTTGAGATGGTCCCCAAAAGTAGAGACCCAAAAAGTGTGGGCTCAACACGTGTCTTAGTCTGACAGAGTTTGTTAAAAATTTGAAGGTTCAGTGGAAGGTGCCATGTGTCTAGGGTTTGAGGCAGTCTCCTTTGGCTGTTGAAAAGTATGAGAAAAGGGCAGAGTGAGCAGAAGCCTCCAAGTTTCCTCCTAGCACTTCTTCAAAATAAAACACAAGGGCCGGTCCCCAAACATGCGTGGTCCCTGCACATGTTCCATACCCTTTCAAAAGGTTCTCGAAAAGTCTAAGTAAGGGAATGCCCAATGGAAACCTCCACGTGTCCTCATGGTACAACTTCAAGATAGTCCCCAAGAGTAGAAAAATTGAACGAGTGCGGGCTCACCACGTGTCCATGGTTTTCCAAAATCATACTAGTTGCATGAAATTTTTTTCTAAGTTCGGGAAAAGCAACGGAATCCTCCACGTGTCCTCCCGGCGTAACTCCAAGGACAAACCAAAAGGTGAATTTTCAATCAAGCCTCATTCTTCCAAGTGGACAAGTTTTGGGTAAAATAAAGCAATAGAGTTTTTAAAGTTCCCGTAGAGTTGCATCCAACCAAAAATAACCATGTTTCTACCGATGCAGAGATGTAAATTTGACAGGAAAACACACCGTCAAACCATAAAAATGCAGGGAAACCACTGTTTCATCCCGAAGAAGAAATTTTCTTCAAGGATAAAGAATTTGGAAATGTTACAAGGTTCAAACATGATCCTCTAAGCTACATCCACTCATGTTTCCTCAGGTATTTGGGACACAAAAGACAGGGACAACAAAACGTGACTATGGAAAATGAAGGGAAAGGAAAAGCTCGAGTTTTACAACCAAGTAATAGACTCTTTCATATGGTCAGAGGAAGAAAAAAAAACTAATTTTGGGATTTTAAGTGATCCTTGGCCAAGGAAGGAACTAACCATGGAAATGAGAATGAAGGAAAAATCCTTCAAGCAAAAAAAAAGGGAAACAAAAATGTGCAAAAGGCCGTAAACCGAGGGATTTCAATAACAAATGGGGCGAGACTAATTTCAGCACCAACATCAGCTCCGACTTAGGGATGATCACTCCCGTGAGTTCCACAAGAACCAAATAAAAGACCAAGTGCAAAAATTTTCCATTGGGAAAAGAAGTCATCTTGCAGAGTAGAAAACCAAAACCATCAACTAAAAATAAACCAAGAAACCTGCAAAAACAGGTTACCAAGGACCAGAACGAGCAAAAACACAAAAGACAGAAATCAACGAACGAACTATACACTATACAAATGATGCTCACCTTGAAACTTGGGAATCAATCAAGAAAATGTTTCAAATGCTCACATTAACAGGAAATTTGAGCAATTCCCCATCCAATTCTTTCAATAAGAAGGTATGTTCACCAATTCGAATGTCAATGGAGTAAGGGCCCATCCATAATGCATGGAATATACCATGCTTGCCCTTATCTTCATGCTTGTTATCCAATAACAACAAGATGTTGAAAGCTCTTGGAGTGACCTTATTGTCAAATAACCTCTTCAATTTTTCTCTGAACTTTACATGCCTTTGGTGGGATGCCCTCCTTTCTTCATCAAGTTCAACAATCTGGTTAAGGCGAGCATCATATTCAATAACTTCTTGATCTTCCAATTTTTGAATGAACTGATATGAGGATAATTGTATATGCAGGGTCAATGAGCCTGAGCTCCATACACCAATTCAAATGGACTTTTTCCAGTAGCTCTTTTAATAGTAATTTTATCATCCCAAACAGAAAACTTCAACTTCTCACCCCATTTCCTTTTGTTCAACTCCAAGGTTCTCCTAATGATCTTTAATATATTTTTATTGCTAGTCTCTTCTTTTCCATTTCTTTTGGGGTTATAGTTGGAGACATATGTCAAATTGATCTGATATTCTTTACACATTTCATTCAAAGGTTTAGCTTTGAAGCTCATGGAATTTTCAGCAACAATTTTAAATTTCACTTCAAACCTATAGATGATATGGTTCAACATGAAGTCCATGACAATTTGGTGTGTTTCTCTCTTGGTGGGGATTACCTCTACCCACTTAGCGAAGTAATCAAAGGGCTACAAGAATCCACTTATGGCTAGCACTTGAAGGGTCTGAAATCTCACCACTGAAATCCATTCCCCATTTCTTGAATGAGGCTTCAATTGATACAGGTTGTAAAGGAAGGGAGCTTCAAGCTTTCGGCCTTCCGAGAAAAATGTTGGCAACTCTCGATTTTCTAACCAACAAAGTTGTATGTTTGAAAAGAGTTTCCCACCAATAACCAGCCCTCAACATCTTGTGTTTTCTCAACCTTCCAAAAATTTCCCCCACAAACTCCTCCATGGAGATCAGCAATTATCTTAACAGCTTCATCTTTAGTAATGCACCTTAAGAGAACTCACTCAGGGTGCTTCCAAGCTAACCCAAAATCATTAATGACATATTTCTGGGAAGCCAACTTAAGAGCTCCTTCCTAATTTTTACTTAAATACTCGTGAGGCAGATGATGTCTAAGATAAAAATTATATCTTTGTACCATTCAGAACTCATCAAATTTTCAAGGACATCCACCCTTCCTTCTTCTACTTCATTCACCTCAATAGTTTGCAAGTTACTCTTAGCCATAACCTTAGCTAAGCCTGAACCTCTTACTAACTTCATGGTTTGGATATCCATGTCATATTCCTACAACTTGTTCACCCATCTACATCTTTTGATTAAAACCTCCATCTATGATAAAACATCTTTCACCATGGTGTGAGGAACATAAGCAAAAATGTTAGAGCTAAAAATGTAAGGTCTGAAAACCCTTTTTTATTTTACCAAGGAAATTTCTTGTTTCTCCATAATGGTGTATTTCAACTCAACCCCCTACAATGCCTTACTGAAAATGAAATTCACCTCTCAGCCCCTTCATCATCCTTCTACAACAAGACAAATGCAACAAGTGTTCTTTAAAGCAAAAGAAAACATTTGGAAAGGCTTCTTATAATATGGAGCTGCTAAAATAGGGGCATGCTTTAATGCTTCTTTGATCCCATTGAAATCTTGAATGACAACCTCTTCCCATTTGATAACTTGGTCCTTCTTTAGCATGCAAGTAATTGGAATGGTCAACTCAACAAAGTTTGATATGAATCTTCTGATAAAGTTTATTTTCCCAAAGAAGGACTGAATTCCCTTCTTGGTTCTTGGAATTGGGACCTTGTTGATGGCCTCTACCCTCTCGGATCTATCATTACACCATCCTTTGATACAATGTGACCAAGCAACTTGGCCTTTTGCACTCCGAAATGGCACTTCTTTGGATTGAGTGAAATTCCATACTCTCTACATCTTATCATCATTTTTTCCAAGTGCTACAATTGGTCACCACTCTTTATGGAAAACATAGTGACATCATCTTGGTAAACAACATTAAAATCATTAATGTAACTAACAAAAGAAACATCCATCACTCTTTAAAAGGTTTCTCCAGCATTCATAAAATCAAAGGGCATTCTAACATATACATAAGTTCCCCAAGGATTTGTAAAGGCTATCTTGATTCTCTTGGATTCCTTGACAACAACTTGATTATAGCATGAGAAACCATCCAAGATAGAAAGCAACTCAGAACCAGTCACTAATTGCAGCATGTTTTCCATGTTTGGTAAAGGATAATTATCCTTCATTGATGCTCTATTTAGATTTCTAAAATCCACGCATAGCCTAATATCACCATTCTTTTTCTAACTGGAACTAAGTTTGTAACCCAAGAAGAATACCTTATGGGATGAATAATCCCTCCATCCCTCAGTTTCTTTAGTTCTTCTTGCATTTTAAGAGATAGGAGTGGATTGATCGGCCTCTATTTCTTCCTGAATGGATTTGCATTAGATTCCAAAGGAATTTCATGTTGAAACAGATCCTCTCTGTATGCCTTTAGTTCAGAATAAGACCAAGCTAGGCAATCTTGATATTTTTTCAACAATTGGACATAGGACTACTTTTCCTCCTTCTTTAGATTGCTTCCCAACTAGATATTCCTTGGTTTCTCCTTTGTACCAAGTTCATGCTCCTCAACATCCCTTGAGGCTATATGCATGTTAATAATACAATCAACATTATCAAATTTTGATTCAAGAGAAACCAGTCCTCTAGGAATGGTATTAGTTTTCAATTGGATGATGTCTTTTCCAAACAAATTTTCTTTACCCTCTACTACACACACCATTGGCTCCCAATCAATACATTGATCAACAAAATCCCCTTTTTCTGCATAAATATTTTTACCTGAGCATCATCATAAAAAAATTCCAATGTTTAATGTTGTCAGGGACAGATGGCCTTGTTAACACTTCAACATCATATTCACAATATGGGGACATTACACAATTATCAAACCGAGATCCCAATACTACAAGCTTGTCTACCATAACATTGAACTTCCTATCATGATGCACAATATTAAATGAATCAAACATCTCAATCAAGTCCCAGACTGCATGCTTGTACTGTTTCATTCTCTGATTTTTAGTAGCATACAATTTTCTGATTTGTTTGACAATTAGTTATGAATCTCCCTTAACAATAATGTCTTTAACATAGTATTTCCAAGAAATTATCAAACCTAACAACAATGCTTCATACTCAACAATGTTTTTAGTACACTCAAAGTTAATTTTGAAAGAAAAAACAAACTCTTCCAAGCTTGGAGAAATCAAAACTACACCAGCACCATTTCCAAATTTGGAGCAAGCTCCATCAAACAACAAATTCCATTGATAGCTTACTTGTTCAAGACTCTTACATTAATCAATTTTTTTCTCTTTTCTATCAACAAATCCAATGAAGTTATCAGCATCAACACTTGTGTACAATACTTCATAAGATGCATTGTCGGGATCTTTAATGAGGTGCAAAATTTTATTTTCTCCATACAACTTGACAAGGCTTCCCTCAATTGGGATGGTGGCATAGGACATATCCATTTGAAAAATCCCACCAACACTTGTAGCCCATTTTCTAGACAACAACATACCCCACTTGGCTAAGCATTGAACAATAACAACATCAAGTTTCGAGTTCCTACCCGGATAAGCTGAAAGTTTTACCACAAAACCTTTCACACATCCCACCACTGTACCTCTCTGGAATCCATGGCAGTGCACTTCCCATATGTTGTTGTTACTTTGATATCTAGTTCATTCATGACTTCCAGAGGCATAACATTACATGATGCTCCCGAATCAAACATACAATTGTGTAGCAATCTGTCCTTAATGATCAGAGTAGTGAAGAATGGATCTACATTTAGCTAAGACTCTACCAAGGATGTTCCCAAATAAACCTCAGGTGGTTCACCTAGTTCTTCCAATGCTTGGTGGTGTTTCTAGCTCTTCAATGATTGGAAGAGTCTCCATAATGTTTACATTTCTACCTGGGGTACTCTTCTCTTCTTTCAGCCCCAAATACTCAAAGGCCCTTTTCTTGTGCTCAAGAATCCTAAGAAACTCAAAAATTGGAACAAAAATATTGATCTGACTCAAGACTTGGGAAATATCATAAGGAACATACTTTGGCAAGGCAACATTAGAAGGGAGATTGACAAACTCATCAGATGGCATGATATTTTTGACAGTTTGGGCATGAGGAGAAGTATGAATCTTGTTTGGGATAGCAATGCCTTTGGAAGGTGTATCTTTCTTAGGAACCTCTTTAGGAATACTAGTAAGCAATGGAGTTTTAGGTTTGGCTTGAGGTCCTGCCCCTTTGAAAACTTTACTTCTTGTGTTATACTCCTTTTCTTGGGCAACAACAATGTTCATCAACAACTTCCTATCCTCCTCAGATGGGATTCCTCCATCATACTTATTTATCATTAAATCTCTTAAGTATTCAAAGTCATTATTAGGTATTTCAAAGCTTGTACAGTATCTATTTCTAAAGTATGAGAGGAAGGAAGAAGAGGTACCCAGTGGATGCAATCCCAAAAACTAGCAGCAGTTCTAGCACTTATCACTTCAGTTGAAGTTTCTCCTTGTTGTGAGTTTGTGGAGAAACCCATCATGCAGACATCATCATTAGTATTATCATCATCATCTTCTTCTTCTACTTGATGATCTACTTCACATAGAGCTTGGGGCATGAAACTCCTATCACACCAATCAATTACATCTTTTTCTTCAACAAAAGCAATTATGGCAACTAAAGGATCAGGTAGCATTCTATTTCCCTGGCCTGGGGCTACTTATTTCCAAATCCAATAAGTCCCTTTCCTCTGTCATCATATCTCGTCTCATTTCTAGGATGATTTGTAAATATATCTTGGCCTTATTGATTATGCTGACCTTGTGAACTCTGCCCAATTCCTTTCTCTTCCTGGGCTAATTTGTATGAGATTTCTTTGATAGCCTGTTCCAAAGTTTTCACAAATTCCTCCAAATTAGTGGGCTCACTTGCTCGAGGTATTTCCAGGTTAACCAGCTTCACACCCTCACTCTTAGAAGGTTTTCCAATTGCTTTAATGTTGTTCTCAATTTGTAGAGCCATGGTGAAGGCCTGCCTCAAATTGGTAGGGTTTTTATCCCTCAAATAGTAAGAAACTTTCTTATCAAATGCATCTGAATACTTTATCAAACATGATTCATCACATGGCCTCAAATTAACAGAAATCTCCTCAAGGTCTTGTTAAATCTTGTGTTGAAATCATGCACTGATTCATTAGGATTCTTCTTGATATTTTCAAACTCTGATAAAAGAAACCTAGGGTCTGTTTTATCACCATACTGCAATCTAAATGCATTATTCATTTCCATCCAAGAATCAATGGAATTATTTGGAAAATATTTATACCAGTCCCTTGCATCTTCTTCCAAAGTATGGATAAACAATTTGATATATACATCTTAAAATTCAATCTCAAATTCTTCCATCATGTTGATAAAAAGTGTTAAGTGTTCATCACTTTATAGGATTATTTCCTTGGAACTTTGGTAGTCTATTTCTTACATCTTTTGGAATCTATTGTAAATATCTCCCTGGGTAGATATAGACAAGCGAAGAATATGGAAATCAAAGAAACTCGAGCAAAATATTTATTACGTCACCAAAGGCCAAGGCGCGGTAGAAGGTGCACGTCTAAGAGTGTCGACATGAACATGGATGCGTCCTGGCGCAGTAGAAAAGTGTCGACACAAAAAAGTTCGTGCCAAGGCACAGGTAGAAGGCGCATGTCAAAGAGTGTCAACATGAACATGGATGCACCCTGGCATAGGTAGAAAAGTGTCGACATGAAAATTCCGTGCCAAGGCATAGGTAGAAGGCACACATCAAAGAGTGTTGAAATGAACATGGATGTGCCTTGGCGCAGGTAGAAAAGTGTTGACATGAAAAAGTTTTCACCAAGGCGTAGGTAGAAGGTGCACGTCAAAGAGTGTCGACATGAACATGGATGTGCCCTAGTGCAGGTAGAAAAGTGTCGACACGAAAAAGTTCGTGCCAAGGCGTAGGTAGAAGGTGCACATCAAAGAGTGTTAACATGAACATGGATGCACCCTGGCACACTTAAGAGTATGATGACACGTAAATGGATGCGCCAAGGCACACCTTCAGGAGGCGCAACATTTTGAGTGCTGACAGGAAGTAGACCCTGACCCAGATATTCAAATGGCCATAACTTTTCACAGGAGATCTGATTCACGCAAGGTTGGACTTTTGGATATCTTTAATTGGGTGGGAACAAGTTCTTAAAAATGCAAAATACAGCCACCACTTTTTGGGTTTGCTAGGGTTCTCACCTACCACCATAATGAGATGAATTAAATACAACCTAGAGGTGGTTGGAGTAGATTGGAGATTCCTCTCTCTTCCCTCTCTCATTCTTCCTATAAATTGTAAGGAGGGGCTTCTTTCTAAAGGTTGGACACTCTTGTTTTGCACCTCCCTTCTTCTCTTTGGCGGGTGAGTTTGTGGAGTTCAAACCTCCCATTTAAAACTATAATGAAACTTTACCTCTTGGCATTTTGTAGTGTATTGCATCAATCTTTGGTGCATATAATGCATGTCTGTGGATGATTCTCAACCCTTCGTGTTTATTTGCATTGTCCCGATCATTCACTACAATTTTGGTTATCTCGTGCATGATCTTGCATTGCATTTTAATGGTTTGTGTTTATTGGCGGATGATGTTCTTCATTCCTCGATGCATCACCTTTGTAAGTTTAGGTTTATTTTTATGCATCTTCTTACCTTGTATCCTTCAAAAGTTAGTTTATATTTTTAGTAAACCCCCGCATTTTTACATGTGCATCTCGAATAGAGGAATAGGAACCGCCTTCATCCGGAGAGCCTTTCCGATTTCGCAAGGTCCCACACTTGGGAAAATCTCCATGTTATGCAATCACACTGAGAGTCTCACCCATCAAGTTGCGAGACATTCGGGGGTGCTGTGATTTTCCATCAATAGTCGATCACATCTTAATGGTAAAAGACGTTTTCAAATCTTTCGTACCAAATCAAGATATCAAATTAATTATCCTCTTCATTTAGTGTGTAGGAGACGTCAAGAAATGATAAAAACCCATAAAAATTGCATCCCTAGGAGATTTTGTGAAAAATTATGGAAAATGAGATACAAATGCATAGTTTTTGTCAATTTCCTTTCCTAATTTGGACCGTCCACGTGGGAGATCCGAGTGAAAAATTGACCCTCGTGTTCCCTTTTACCTTTTACAACTTCTGGAAAAAATGAAAAATTCTCATTTTTCTCTACCCCTTCACCTTGAAAATGGGCTTGACATGTGTCCTAATGTGGGTCCTAGTAGAACCGCGCTTCCTTTTCACACTTTAACCCATTTTTTCACAAAAGGAAAATTTTCCAAATTTCCCCAAGAATCCCACCTCCATTCCTTTAGACTTTTCAAACTGCCACGTGTCTCAATGGCACATATTTAGATGGTCCCAAAAGGTAGAGACCTCAAACAAGCATAGGCTCAACACGTGTCTCAATCCGGCAAATTCTATTAAAAATTTAATGGTTTAGCGGAAGGTGTCATGGGTCTAGAGTCTAAGGTAGTCTCCTTTGGCTATTGAAAAGTCCAAGAAAAGGGCAGAGTGAGCGGAAGCCTCCAAGTTTCCTCATGGTGCTTCTTCAAAATAAAACCCAGGGGCCAGTCCCTAAACATGTGCGGTCCCTCCACGTGTTCTAGGCCCTTTATAAATTTTCTTGAAAATTGTAAGGTAAGGCCCGGCAGAAACCTCCAGGCCTCCTCATGGTGCAATTTCAAGATAGTCCCAAAGAACGGAGAACTTGAATGAGCGTGGGCTCACCACATGTCCATGGCCTACCAAAACTATAGTAGTTGCATGGAAAATTTTTCTAAGTCCAGAAAAATAGTGGAATCCTCCATGTTTCCTCCCCGGCACAACTCTAAGGCTAAACCGAAATGTGAATTTTCAAACAAGCGTCGTTCTTCCACTGGACAAGTTTTTGGGTTGAAGCAAGCAATAGAGTTTTTAAAGTTCCGTGTAGAGCCACATCTAACCAAAAAGAGCCACATTTCTACTGATGCAAAAATGGAAATTTGATGGGGAAAAACACACTGTCAAACCATAAAAATGCAGGGAAACCACCGTTTGAGCTTGAAGATGAAATTTTCTTCAAGGAAAGAGAATTTGGAAATGTTATAAGGTTCAAACATGATCCTTCAAGCTACATCCACTCACGTTTCCTCAGGTATTTGGGACACAAAATACTAGGGACAACAAAATGTGACTGTGGAAAATAGAGGGAAAGGAAAAGCCCGAGTTTTATGACCAAGTAACAGACTCTTTCATATGGTTAGAGGAACAAAAACAAATTTTGGGATTTTAAGTGATCCTCGCCAAGGAAGGAACTGACCATGACAATCGAATGGAGGACAAAGCCTTCAAGCACCAAAACAGGGAGACAAAAAATGTGACAAAGGCCACAAACTGAGGGATTTCAATAATAAATAGGGTGAGACTAATTTGAGCACCAACAAGTTAGATTAGGATAGATTAGGTCTTCTTGCACTATAGTAGCTTATGGTAAGTAGTTTAGGAAGCAGGAACCATCCTTCTCTGGAGGTCCATCTCAAGTTTTGCAAGCCCCATAGCTTGAGAGATGGTCCAATGTTGTGCAATCGTACCAAATGCCCCATCTAAGATCCCAGGCCATTCGGGGGTGATGTGATTCTACACTAACAGCTTTGGCATGCACTGTGGGACCAAGATGTATTCACTTCATTTCATCAAGTTGATGTGTTCTTGGTGACATCTAACCTTTAGAGGCACATTTCAAGCATATCTGGTGACTCCATCTAGTCGACAACCCCTTCTCTCGAGTTGCAGAGTTTTTCCATCCATTTCCATCCATTTTCACCCACTTTTCTTTCCATATCTTTCATCTTCTACCATTAATGAAGTTATGCAATCATGAATTCATTTCCATCTTGGAAGCAACACTTGCAAAAACAACAATACATGCAACTTCCAATGCATTTCTCGACCCCCCCGGATCAACATTATGATCGGATTCAGAATCACTATGGCTACCCCTATGAGTAGTACCAGAACCAATTCAGCTATGGAGCCTGCCAAGAGGGATATGCATTTGGTGAAATCAACTACTTGGAGAATTCTGATTTACATGGGAAGATTCAAGAAATGGAGATACGCATGGTACAATAAAGGGCCACATCTCAAATGAAAGCATTCAGAATTCTCTATAGGGAACCTTATCCATGGGACGGTCCTACGCCAAGACATTACAACCCTTGGGAGAAGACTGACTAGATGGATGAAATGTTTCCTCTACTTGCACAATGGATTGAGGATATTAAGGCATATGAGTAAAGTGTGAGAAAACCTTATTAATGGGTAAGGACAACATTGTCCTTCATTTTATTTTTCTCAAGATTTATCATATCGAAGTGTCAAGAGTCAAGCCCCTCGGTTACTACCACAAGTGTTGATTTCTCTTATCCATCTCCAAATCTTCCATATCATCTCCATTCTTCTCCCCTTTTCCCTTCCAGAGCCAAGTCCTCTCCACAAGAGCCAAAGGAAATACCCCCTCCACCACAGATAAACATACAATTAGTGGAGACCCCACCCACCACTCCTCCTACCCTCCCAATTCCATGTCAGGGAGAGAATTCAAAAACTAGTCAAGGAGAACAACAAGAGGAGGAACTCGATAGAGAAGAAATGATATAAATTTGAAGAGTTGGGCCCTCAGGTTTAAGATTACAAAAATACCCTTATTGGTTAAGCCTATGGAGGAAGCTGGGGTCAAGCCACAAGTGGTGGAAGCTTCAACTGTGGCACAAGCATGGGAAGAAGGAGCTACTCTAAATCCAAAGGAAGAAGAGTACATTCTAGCTGTGTAGGAGAAACATGCGGTTTCGAGGCTCAAAGTACATAGCAGTCACATAAGAACATTCAATCCTCCCTCCCACTTCATCCCCTCCAAGCTCTAATGTTGAAGAAGATTTTGAGTTTTCAAACTTCATGTTTAAGGATGAGGGGAACTATGGTGATCAAATTGCATATCGGAGCACATCATGGAGGAGGTCAAATGCATGCAGCGAGAACAACAAGGAGGCATATTATCTATCTGACTTGGAGGAGTGCTTTGATGGAGAGGATCCCGAGGATATCACATCATTTTCTCCTCCCTCATTCACCTTCCAAGCACATGAGTCCACTGCCATAGAGGAGATCCTTCAGGACCTACACTTCATGACACCTTTCTAGAACCAAGGTTGGAAGATATGAATCTTTCATACTGTACTCGGGAAGATGATGTAAAATGGAACAAGGATCCCATCACTCCCATTTCTCTTGCCATCCACCTAGGAAGGTTCTGCAAGAAGACTCCATTCTTGGAGTCGATTCTGTAATAATGGGCACTTTCAAAGGATCGACCATGCCCAATCAAGTACTTGGCATCATTGGAGCTAAAGGAGAAGCCAAATCCTATCATGCCCACTTCAGGGCATGAGGATGAGTATCAAAATACCAAAGGTCAGTTGCAATGCCTCTTCATCCCAAATGTAGATAAACTAAAAGAGGCATTGTTTTTGCTTCTAGTTGATACCTTGATGTTTTGGGTGGAAGGTCAACCTCTGGTCAGTTTTGCACTCATATAACAACCATATTCAGTGTCAAATCATTTGCATAGCTTCCCCTTTTGAGAAAGGGAAGCTATTTCTCCTTCCCATTCGCAATATTTTTTTGAGTCCCCTTTCTCTCTAGTTGTTTTAGGAGTAGGAGTAGATTTTCTTTTAGTAGAAGTACTCTTACACACTCGCATGTCTCATTTGAGGCATGTCTGATTTGATCTTTGTACATAGTGCATGTTGTTTTTTTTTCTTCAAGGTTATATCACCATGTAGTTCGGTATGGCTACATTCCATCGCAGAACAAAGTGAAGCCCCATGTTATATAGTTTTCTACTCTCAAAAGCCTCATTTCCAAGATTTTCTTATGAAAATTAAGAGTAAAAATAGTGGAGTAGAATCGGGGTCATTAAGTGCAAGTAGTCAAAGCACTAGGCTATTGTTTTTGACTCCATGCCCAATGGATGAAACAAGGCTACTGGTCCCTTCATCTAGTAGGTAGATGTCCCTATGAGTTGCCAAACTATTATCCCAAATTTTCCCCACGTAAATTTGGTCAAACATGACCACCTCGCACATAAGGAAATCAGAAGGGTCAGATGTTTCCAGTGGGCTCACATTCAAATCCAACATAATTTAGGGGATAGGGGAGCTCGACGAAACTAAAGAGCATGGTCAATAGAGGAGACCAAAGCAGGCGTTAAAAGAGTCCAGAGTGCAAAGAAGGGAGAAAATCATGGAAAAAAGTTTGAAGTCTTAAACTTTGAATATGAATTAGGTCGGGAAAAAAAAAAAAGACTTATAGAGGCACCATGCATCATCTTGGCACAATTCCAAATGGCGTAGTGAAATAGACACTCTAAACATGCACCATCGTGCCATGCGTCCATGAGCCAAAAATAGACAAAGTCGGTGGTTAAAAGGTAAAAGAGTCAAGTGGAAGCCTCCATGTGCCTCGATGATGTAATTTCAAAGGCATGGGCTCGCCACATGGTAAGAATTTAAATAGTAGCAGAGGCATGTTGAATCGACTAAGTATAGAGTAGAGTTGGAAGAAGCTTCCATGTGTCTAGGGTTTCACAGAGGTCGAATGGGAAACAGGGCGGAATTGGCTAAGTATAGAAGAGATAGCAGAGTCCTCCACATGTTTCATTGGTGCTCCTTCAAGGGTCAGATCAAAGCACAGTCCCTAAATGAGCACTGAGCTTCCATGTGTCCCAATTCCACAAAGGAAATAGATCCGGTCATTGAAAAAGTCCAAGTTCGGGACAAGCCAGTGGAATCCTCCACATGTCTCTCCAGACAGAATCCTAAGTTAGATCAAAAGATTGGTCCTAAAATGAGCACAACCTCGCCACCGGTCGAGGTAAAATTCAAAGACATTCGACCTTTTCAAAATTCTAGAGTCAGTGTGAAGCCTCCACGTGTCCAGGGGTAAGGCATATGGTCCCGCCTATAAAAAGAGACTCGAGCCAAACATAAAGGAAACAACAACTTTCGTGGATGATGCCACGTGTCCTACTGTCATAATTTAAGGGGTAAGCTACATAATGTCCCACCCGTAAAGGAATTATTCATCCGACCTCAATTGGCTAAGTATGAAGAGGCCGTGGAGGGAGCCATGCATCAGCTCAGCACGCAATTTCAAAGGTGTGACTCAAAGGACAGCTTTATAATTGAGTTCCAACCCACCATGTGGCCGAGTATGAAAATGTAAGGCGGGCATTGAAAATTCCAAAGGCCAATGGTGGTCTCAATGTGTCGTATCCGCACACCTCCAAAGGTAAAGTCTCGGGCCGCTTTCCAAACATGCATAAAGCCTCCACATGTCTTCGGTCGGGCACATTGCCTCTGCCACAGAAATAACTCGGCATGATACAAAGGAAATAGGTGAGCCCATAGACAACGCCACATGTCTCATGGGAAAAATTTCAAGAGTGAGGGTAGGGGGAAAAATATCAAATGAGTGTGAGGTTACCACATTGCCCCTATATGGAAAGACCCTTGCGTATTGCGAGCCGCACTAAGCGCCCAACTCGAGGACCTTTAGGTAGCCATATATTTCGAATCAGAGCTCATATTTAGGTGAGAGAAGACATTTTGGAAAGGTCTCAACATCCCTTACGCTATAGAGGCCTGAATCCATGATTTCAAGAATGTTAGGTGGGTAATAAATTGTAGTATGTCTTCATGCTATTAATATATGATCCAAATGCTTCAACAACCAATAATATTTGATTTGATCCGTCATTATTCTTTCCTCGACACAAAAATGCAGACATAGAGTGGCATACTTGACAGATTATAGGAGGATTTATAGGGGCATTGAGGGATGGTGGTTGAGCTTTCAAAGCTAATTTCAATGCATCTCAAGGGTGGTTGGAGAAGAGTTCCAATTTTCCTTCTCTATTTCTGTCTCATGCTTCAATATATTGTAAAAGAGGGGCATATTCAAACGGTTGGTCATTTTTCTCTTCCGTCCTCCTCTCTCTTTCTTCCCTAGGGTAGAATGTGGAGTTTGATCCTCTTCTCATGGACTCCGTAATGGTTTTTTCTTACCTCTTGCCCACTGATGATGTACCATGTAACTTTTCGAGCAATAAAATATGTTTCATGATGCTTCTGTCCATACTTGCGTATTTTGTTATCTCTTCTTACCTCTCATCATTGTAGGGTATACTATGCATACTCTAATGTTTATTGCAAGTTCTAGGAGCTTCACTTAATGTGTTTTGATGTGGTGTCCTATGTGAATTCTACCTCTAGTCCATGGTGCATCTTGTCCACCCTCTCCTCTACTCACCTCTCTCCACATTAAGTAGTCGTATCTATGATCAAACGCTTCCTTTTCTAGTGTATCACCACTTATTGTAGGCTCTCTTTCACCGTATCTCTCTTCCCTGTCCCCTTGGAATGGTTAGATTAGGATAGATTAGGTCTGCCTACACTAGAGTAGCTTGTGGCAGGTAGTTTACGAAGCAAGAACCAACCTTCTTTGGAGGTCCATCTCAATTTTTGCAAGTCCCACATCTTGAGAGATGGTCTCATGTTGTGTAATCACACCAAATGCCCCATCTAAGATCCCAAACCATTTGGGGTGCTTTGAATCTACATGAACAATTCTCAAGTTAAGAAATAAGTAATTAATCCCACCTTCTAGAAATCTTATTTTAAACTTTTTTTCTTCATTCCCACACATTTTCCTATGTATATCCACCTATTATATAATTTTACCATAATTTTGGCCTAAATTAGGGCACCTATTCTTGTAGTGGGATGCCCCTAGGGTGCCTTCGTCCCTCTTGGGAAGCATTGTTCCATGTTTTTATTTCCTACCTCTTTTTGGGCCTCTTCTAGCCATTTTTCATCCTTATCATTTTCCTAGTCAAGTATCGGGAGAATTACATAATTAGAGAAAGAAAACCCTATAAATACAAAGTTATGATACCATAATAACGGTCCTAGAATCACATACAAATATCAATCCATCTAGAGTTGCATCCATTGAATCAATTACATCTACATAGTGCCATGAATCAAGGCTAGGAGATCTACATCAACACACACAACCTAGGGTGAGGTATTGAAGGAGGGAGGAAGGATGAAGATCTGGAGGGAATCCGTGTAGATGAAAGAGTTGCACTCAACTAAAAATGGTGTAGCTTCAAGATTCAAGAAAGAACACAACCATGAAAGCAATGTGCATGCATTAAGGGAAAAACTAGGCTCAATACTCCATGCTCATAGATCAAGAGAGGTGGTGTACATATAGGGGAGTGAGTAACTCCCATGTAAGAAAAATATGCCTCCATGATGGAGAAGAGGAGTTACTTTCCCAAATGGGAATGTAACTCCTATGACACATACTTACACATATGACAGGTTCTGTAAGGGAATCTTTCATAACTAATATGACACCTATGATCCATGCTCAAGTGAGATGACTCACCTAGTGAGGTGGCAATACACCTAATAAACAAAAAAGGAAAAAGAAACATTCCACTCACACCAACACACCCACTTCATCATAACTTAGGATGAGGTAAGGAAAGTCAACAAAACACACAAAGAATGAAAAATGGGTCCCAACCACAAGCCTGATGAGGTACCCTTGCAAAAAAAAGAGATCCCAAGAAGTGAAAGAAATCCCTATGGGAAAAGATCCACCACAAGAGAAGAAAACACACTCTCTAATCTAAGAAATATTCCAAAGATGGTTCCCGGCCATAAAAATCCTATAAAGGTACCTAGGTACAAAAGGGAAATCTCTCGTAAAGATGAAGAAGAGAAAAGAAGAGGGAGAAGAGAGAGAAGCATAAGATGCCATGGACAGATCTGAACTCTACAACTCAAGGAAGTATCCTATAAGAGTTTCGATAGCGTGGTCCTTTGCCTTTAGAATAAATAAGATCTACCCACATAAAACTAAGTTCCTTCCTTAGGAAGGAAAAAAATGGAGTGTTGGAAGTCTGCCTACTCCATCAAGGAAACCAAAGGTAAAGAACACGAAGAACTCGAGTTTGGCCCACAAACATATGATATAGGTCTAGAAAATGAGTGCCAAGGAACCAAAGGTAATTCCACATGCATAGAACTGTCATAGTGTAGAAGAGGAACACCCATGGAAAGGATGTCTAAGTGATGTGAAGGAAATAGAAATACCCCCACAATAGAAAAGGGATCCACAAGAAAGGGTGGATCAATGAAGGTCTCTAGAAATGTGGAAGTAATAAGAGTCCTGGACAGGGAACTCACACAAACGAGGATTCTCTTTTATTGCATGAACACATTCTAGTACATTTTCTATACTTATTATTTCTTATTACTTCACAAAGTGTGAATGTCGCAAGAGGACCTAGGGAATGACTTGTACTTATACACCGAACTACATTTAGGTCTGAAATGTAGTGCAATGATCTGCTTTTAGTAAGCCCATTGTTGTGGCAACTAATGTAAGTCTGACCCATTAATTTCACATATTTTATTTTTAGGGTTTTGATACTTCATTATATTTCACAGTAATTCCTTCATCATGCATTATTTCAGATACCCACCGCAGTTTGGTAGATCCAAATTACAACAAAACACCAAGTATTTTAGAGCACCTTACAACACTTCTAAGATCAGATTCAAATATTTTACAAAGACTAAGGGCCCTATTATGTAGACTAGGGCACCCCGAGGTGCCCTATTACCTTCCTAGGTAATGAATTATTTGTATATCTCCCATATTTGACCTTTGTAGGATCCTTGAGTGATTGTTTCTACTTTGAGGATTACAATCGGACCCACGACAACTTGTGATAGTCTTGAGCAATCACCTAAGTCCTCTCCTTTAACATCTTTATACATTATGGGTTTTATTTCATTTAATATAATTATTCATAAATATTCCATATTGTCTTAGTGGAGTTTATAGCGTGTTAGTCCTCCTATATTATATTAACTAGTTTGTTAATCTTCCCATAGTTTAGTTATATTTTAGTTAATAATTTTGGTGAATCGACGTCTTTCACGCTAAAGATCCTTATTCTTCTTTTATCATGGGTAAATTTTCTTTATCTAATTTCCTTACAAAATACCCCACTTATCGGCTATTTTCAAAAATCCCTAGATATCGGGTATTTTTACGACAATAAGCCACCACACAAATTAAGTGTTATGTTTCAATGTTTCTTTATCTACCCTAGTCCTAAAGAGCCTCCATCTATTCAAAATTTGTTAGACTCGATTCAAGCCTTGTGTAGACACAAAATTTGGTCACACTCCCTTGGTCCCTCGATAAATAAAAACTTTCATCACATTCAGCTAGCCATGGCCCCCTTCACCCCACTATAATATTAATTTAATTGTTTAAATTAAATTAATTAATTATCCTCATTATATTTAATATTTAAATATCCTAATTGGGATGATTCCCACATATCCACCTCACCTAGACACCTCATCAAGCCACCTCACCCTAAGACCTATTCTTAGTAAGTTACCATAACTAACTAAGACTTACCCAAACCCTAAAAATCAATGCCTACATTCCCTCTAACCACATTCTCACATGCTTAAAAGAAGCTTCCATCCTAATCCATGAGTTAACGACATGAGATCCTAGAAAATCAAGGGGATCTACCCAGTTTAGTAAACCTAGAAAATCTCACCCTAACCGATGTTGGTTACCCTTAACCACCGTCGGTTAAGCTAGAACCGTCGTCAGTCACCTTTTAATCCCCAAAACAACCTTATTTTTGAGGTTGGAAAAAGGTTGGTAGATTCTGAGAGATATCACATCTTTTGAGAACAATTTTTCGTGAGAACACACATGCAAGGAAGGAGATCAAGTATTTTCTCTTACAGAGACATCTAGTATTCATCCAAAGAACCACCTAGCACATATTTTATCCAATCGGGCAAGAAGGTGAGCACATGTAACCCATGCAAGAGCTCCCGATGTTTGGTGAGCCTCTACAAAGATTTAGCCTCTTAACAACATCTTCATTCCTCACTCACAGATGTCTAGAACTAGATTCAAAGAAAGTGAAACGTTTTACTCCTCCTGGTTCATTCATTTAATCATTGTATCTTCATCCTTTGTTCTCCTAACCACCCATTGACCTCCTTAAATAATCATCCCTCCATATCCCCATTAAACCCTCACCAAATCCCATCCCAATAGCTTAATACCTCATTTTGACCAGGCTATTCCTTTGTACAATCATAAGGGAGATCTAAAGCTCATTCAGGACATTCTCGAGTATTCCACAATGAATCGACACCCGTTCTTCCCAACCGCTGGTCACCCATAACCGGCACCGGTCTCTCGTATTTACCAATACAGCCTAGAGTAGTAACCTACCTACTGTTATCACTTTGAATCACTGCACCCTTCTATGGTTTATACAAGCACATGTATTTGAAGTCACAGCAGTGATTGGATAACATGGGTACTATCTCCAAGTTGTGGGACTTGCTACTTGAGATAGAACTCCAGAGAAAGTTGGTTCTTGCTCCTAAACTACCTACCACAATCTACTCTAATGCGGGGAAACTAACTATTCTAATCTAAACTTTCAAGGGACTATCATCACCAATCTGGCACTATGATAATTCTTCACTCGGAACTCCTCGTGCTATGATTATTTACTAATGCACAGCCTTTAGTTTGGTGGATGTAATCTGGAAACAAAACAACAACATAACACAAGAATACCATCGACTATGATAAGACGGAATGATGACAAATCTGAAATATCAAAATAAACTATAATATTAACATGAAATCACAAATCTCACCCATGAGGTACTTCAAGTGTTATTGACTTCACTTGCCTTTCACCAAGAATATGGGAGAAACTTTACCATTACACCTCTTAATGGCTTATTCAACACGCCTTTAAACTGATGGCTTCCTTCGCACACTTCCTACAATATTTCTCACTACTTCCTTCTATGCTAAATGAGGGGGTAGCCTCTCTATTTATAGAACTTCTAGCCTTATCCATCTTATCTCTAAGATAGGATAAGAAATCCACTGACGAATCATATTCCATACCTTAACTCTTATCTCGTACATGTAAGCTTATTTTTTAAGATAAGATAAACCTTATCATTTTACATGGGTTCCACATTTTTAGACTTTTTACAAATAAAAGACACAAAATATTTATGACCTCACTCCTTGTCCTTATTACCAATATAATATTTCTAATTCCTAATCATGTAGACCCTACTTCTCTAATTACCCAAACTTTGACATTTTAACATTACCGGACCACTTACGACAAATATTTACTTTTTACAACATTCCTATTGTACTTTGACTATTCTTGTACTCCACATTATTGGCGGCACCGTCTTGACAAACAAGTCGTTATCTTCTATCGACACACTAATACTAATTATACTTAACAACATCCTAATCCTAATACATACATTAATGAAATAGAAATTATGGAGGAAAATTTTAGAGTCGACATCTTCCCCCTTCCTAGCTTCTACTCCGTCCTTGGAGTAGACTATTCTGGTGCTTGGAAAATCTTCAACTTGTCGTGGTTTGACCCATTTCGTAATGGGAGTGCCATCCAATTCCTCTGAGTCGGTGCGTACCATTTTCATGCACAAATTTCTACTATTTTGTAGGGCCCCATCCATTTTGGAAGAAATTTTCTCTGTCTTCTTTTTTTGTATCTGAATCATATACTAGAACCAAGTCATTCACACAAAATGGAGACCACCGGATCTTTTGATCAAAGTATTCCTTCTGCTTCATTTTCTTCTTATGGCTTGTATCCTTTGCTATTTCTCTCATTTCCTCCAACAAATGAAGATGTACCAACCTTTCTTTTACTGAATCATTTTCATCCATCTTTTCGTTTTTCATAACTCTCACAATGGGAATATCAAACCCAATAGGAAGAACTGGATCAATGCCATAGGTCAACTAAAATGGGGAGTATCCCATTGCTGACTTTGATGTTGCCATATATGCCCACAATGCTGCATGAATCCTTTTATCCCATTTATGTACCTGCAAGGCTGCATCTTTTGCTAGAATTTGACACAACACAATATTTGTTTGTTCCACCTGTCCATTTGTGCTTGGATTGTATGTTGTTTCCTTCTTGTGCTTAATAGAAAACTTATTGACTAGGGCTTCTACCACCTCATTAATGAAGTGGCTTCCCTGATCTGTTACAATTTCTAATGGGCAACCAAATCTGGTGACAATGCGTTCATACATGAACCTTGCCACTTCATCCATGGAAGTTGTTTTCAATGGCCTAGCTTTAACCCACTTGGTTAAATAATCCGTGGCAACTACAATTTACTTATTTTGGCGTGGGGTAGTTGGAAGTGGACCTACAATGTCTATTCCCCAATTTTCAAAGGGACCAAGTGGAATAATAGGGCATAATGGAGCTGATGAAGTCTTACAGTTACCATGTCTTTGACAAATATCACATGTCTTACAATAATTATAACAATCTTTAAAAAGAGTGGGCTAGTGATAACTCGCATCCAAGATTCTTCTTCTGTAAGTTTTCCAGAGAAGTGCCCTCCACATGTACCATTGTGGAATTCCTCTATCATCTCCTTCCCTTGATCACATCCAACTTGCCATCTTGTCTCTTGTCCATCGTGTCCTATCCAAAAAAATAATCCATGAAGAATAGAATATGGACGACTAACTTGATTAATCTTCCTCTTAGTCTTTGCATTGGCACCATCAAGAAACTTGAATTCATTCAGATAATTCCAAATATCTATGTATTCACTAGGGATTTTTAAAGGGATAACAATGCTGCATCTGGAAATCATCATCATCACAAGATGAACCTAAACCATCATAGGCTCTAGAGAGTGCATCTTCATTGATATGCTTCTTTCCTAGCCTATCTATAATATCAAATTCAAATTCTTGTAGCAAAATTATCCATCTTGCTTTCCTCCCGATGGGTTAGGCTTATTTACAATATATTTTAGAGCCTGATGGTCTATTACAACTATAAATTTCTTCCCTAGCAAGTAATTCCTAAACTTCTTTACAGCAAAAATGATAGCTAGAGCCTCTTTTTTAGTTATAGTATAATTTACCTCAACACTGCTCATTTGTCTGCTCCCAAAGTAAACTGGATGATCACTCCCATTTTCATCCTTTTGGCTCGTAGTACTTCCTAGTGCTGCATCCGAGGCATCGTGTACACAATGAATGGCTTGCTCCAATTTGGATTTTTCAAAACAGTTAAGACACCGGGGCTTCCTTCATTGTCCAAAATCTTCATGCGCCTTATTTCCCGGTTCATAAGTAACATCCTTCTTCAAGAATCAAGTTAGTGGTCATGCAATCTTTGAAAATTCTTGATGAACCTTTTATAGTAACCCACATGGCCTAAAAATGATCTCAACTTACTTCTATTCATAGGAAATGGTAAATCTTTGATTTTTGAAACTTTATCGGATCGTACCAATACCATCTCTCGGATACAACATGCCCTAACAAAACGCCTTTAGAACATCCAAAGACACACTTTGTAGGGTTTAGTGAGGCTTGTGCTTCATCTAACCTTTGAAATGCTGTCTCCATCAGTGCAGTGGTCCAACTTGCTCCCATAGATGCAAAAATCATACAAAAATACTCGATGAAGGCGCCAATGTAGGGTTCGAACACCCTATTCATCAAACGCTGGAATGTTGCTTTGGAGCATTACACAACCCAAAAGGCATAACTCTATAAGCAAAAATTCCCCAAGGAGTGGTGAACGTGGTCTTTAGCTGATCTTTCTTTGCTATACGAACTTGGTTGTAGCCGCTATATCCATCAGCAAAACTATAGCACTCCTGGCTAGCTACTTCATCCAAGATTTGATCTGAAAATGGAAGAGGGTAATGATCCTTCTTTGTTGCCTTATTGAGCTTCATGTAATCAACACAAATGCGTAGGTTCCCATTCTTTTTTGTTGAGATCACAATGGGAGAAACCCATTCTGAATTCTCCATAGTAAATATGAATCCTGCATCAAGCAACTTATCTATTTCTTCTTTTACAGTCTTGGAAAAATTAGGATTCATTCTATATGGCATTTGCTTTATGGGCTTAGCACCATCTACCAGCTCAATACAATGTTCTACCCAACTTACTTGATGGAGTTCCTTGTAATCAAAAGTGAATAGGTGTATGTACCTTTGAAAGAGCTAGAGGTAGGATTCCTTCTCACTCTCCATCACAGCATCACCAATCTTTATTTGTTGGAGACGATCATCAACTTCTTCTTCAGATAATTTTATGGGGTCATGAGTTGGTGTGACTAGAAGGATATCCATGACTGAAACATCCACCTCGCTTTCTTCATCTTCAGTGTCCACTTCACTGGTACTAGAGTAATCAGAGGATGTCCAATCATCAGTTTCATCACTTGAATCCACAGGTTCTGCTTTATGATGTCGAGGGATCACGTTTATCTTCACCCTCTCTCTACCATGTCCAAGTGTCATGAAACCTTCATTCCAGTAGTTTCTTGCATGAACTCTCCTTAGCCATGGTCTTCCCAGCAGCATTGGGTACGCAATAGTACCATTTTTCATCACCTGAAAGTCTACCACACATATAACACCCATAATAGATATTGCCACATTTGAAACTACACCTTCTGGTTTAGTTTTTCCCTTATTTAATGACCTTAACATAAGTGTTGAAGGGCGATCAATTTTTAAACCCAACATATTCATTACAGACTCGGTCATTACATTAACTGCAGCACCTCCATCAACTAAGACATCATGAATTGAAATACCATTACATAATACCTCAGCTTGTGGAGCATAGGGATCCGCCTCTGCCTCCAAAATAGGGACCTCAACCTCCTTCCTTCGTCGAGCATTGAGTCCACTTCGCAACTCCCGCCTCTTCTCAGAAGACATAGCCAAGAGTTGACCATATGTAATATTTGCAGGCCTTTTGGACAGATCTTCCAAGATGGAGTATGGTCCTTGCCCCTGTGAAATCAGAAAATCCTGCACACCCAACTTTCTTCTCCTATGTTTCTTACTAGTTTCTTCTTTCATCTTCTTAGGATCATTTCCATCTTGATTATCTTTTTCTTTCTTTCTTTTTGTTACAAACACATCTACTTCATTATTTCTGCTCTTATCTACTACATCAAAAGAATTCACAGGTGCTTTTCCTTTATCATTATCTCCTTTACCAGGATGTAGAAGCTCTATCTGGACAATTATACTTATAATGACCCTTTTATAACAGCCATAACATACAACTTCAGAAATATTTCTTTTCGGACCTCTATCTCCTCCCCGAGAACTAAATTCTTTTCCTTGAAGAAAATTAATAGTTAACTGACCCATCTTTTGAGCAGATCTTCATACTCAGTAGATGTACTAGGAGAAATATTTGTGCTCACCGGGAGTGGTTGTGGATTCTGGACCAAAGGTGTTGGTGTAGGCTCTACTTTAGCAACAATTTCTTTGGGCTCCTCTTCCATGCTTTCTTCTTGCCTTCTTGTAATCTCCTTTGCTTGTTCAATGGTAGCTGGTGGTCATACTTCACTCGTTGTCTGATCTCTAGCTTCATCCCAAGAATGAAGTGCTTACAGAGGAGATTATCCACGCCATTCATCAACCCATCCGCTAATCCTTCCTTCCGGATCTGGGCATCGAGCTTCCTCCTTAGCTTTAGAACATGAGCATGATAATCCCTTATCTTCTCCTTCTCTCCTTGGGATAGCTTTGTGATCTCGATCATGAGATCTACATATTTTTGTTGTTCACCAAATTCTTCAAGAAAACTTTCAGTTAATAAATCCCATGAATTTTTCACATTATCACCTAGTGTTTCAAACCACCTAAGTGCTGAACCATCCAAAAAGGTAGGAAAAAATTCAGTCCATTATTCCCTTCTTATAAGGCCATTACAAATACAAGATCACTTAAACTCTTGAATGAAAGAAGAAGCATCTTCATTAGATTGAGCTGAAAAAACAGGAATCTTTCCCATTTTCAAAAGTAACCACCGTGAAATACCAACCCACAAGTACAATCAACAAGACTTACGTCCACAAATAATTAGAATCACTATACTAGAAAGTGACTTTACACCTTTCTACAAAAATAGAAATGACCACGGTAACTATGGTAAAACTCGACTTATCACGGTAAAACTGACTTTCTTGGTAAACACTATTCACGGTAAAAGTGAATTTACTTGTGGTAAATACTATTCACGGTAAAAAGTGACTTTACTACGGTAAATACTATTCCCAAAGAAAATGACTTTACCATGGTAACTACTATTCATGGCAAAAATGACTTTACCATGGTAACTACTATGCACAGTAAAAACAAGGTTACCCTCCAATTGATTTTTGACTAAGTGGGAATATCTCTCCGAAAATCCACCAACGAGGAATGATCCCAAAGAACGGAACCAAAATGTCATCACCAATCGCACTATGATAATTCTTCACCGGAACTCCTCGTCTTATGATTATTTACTAATGCACACGGACCTTTAGTTTGGTGGATGTAATCTGAAACAAAACAACAACATAACACAAGAATACCATCGACTATGATAAGACGAAATGATGACAAATCTGAAATATCAAAGTAAATTATAATATTAACATGAAATTGTTACAATCTCACCCATGAGGTACTTCAAGTGTTATTGACTTCACTTGCTTTTCACCAAGACTATGGGAGAAACTTTACAATTACACCTCTTAATGAATTCTTCAACACACCTTTAAACTGGATGGCTTCCTTCGCACACTTCCTACAATATTTCTCACTACTTCCTTCTATGCTAAATGAGGGGGGTGGCCTCTCTATTTATAGAACTTCCAGGCTTATCTATCTTATCTCTAAGATAGGATAAGAAATCCACTCTGACGAATCATATTCCATACCTTAACTCTTATCTGTACATGTAAGCTTATCTTTTAAGATAAGATAAACCTTATCATTTTACATGGGTTCCACATTTTTAGACTTTTTACAAATAAAATACACAAAATATTTATGACCTCACTCCTTGTCCTTATTACCAATATAATATTTCTAATTCCTAATCATGTAGACCCTACTTCTCTAATTACCCAAACTTTGACATTTTAACATTACCGGACCACTTACGACAAATATTTACTTTTTACAACATTCCTATTGTACTTTGACTGTTACCGTACTCCACATTATTGGCAGCACCGTACTAATGGCGTCGTTATCTTCTATCAGACTCTACTACTAATTATACTTAACAACATCCTATTCCTAATACATACATTAATGAAATAGAAATTATGGAGGAATATTTTAGTGTCGGCAGGACTGGGAGACAGAATGCATAAAATGAAATCCTACACTAAAGCAAAGGATACACCGAGAAAGGAGGGTGTGAGAGTAGTTTTCAAATGCGTGAGATGTAGAAGAAAAGTGCACACTAGAAGGGGTGATGACAGTTTTCCACAATCTAGCAAAATGCATTCACAAAAGTACCTCAAACATACACAATGATAATGGATCCCTACAAGAACATAATAATAGACACAATATTCTTGTAATCAATGTTGAAGGGGCAAGAAGAATGCAAGAAAACACAGCAGGGGAAGATATATCCACAAACTTATATTTTATTGCTTCATGATATGCACAGTTCAATCTATTACAAGATAAGGGCCTGGATCACCATGCAAGGAGTCCACAACAAGGGCCTACAACACATTGGCTTCACAAAGCAATTTAGCAGAGATTTGCTACAAAACTACCTCCTTTACAATGAGCCCCAACACTCCCATTTATAGAAAAAATGAGAAGAAAGAGAGAAGGGAAAAGTGGAAATCCTGAAATCTGTCCTTCAACCACTTGTAAGAGGCATTAAATGGAGTAAAATGATTATATATTACTTGTAAAAGGCTCCCCATACTATCCCAGTGCTGCGCGAGAGAAAAGAATGATCACCATGCCTCTTAATTACACTCCTAACCACCAAATAAAACACTGTTATGAACCCATCCATGTTTTGTGAAAAATATCAATCAATATCTCATCAAATCTAGAATTTATTGATTGATGTGCATCGGGCTCGGAGCCACAATTCCAACGGTACCAATTTTGTGTGATTTTGTTGAGAAATTCAAAAGTTATGGCCTTCTGAGTGTGGGCAGCTATTTTGGGTCTAGCAGGCGTTTTCTGTCATTTGACGGAAATGAGCATTAACTGATTTTCCTTGACGATTTTCCTTGCTTTCGGTCATTTCAGCTTTTTTTTCCCAACGTCCTAACGATCCGTGGACCGCCCGGGACAAAATGTCCAACGTAGCCGATTTCCTTTGTATTTCGGCCCCAAGCTTGTCTGACGAACCTTGAGTACGACCCGAACCCTTTAGACCCGAAATGCTTTAAAACAGTCCTGCAACCTTATTTTTTGCATTTTTTCCATTTTTTCTAACTCGTTGGGATTTCTTCTTAGATGGGAGAGTTAGAAACAAGCTGAGGGGACCCCAAAAAACATGATTTTGGGACTCGAATCAATCTACTTTCTTAGGGCTGAATAATTTGATGCATGTTATCAAAATTACCTCGAGGGGTGAATTTTGGATAACACTACCTATTCCCACATCACCCTTAGTCACCTGTGACCTACCTAAGACCTCTGTCGATCTGAAAAGACCCGAACCGATTACATGACCTTCGGATCTTATTTTAACCTAGCATATTAGATTAGATCTTTATTATTGTGTTTTAAATGAGATACCTAAATCATTTTAACTACAATAGGATTTACTTTATTACCAACATTAAATTGTTTTAAATAGTGGATGATGTACCGTCTAGGAATTATCACACTTCCCGGATCTAGCACACACTAGGTAGTCCACTACAAATATTGTTTAACTTTTATTTGGTGGTCTTGTGTTCCATTTCAAGTAGTTCCTCCTAGCCAAAAGGAAGATCTCATGATCAGCTGTGGATTTAGAAGTCATATGCGCGCAATGACCTATCAACGATCATTTCAACAGGTATTCCTCCTATGCCCGTTACCCTATCTCTTTCGTCATTTTCAAAGAAATGTATAAGAATCGGTGAAACACCTTACATACATTATTTCAAGATAAATTTCAAGCCTTGCATATATTATTCCAAGATAAATTTGTAGAGTCTTGAATCCACCATTACATCCATTAGATCTGAAATCAACCAAACTTAGGGATGATTCACATGTGCTTGTTTTTTCTCCTTCACCATCTCCTATTTAATCTATCTCCACTACATGTCATTAAGTTTAACCTCAATATGTCCCATTGCATGAACTTCTCATATTTGAGAATAATACTAAGAAACCCGATATCCTTATAGATCTTCCTAGTCATAAATTTCTCCCCTTACCGCCTACTCATTACTATCCTCCTTTTAAAGTGACCGAAAAGGTATCAAGATTATCCATATTGCAATTATCATTGAATCAATGGACATAATGACCATGATTACTACTCTATGTAATATCGAGTCAGAAATCTTGAGCATCACGGATTTATTTCATTTTATGGAAAGCATCCTAAAGCATGCCCACCTACAAATACTACACCCACATGGGCTCCTAAGTCTCTTTCTACTTCGATTAGTCAAGATCCATCTAAAAAAGCTCCTACGAGATACTATTGATTCTCCTTCTCATATTTCTAAGGAATTTCTTGATTATTATCTTATTCGTTACATAAGTGATGTTGAAAATCCCTCCCATATGCATAGTGATGCTTTTCCTAGTCAAACAAACAATTCACTCATTCCTGATATTACTTCCTCTCTATCCATAGAGCATCATGCTACTCTTGTAACTATAACAACTCCTAAGAAACCACCTATTGGTGCTATGAATTGTCTCACCCCATTTGTGCCCTTGAATATTTATTGATTCACAACCTCTGTCATTTTATCCTTCCCGTATTGTGCTTGGCCAATCCTTGTTGCCATTTTAATCTGCTCCTGGGTCGAAGATCATGTGTGGGTCCATATTTTTCTCATGGTTCCTTTGTTCCTCTCAAAAATCTTTGTATTTTGAGTCTCCCATGCTCTGTTCCTTCAAAACTCACGTTTTCCTATTTCCTCCATTTTCCACAGTCAAGATCTATTGTCCCTGCCATTTTTCCCTAAATACTTGAGGAGAAATGAGTTGATGTGTCCCTAAGGATCATGTTTGAGCCTTGCAATAGTCTAAATTCTCTATCCTTGAAGAAAACCTTATTTTAAAAATGGACATTTCTCTATGTTTTACTGAGTTTTACGGTGTTTCTCCCGAGTCAAATTTGCATCATTCAATCGACAGGAAATGTGGCACCTCTTCGTTGGATGCGATTAGCATAATACTTAAAAATTCCATGAAAATCCTCATTTTTAAAAATGTGTCCACATGGAGGAATGATGCTCATTTGAAGATCTACTTTTGGGCTTTTCCTTGGAGTAGCACCGAGAGGACATGTGGAGGCTTCCACTACTTTCCCATACTTAGACAAATTTTTATGCAGATGGAAACAATTTGGTAGAACAAGGACACATGGTGAGCTCGTGCTCATTCAAGATCTCCAACTTGGGGACCATTTTGAAATAGCACCATGGAGACACGTGGAGGCCTCCACTCACTTTACATTTTACTTAGTTTTTAACCAACATAAAGGAGACTACCTCGGAGCTTGACACATGGTACCCTCCGTAGAGCCTCAAGCCTTCAAACCAATTTTACTCAAGCGGGACACGTGGAAAGCCCACACTTGTTCAAGGTATCAATTTTTTTGGGCTGCCTCAAGGTGCACCATTGTTACATGTGGAAATTCAAAAATTTTTAAGGGGTGGGGAAGAGGACCATCAAAGGCAACTTAAAATTTTTGCCTCTTTTCCTCATAAAGGTTAAAATATCAAAAATGGCCCGCAAGCCCGATGGGAAATAGTCAATGTTTTGCCCCGGTCAACGGCGGAGGTGCGGGCTTTCGGAGGAAAAGTGAAAAATTTTCCCTTTGAGGGAAAAGGAGTTAAAGGCATAAAAGGACCCGGGGTTCTCTTTGGGACCCACATTAGGGACTTGAAGCGGAAGGGCGGAGCTGTAGGGAAAACTTGGAAAATTTTCCTTTTTTCAAAAGAGAGTCAAATGGTAGAATTTCTCTGCATTTCCTTTGGGACCCACCTCAGGACACGTGTTGGGCCCATTTTCAAAAGTGAAGGTGCGAGAGAAAATGTTAAATTTTTCCAATTTTTTTGGAAGGGTCGATAAGGTCAAAGGAAGCCCTTGAGCCCATTTTTGGATCTTCCACATGGATTTCCCACAATCAAAATCAAAGATCAACGGCTGCTGAGAGTATAAATATGAGTTTTCCCCCATTTTTTATATAAAGCTTATGGGAGTGTGAGTATTCATTATTTCTTGCTATTTTCTACATGCCAAATAGAGGAGTGAGTTAATTTTGATATCTAGAGTTTGGTGGGAGAGATCTGGAGATGTCTTTTGCCATTAAAATAGTCTAACTCTCAAGCCCGATCTAGTTTTCCATTTTTCTTCTCCTGATTATGCAAGGGGTCAGATTTGATTGATATGGGGTGGAAGTGGTTGGAAAATGGATGGAGGCATGATTTTCCCAAGAAATGAGTTAAATGCAGGAAGAAATTGAAGAGATTTTCCTCGAGCACTGGTGATATTTTACGAGATCTAATTCTCGAATCACGAAAGAATCATGGAGAGCCTTGGTTCATTTAAAGTTTTTGTCTTTTAAGAGGAAGGGGATCTATTGGAAATGTTATAAATGGCACAAATTTTTCGTGCAAATGGTTGGGAGTTTTTTTGTAAAATATTAGGACTATTCTTTCTAGCGAAAAATCTTGACAGAGCCCATCCATTTTGAGAAGTCATCTAGAGAAGCTCAGTATATCTCTCTTTGTGTAAAATTTGACTATGTCAAGGTGGTTGTAAGTGCACAATCATTGAAAATCTTTGAGATTGTTCTGGAAACTCTCCCTTGTTGATAAATTTGATCAAGTTTGAGTTATTCTGTGTTAATCTTGAGTAAAGTGTATTTATTTCATTTATGAATGCATACGGGTAGTTATTTCTATTGCAATATTGTACCAAAATATATTCCAATCACATAGGTGTCAGTCCTTGTGATAGTTTAGTGGTATCTACAATTTCATTTCTCAGAAGAGCCTTCATTTGGGAATGGGATAAATGGTTTAAAATCACTTTAATTTCATTATTTTGATAGATATTCTCTGTAAGCCTCTGGTTGTACCTCGGGTGTGACTTGGTTTAAGTTCTTTATTGGGTCCTCTAACTCGAGCCTTCATGAAATAATCCCACAAGTTGTGTGAAAGAGTGTTGATCTAGGCCTCCATTGAAGCAGACATTCTAGTTGAGGAACCAATTTAAATTTTTGTGGCATTTTGTTGATTGAGTGTTTCCATTTTGCATAAGTTCTCAAGGATCTAGTGAGTCAAGTCCATCATGTCTCCTCCAATTAAAATTAATTTAACAACAACCAATCCTAGCCATATTGCCCATGTTTTTGCTTTGTATACCCATAGTAGACCAAAATACTTTTACTAAAGTATGCAGAACAGATCAGGTCTCCAAATGTCTTTAGTAACCTTTTCCTTGTTGTGAGAACATCTCCATAATCTGGAAGTGACAACTTGTGAGAGTCAGATTTAGTGTCTTGATCATATTTTCCCTAAGGCCTTCTCTATAAAATTTATGCCAAAGAAAGTTACATGTATCTCCTTTCAAATAATAGAGGTTACACAATAGGTTCTCTTACCTTGGTTGGAAGGCACAACCTAAAATAGTTATGATAAGATCACATCATTTTGAGGTGCTATCCATCTCTCCACAAATCCAAGTAACAAAGGTACATCTAGATTTCCCCCACTACAAAACAACATACATTTATGATCAATCTTCCTCTAAGATCCCTGTTTAATCTATGTTTCTCCTTGGTTTGAAAAGGAGAACAAATTTGGGGACCAACACTTGTGGTGCCATTTCCATGGAAGTTCTAGTTCAAAATCAAGACCCTGGTGAAGTACTCCTTGTATGTTCCAAGTGTTGTGTGTAATTATTTCAATTCCCACACTTAGTGCACTACCTTTCATTTGATAAATTTTGGTGAAGAAAGGTCAGAATCTTTCCGTTTATAGTTTCTTGCATTGACAGACCTTTAACAAATCATATTTAGTGCATCTACAAAACTAAGGTGAAATTTCTTAGTGGCAACTCCCTGTTGATCTGATTCTTAAAAATTACCACTGTCTTAAAACTCACAAAAGTCCAATCAGTTATTAATATTTGTAAATGCGGAGGGAAGGAGATCTTTCTTTGTTAGGGATCCTGCTAGGAAATTGTTTCCGGAGCTAGGAAAAGAAAAATCAAAAGGAAGAAACACCTGGAGAGTTGTTGGAGATTAGTAGACAAGAAGAAGAGTCTCCATTGATGAAAGTGAATGGCCTATCATTGAAGACTACCATTCAAGTGACTCTGAATTGGGTAGCCTATTTGTGGAACTTAATTCTCTAGTTGGAGAGCGTCCTTCTTTTGACTTTGAAAGGTTTTATTCACACTTTCCTCCTATCTTTTCTCGAGGTTGATAGAGATTTCCAAGAAGAAATGCCTTTGGAGGGTATCCATTTTCAAAATTATACTCATGTGTTCCAAGAACCTTCTGTCCCCCATCATTTTTTCACCCTCGAGAATCACCTCCTTAAATCAATATGGCTCAACCCACCTCCATTTTTATAAACACCTTTGGACATATAATTTTTTTGGGAATGGTTGGATATCCAAATGAATTTCCTCAAGATGTAAGGAACAAACTTCCTAAGTTCCATGGAAATAATGCTATTAGTGGTGACCAACATCTTAATCTCTTTCTCAATATAATGGAAGACTTTGAGATTGAACATGAAGATGTATACATCAAATTGTTTATTCACACTCTATAGGAGGATGCAAGGGACTGGTATAAAGCATTTCCAGATAACTCTATTGAATCTTCGGCTGAGATGAGAAATGCATTCAGATTACAATATGGTGATAGGAATGACCCTAGGTTTCTTCTATCGAATTTGAAAACATCAAGAGGAATCTCAATGAGTCAGTACATGACTTCAATAGAAGGTTCAATAAGACCTTGAGGAGATTTCCTGTTAGGATAAAGCCATGTGATGAGTCATGTTTGATCAAATATAATGATGCATTTGATAAAAAGGCTACATATTACTTAAGAGACAAGAACCCCAAAAATTTGAGGTAGGCCTTCACCATGGCTTTGCAAATAGAGAACAACATTAAGGAAATTAGAAAACCTCCTAAGAGGGAAGGTGTGAAGTCAAGTTAACCTAGAAAAACCGCAAGTAAAAAGCTACCGATTTGGAAGAAGTTGTGAAAACTTTGGAAGGGGTCACAATGAGATCTCCTAAAAACTAGCCCGAGCCGAGAAAGGAGTTAGGTAGAGTTCCCAAGGACAGCACAAGAAACATGGCCAATATAGATTTACAAATCATAAAAGAATTGATGACAGAGGTAAGGGAGCAGTTGGATTTGGGAATAGTTAGCCTCATGGTAAAGAAAGTATAATGGTACATGATCCTTTGACTTCTAGAGTTACTTGTGGTGGAAGAGACAAAAGTCATTGATTGGTGTGACAGATATTTCATGCCCCATGCTCATTGTGAAGAATATCAGCAAGAATAAAATGTAGTTGATGATAAGAGTGATGATGATGTTTTCATGATGGGATGCTCTACTAGCTCACAACAAAGGGAAACCTCAACTGACGTGATAAGTGCCAGAACTACTACCACTTTTTAGGAATGCATTTATAGAGTACATATTCTCCCTCCCTCTCATACTTTACAATTATATAATGTACAAGCTTTTGAATTACCCAATAATTACTTTGAATATTTAAGGGATTTAATGATAAAAAAGTATGATGCAGGAATCCCATCTGAGGAGGATAGGCAATTATTAATGAATGTTATTGTGGATCAAGAGAAGGAATATAACATAAGAAGTAAGTTTGTCAAAGGGGTAGGGCCTCGTGCCTAGCAAAAATCTCCCTTGTGTCCTAACATTCCTAAAGAGGATCCTAGGAAAGATCCATTTGCCAAAATCCCTATAGTTCAAAGAAAAATCATACCCCTCCTTATGCTCAAGCTATCAAGAATCTTGTGCCACCCAATGAATGTATCAGCTTTCCTTCCAATACTGCCTTGCCCAAGAATGCCCCATATGACATTGCCCAAGTTTTAAGTCAAATCAAAGTCTCTATCCCAATTTTTGAGTTGCTTAGGATTCCTGAGCACAAAAAGAGAGCATTTGAATACTTGGGATTGAATGAAGAGAGGACTGCCTTGGGGAGAAATGTGAACATTGTGGAGAATCCTCTAGCCATTGAAGAGTCTGAGACACCATCAGCATTAGAAGAGCTAGCTAAACCACTTGAGGTTTTGGTAGACTCTTAGCTGAATGTGGATCCATTCTTCACTACTTTGATCATCAAGGATAGGCTGCTCCATAACTGCATGTTTGACTCAGGGGCATCATGCAATGTCATGCCTTTGGAGGTCATGAATGAGCTAAATATTAAGGTAACAACAGCATATGGGAAGTGCACTGCCATGGACTCTAGAGAGGTGCCAGTAGTGGGATGTGTGAAGGGTTTGGTGGTGCAGCTTGTAGCCTACCCAGGTAAAAATTTAAAGCTTGATGTTGTCATAGTTGATTGCCTAGCCAAGTGGGGTATGTTATTGTCAAGAAAATGGGCTGCAAGTGTTGGTGGTAGTGTCCAAATGGACATGTCTTATGCCACCATCCCAGTTAAGGAAGCCTTGTCAGGTTATATGGGGAGAGGAAAATGTTGCACCTTATTGAGGATTCCAACAATGCATCCTATGAAGTATTATATACAAATGTTGATGCTGACAGCTTTTTGGGATTTGTTGATGGAAAAGAGCACAAGATAGAGGAGTCCAAGTGTCTTGAGTAGGCAAGCTCTCCTCGGACTTTATTTTTTGATGGAGCTTGCTCCAAATTTGGAAATGGTGCTGGTGCTGTCCTAATTTCTCCAAGCCATGAAAGGTTTGTTTTTTCCTTTTAAGCTTAACTTTGAGTGTACCAGTAATTGCTGAGTATGAGGTATTTTTGTTAGGTTTAAGAATTTCTTGGAAGTATGGTTTCAAAGACATCATTGTCAAAGGAGACTCAGGAGCTAGTTGTCAAGCAAGTCGAAAATTGTATGTCATAAAGAGTCAAGAATCGACACAAGACAAGCATGCGCTTTGGGACTTCATTGAGATGTTTGGCTCCTTCAACATTCTCGCATCACGACGAAGGTTCAATGACTTGGCAGATAGGCTTGTAGTGTTGGGTTCTCACTTTGACAACTGTACAACATCCCCTTATTGTGAATATGAGGTGGAGGTAGTGACAAGACCCTTTGTCCCTGACAATATAAAACATTGGCGTTTTTGATGATGAGGCTTAGGTCAAAAGGTTCCTACAAAATGATGGAGAGTTTTCTGATCAAAACATTGATTAGGAGCCAATGGTCTATACAATAGAGGGAAGGAAACCTTATTTGGCAAAGGCATCATCTAGCTAAAGACCAACACCATTCCTAGAGGGTTGGTTTCTCTTGAATCGAATTTTGATAATGCTTTGACTACATTATTAATAGGCATATGGTAGCCTCGAGGGATGTTGAGGAGCATGACCTTGGCATGAAGGAGAAACCAAGGAAGATTTCGTTGGGTAGCAGTCTCAACAAAGATGAAAAGTAGTCATACATCTAGTTGTTAAAGAAATACCAAAATTACATGGCTTGGACCTATTCTGAGCTCAAAGCATATAGAGAAGACCTATTCCAGCATGAGATTCCCTTGGAGCCTAGTGCAAAACCCTTCAGGTAGAAGCAGAGGCCAATTAATCCTTTGTTATCTCTCAAAATGCAAGAGGATCTGAAGAAGCTAAGGTATGGAAGAACTATCTAGCCCACAAGGTATTCTTCTTGGGTTTCCAACCTAGTGCCGAAGAAAGAAGAATGGTGACATCAAGTTGTGTGTGGGCTTCAGGAACCTAAAAAAGGCCTCAATGAAGGACAACTATCCTTTACCTAACATGGATCACATGTTGTAGTTGATGACTGGTTCTGAGTTGCTTTCTACTTTAGATGGATTCTCTGGTTATAATCAAGTCATGATGAAAGAATCAGAAAGGATCAAGACAACCTTCACTACTCCAAGGGGAACGTATGTATATGTTAGGACGCCCTTTGGTTTGATTAATGCTAGAGCCACATTTCAGAGTGCAATGGATGTTGATTTTTCTGGTTACATCAATGACTTTATTGATGTTTACCAAGATGATGTAACCGTGTTTTCAAAAAGGAGAAGTGACCATTTGCTGCACTTAGAGAAGATGCTAATCAGATGTAGGGAATATGGCATCTCACTCAATCTAAAGAAATGTCATTTTGGAGTGCAGAAGGAAAAATTACTTGGTCACATTGTGTCATAAGGAGTGATGATTTATCCAAAAGAGTGGAAGCCATCAACAAAGTCCCAGCTCCAATAACCAAAACTGGAATTGGACCTTCTTTGGGCGCTTAAACTTCATTAGAAGGTTTATATCAAACTTTGTTAAGTTGAATATCCAAATCACTTCCATGTTAAAGAAGGATCAAATCGTGAAATGGGAAGAGGTTGTCATCCAATCTTTCAATGGAATCAAAGAGGCATTGAAGCATGCCCTAGATTACAAGAAACCTTTCCAGTTGTTTTCTTTCACTTCGAAAACACTATTACTTTTGTCTTGCTACTGAAAGGATGATGAAGGGGTTGAGAGACTCATTGGCTTCTTCGGTAAGGCTTCGCAAGGAGTAGAAATGAAATACACCATCATGGAAAAGCAAGCATTTTACTTTGTCAAAGAAAAAAAGGTTTTTAGGCCTTATATTTTAAGTTCAAAAGTTGTTGCTTATGTTCCCCATACCATGGTAAAAGACATCCCATCATAGATGGAAGTCACAAGTAAAATATGTAGGTGGGTGAACAAATTGCAAGAGCATGATATGGACATCCAAACCACAAAGTTGGTGAGAGGTTTGGGGTTAGCTAAGCTCATGGCTGAGAAAAACTTGTAGACCATTGAGGTAAATGAGATTGAGGAAGAAAGGGAAGTTGTTTTTGAAAGATTGATGAGTTCTGAGTAGTACAAAGATGTGATGTTCTATCTCAGACACTTAAATTGTCTGAGAATTTAAATAAGAACTAGAAAAGAGCCCTTAAGTTGGCTTCCCATAAATATGTCATTACTAATTTTTTTGGCATGAAAGAACCCAAAGGGATTCGTCTTAAGATGCATCATTGAATATAAAGCCCCAAAATAATTGTTGATATCCATGGAGGAGTTTGTGGGGGTAATTTTGCTACAAGATTCACAACACATAAGATCCTAAGGGTTGGTTATTGGTGGTTAACTCTTTTCAAGGATGCAACCATTTTAGTTAGAAGATGTGAGAGTTGTCAGCGTTTCTCTGGAAGGTTGAAGGCTTCAGAAACCTACCTTTACAGTCTGTGTCAATTGAAGCCCCATTTAAGTAACGGGAATGGACTTCATTGGTGAGATTTTAGACCCTTCAACCGATGGCCATAAGTGGATTCTTATAGCCACCGATTACTTTACCAAGTGGGAAGAAGTAATCTCCACCAAGAAGGCTATAGAAATTTTTTTCATGGATTTCATGCTAAACAATATTATTTGTAGGTTTGAGTACCAGTCAAAATCATAGCTGATAATTCCATGATTTTCGTGGCTAGACCTCGGTGGAAATGTGTAAAGGATATGGGATCAATTTAACATATGCCTCTAATTATAATCCCCAAATAAATGGACAGGATGAGTCCAAAGAATAAGAATTTGCTAAAGATTATCAGAAGAACCTTGGAGTTGAACAAGAGAAAATGGGGTGAACAACTAAAGTTTGTTGTCTGGGCTGATAGGATCACTGTTAAAAGAGCCACTGGAAAGAGTCCATTTGAGTTGGTATATGGGACTCAGGCCCTGCTTCCCCTGCATATGCAATTATCTTCATATCAGTTCATTTAACAAATGGAAGATCAAGAAGTGAGTCCTCATGATGCCCGCATCAACCAGATTGTTGAGCTTGATGAAGAGAGGAGGGCATCTCACCAAAGGCATATAAAGTTCAGAGAAAAGATAAAGAAACTGTTTGACAAGAAGGTCACTCCTAGAGCCTTCAATATTGGAGATCTTGTGCTATTATGGGATAGCAGGCATGAGGATAAGGGTAAGCATGGTAATTTTGACTCATTGTGGATGGACCCTTACTCTATTAACATCAAAATTGGTGAACACACCTTCTTCTTGAAGGATCTAGATGGTGAATTGCTCAAAATGCATGTTAATGAAAGGCATATGAAGCATTTCTTTGCTTGATTCCTCTAAATCAAGGTAAACACCTCTTGTAAAGTGCATATTTTGTTGTTTGCATCCTATTTTTTGTGTTTTTGCTTGTCTGGTTCGTTGTGACATTTTTTTGCTAGCTTTTTTTTTTTTTTTTGGAGATGGCTTCGTTTACGCTCTCTGTGAGTTGACTCTGTCACCCAATGGATACTTTGGCACTTGGTCTACTATCGTTCTTATGGCACTCGCAGGGATTGCCCATCCCCGAGTCGAAGCCAATGTTAGAGCTCAAAATTGTCTCGCCCCACTTATGCCCTTGAATATTTATTGATTCATGACCTCTGTCATTTTATCCTTCCTCATATTGTGCTTGGCCAATATTTGTTGCCATTTTAATCTTCTCCTAGGTCAAAGATCATGTGTGGGTTCATATTTTTACCATGGTTCCTTTGTTCATTTAAAAAATCTCTGTATTTTGAGTCTCCCATGCTCTACTCCTTCAAAACTCATGTTTTCTCGTTGCCTCCATTTTCCACAATCAAGATCTATTATTCCTTCCATTTTTTCCCTAATACATGAGGAGAAATGAGTTGATGTGTCCCTAAGGATCGTGTTTCAGCCTTGCAATAGTCTAAATTATCTTTCCTTGAAGAAAACCTAATTTTCTAGCTCAAATCGTCGTTTCTTTGTGTTTTACGATTTGACGGGTGTTTCTCCTGGTCAAATTTGAATCATTCAATCGATAGGTAAACGTGGCACCTCTTGGTTGGATGCAGATCAACTTATTACTTCTGAAATTCCATGAAAAGATTCATTTTCAAAAATGTGTCCACATGGAGGAATGACGCTCATTTGAATATCTATTTTTGGCTTTGCCTTGGAGTAGCACTGGAGGACATGTGGAGGCCTCTCGCTGTTTTCCCATACTTAGACAATTTTTATGCGATCGAAACAATTTGGCAGAAGAGGGACATGTGGCAAGCCCACTCTCATTCAAGATCTCCGCCTTAAGGACTATTTTGAAATAGTGCCAGGCAGATACATGGACAAACCGTGAATGTTTGGGAACCAGCCCTTGAGTTTCATTTTAAAGAAGCGCTGGGATAACATGTGGAGGCCACCATGCACTTTTCATTTTACTTAGACTTTTTAACAACAAAAAGGATACTGCCTCGGAGCTTGACACATGTTGCCCTCCGCAGAGCTTCAAGCCTTCAAACAAATTTTTTGGAGCAAGACACGTGGCAAGCCCACACTTGTTCAAGGTATCAAATTTTTGGGGCTACCTCAAGGTGCGCCATTGTGACACGTGGAAATTTGAAAAGTCATAAGGGGTGGGGAAGTGGACCATCGGAGGCAACTTAAAATTTTTGCCTCTTTTCCTCATAAAGGTTAAAATATCAAAATGGTCTCAAGCCCAATGGGAAATAGTCAATTTTTTCCCCGGTCAATGGTGGAGGTGCGGGATTTCGAGGAAAAGTGAAAAATTTTCCCTTTGAGGGAAAAGGATTTAAAGGCATAAAAGGACCAGGGTTCCACTGGGACCCACATTAGAGACTTGAAGCGGAAGGGTGGAGCTACGAGGAAAACTTGGAAAATTTTCTTTTTTTCAAAAGAGTCAAATGGTAGAATTTCTCCATGTTTCCTATAGGACTGCCTCAAGACAAATGTCGGACCCATTTTAAGAAGCGAAGGTGCGGAGAAAAATGAGAAATTTTTCCATTTTTTCAAAAGGGTCAGAAAAGGTCAAAGGAAGCCCCCGAGCCCATTTTTGGATCTTCGACGTGGACGACCCACATTAAAAATCAAAGATCAATGACTGCTGAGCTTATAAATCTGATTTTCCCTCCATTTTTTCTGTAAATATCCTAGGAGTGTGAGTCTTCATGATTTCTTGCTATTTTATGCATGCCAAATAGAGGAGTGAGTTAATTTTTATATCTATAGTTTGGTGGGAGAGATATAGAGACGTCTTTCACCATTAAAACAGTTTGAATCTTAAGAACGATCTAGTTTTTCAATTTTCTTCTCTAGAGCATGCAAGGGTTTAGATTTTATTGATATGGGGTGAAACTAGTTGGCAAATGTATGGAGGTGTGTTTTTCCCAAGAAACAAGTTCAATGTGGGAAGAAATCAAAGATATTTTTCCTCGAGCACTGGTGACTTTTTGCGAGATCTGATTCGTGAATCATGAAAGAATCATGGAGAGCACTGGTGCATTTAAAGTTTTTTTATTTTGGGAGGAAGGGGCTCTATTGGAAATGTTATAAATGACATGAATTTTTCATGCAAATGGTTGGGAGTTTTTTTGGAAAAGATCAGGACTGATTATCTCTAGAAGAAAAATCTTGACACAACCCATCCATTTTGAGATGTTGTCTAGAGAAGCCTGTATATCTCTCTTTGTGTCAAATTTGATCATGTCAAGGTAGTTGCAAGTGTGCAGCCATTGAAAATCTTTGATATTGTTCTAGAAACTCTCCCTTGCTGATAAATTTGATCAAACTTGAGTTATTTTGTGTTAATCTTGAGTAAAGTGTATTTATTTTATTTATGAATGCATACGGGTAGTTTTCCTTGTTTTTATTGTAATCTTGTACTAAAATATAGTCCAATCGCACATGTCTCAGTCCTTGTGATAGTTTAGTGGTATCTACAATTTCATTTCTCAGAAGATCCTTCATCTGGGAATGGGATAAACGGTTTAAAATCACTTTTCTTTCATTTTGTTGATAGAGATTCTCTGTAAGCCTCTGGGTGTACCTCAGGCATGACTTGGTTTAAATCTTGGTGCTTTATTGGGTCCTTTGACTTGAGCCTTCATGAAAAAATCCCACAGGTTGTGTGAAAGAGTGTTGATTTGGGCCTCCATTGAAGCACATATTCTAGTTGAGGAAACAATTTAACTTTTTGTGGCATTTTTTTGATTGAATATTTCCATTTTGCATTATTGCTCAAGGATATGATGATTCAAGTCCATCTTGTCTCCCCCCATAAAAATTCATTTAACATTAACCAATCCTACCCATATTACCCCTATTTTTGCTCTGTATACCCACACTAGACCAAAATCCTTTTACTAAAGTATGCGAATGCATCGATCTCCAAATGTCTTTAGTAATATTTTCCTTGTTGTGAGAATATATCGATAATATGGAAGTGACAACTCGTGAGAGTCGATTTGGTGTGTTGATCATATTTTCCCCAGGCCTTCTATATAAAATTTATGCAAAAGAAAGGTACCTGTATCTCCTCTCAAATAATAGAGGTTACACAATAGGTTCTATTACCTTGGATGAAAGGCACAACCTAAAATAGTTAGGATAAGATCACATCCTTTTGAGGTGCTATCCATCTCTCCACAAATACAAGTAACAAAGGGACAACTAGATTTCTCCCCAGCTACAAAATGACATACATTTATGATCTATCTGCCTCTAAGCTCCCTATTGAATCTATGTTGATGCTTGGTTTGAAAAGGAGAACAAATTTTGGTACAGACACCACCTATCACAGCTTAGTTTCCAAACCCCTCCTATTAATTCCTCTCCTACATTACAAACTAAACATAAATAGTCTCCCCGAGAATCCATGTAGTTGGGCCTCCTCTAAAATATAAGCTATTAAAAATTAAGTTTTTCACAACAACTAATCCTCCTCCTAGTGTTTACGATACATTTTCACTTTCACCGCCACCACCTATTTATACTACAATATTTTTCTAACAATATCCCACCATGCGTAAACTTGGTTGTTGGAAGGTGAATCTTGTTAATAAACCCTCCCGATGACACACTCATATCCTTAGGGTTCTTATATGACTGCATTGCAGGTATTTTACCATAAATAACCTCATTCATAGTACATTCCTCCATTACATCCCCACCTATACATACACACATTTACAATACTTTAACACTCCATAAGCATCATTAATTAAACTAAATCTGTCATCTTTCATCACCCATATACATAATTTATTACATAGTACATGCGTTATCATACACTTGGGGGCATAGCATCCCACATTCCCCCCTAATCTTAGCATCCACACATATTTTACTTTTGCATTCTCATACATCAATCTCATAGCATACGCATACTCTCATCCCAAATTTGAGCACCATCGGTACCCAATGATGCACTCTTGTGCTTTGGTTCACAGATTGAGAGTTGAGAGATTATCAACACACCGAACCCCACAAAATACATTCTAGGTATTATACATTGGATTTCATACTACATTATGTTTCATAGATGAATCATTCTACATATATTTTTACATTATGCTAATTCTCATTAACGCATTACATTTATGACAAGATTTACGAACTTGGTGAAAATATGCATCACACATTGTCACATCATACATTTTCCATATTATACTAGTTATCATTACCTATGAGTCTAGTTTTACATTTCATCCCTACATTCTACATTTTACTAGTCCTTACCCTATGCACCACATACATCATTAGGCTATCCTTGCATAACCTATACATAGTCACACTACATATTTCCACATACAATCTACATACTATTCTAGGTTACATTATATAAGGGTCCAGCTTTACATTTTATCACTACATATTCTATTTCTATCTAAACCTATAACCGTATCTTACATTTTACATATTCTACACACACTACACATCCTATATTACATTTCCTAGAGTGCGCATTTCCATACCCTATTCATCACTTGGTCATTTATACTACGTTGTCTTCTACACACTTTCATCACTACCCTATGACGCACATTAGTTCGTTGGTCCATACTCGATCTGTCAAGGGTTTACGAATCAAATGGAATTTACACTCACCATGTGAAATTTCCTCATGCAACATTTGAAATGTTAGTGAAATACATCTTAGGTTAGATTGTCACCTATGTTATCATCTCGGTAGTGGTATACACCTTAGGTTACATCACAACTCAATTATTATTCATCTTGCGTGATATACACTTAGGGATTAATCATCATTCATCCCTTCATTACATAGTGATATACTCTTAGGGATAAATCATCACTCATCTATTCACTAAGTCATGATATAAACTTTGGCTATAGGGTTCAATCACATCAATCCACAAGTCTTATTTCATCTCCATTACATATACACACTAACCACAACAAGCTAGAAACAACCAACACTACTTGACCATTTCCCGATGACACACTCTCATTTATGGTTCATTTTTTACTGTTGAGGGGGAAAAAAATGAACCTCATTACATACACTTCCATCCACTTAGTGGTCATGTTGCTCTATTATTCCATCTTGCATTTCCATCCCATCTTTCCGCAACATACTATATTGTGTTAGGGCATTTACTTTTTCTTTTTACTTTTTTACATGATAAGTTTACTACACATGTTATATTGCTTTCTTATATGTCATTACGATACACACATGCACGTTCACAACTTTTTTTAGTATGATCACGATAATAATATTGTTACATGTGACACGGATGCTTGCCTTCTACCCTTCCTACAAAGGGTAACTAGGGTCATCCACATTAATCTTATCCAGGTACTACTGTTTCATTTTGTACTTAGCATCTTATACCGCTTGCTCATAAATGCTTTGACATATCGCTTATCTCTCTAACTAGCTAACAAGTGTTCTATGTGTAACACTTGTTTTGAAGGATTATATGTCTTCATGGCTTCTTGTTTGTTTGTTTGTTTCTACTTGTCTTCCATTGTATGTGGGATTTTCCCTTTTCTTATGTGAACACTTGTTTTTATTTGTATCCATGACATGACCTTGTGTGTCTTGCGACATCATGAGTGATGCACAATGTTTGGAACCCGCTTTGTGGAGTCTACTTGTTTTCTTACATTTTTACACTACTTTTTTTGCTAGTTACTACATTATCTATGTATTTTACACTTGTTGTATTGCATGTATGTGTTTTCGACTAACACTTGTTTTGACTACCCATCCCCTTTTTGCAAGAATTTGTTTCTACCAAGCGCTTCTTTTTCTACAAAATTTCTATAGGTTAGAGTATAGTAGGTCCTCTTTTGGAGCCGAATTCTTCTTTCGGAGAAATCGTATGTGTCCCAAAAGAGGGGGGAACCATTAAGGGTTTTACATAGTAACATAGTGTATTAACACTAGTTTAGTATAATGCACTTTCTGCTCTTGCCATTGTGGGTTTACATACAATAATTTGTTTTAGACTAGTCTATGAAATCCATACATAGTGGCCACTATAAGACATGGTGTCCTTTGGCAGTTTTGAAGAGTAGTTATAGGGTTGGAGGTTACAGTGGGTGTTCCTCTATACACAACTTTGTCTAGTGGAATCGAATCACCAAAAATCTAGGACATTATAGAGACCTATTCACACATTTCAAAAAAATTGGTTAAAGGTTAGAGGACACAGAGCATTTCCTCCCTATACATCTTCAACTGTGGTGTGGTGAGATTGGCCAAAAAAATGTGATAGTACAAGATATCGTTTTACACGTTTTTTCTCGACGTGGATTAGGTTCACATGTTCCATTTACACTTTTCTTTTCATGTATTTTACATTTTCAAACTTTACACATTTCTATACACATGCATATTTTACATAGCATTTTTTTACATACATTTTATATTTGACTACTTGATCATTTTCTCCTTACAGGTTTCGGCTATATGAGAAACAAGGATTCAAATTTGTGGAAACAACAACAATGATGAAAATAACAACAATAACACATTGTGACATCATTTTCCTTTAATCACAACACAAGAACACTACACACCATAGCAAGTACACATGCGTTCCACTCTAGGTCCAATCTACTCACTTTTTATGCGCATTTTTCATATTAAGAATCCATGATCCACTCTTTTTATTTTTATCATTGCACACTTGATTCTAGTCCATTGGCACATCTCTTCTACACTCTACATGGATATAAATTACACATTTCTATCTACTTTATATTACCATGCATTTCGATCATCAACATAAATTGGGGGAAAAATGTAAACACAAAATCATCAACTTTAGGCATTATTTAGCCTAGTCTTGTACTAATATTTAGACATTTCTCAAGTGAATCAAGTATTAATAAATCCCACCTTGTGGGAATCTTATTTTTATATTTTATTTCGTCATTTCTATGTATTTTCCTATGCATATCCATCTATTTTGCATTTTTCCTATAATTTTGGCCAAAATCAAGCACTCGGGTTTGTGTTGGGGTGTTGTGGAGCACCTTGGTCCCACTTGGGGCACCCCGATCCATATTTTTCTTTTCCATATATTTTTGGGCCTCTTCTAGCAATTTTTCGTGCTTATATTTTTCAAAGTCGACCATATCGGGGTTAATTACGAAAGTAGAGTCGAAAACCATATAAATACAAAGTTATGAGACCATAATGAGGGTCCAAGTCTCACATACTACTATCACTCCATCTAGAGTTACATCAATTGCATCCACATAGTGTCATCCATCAAGGATAGAAGATATACATCAACACACACAACATAAGGGGAGGGATTGTATTCTATTTTATGCACAAATGTTAGTACATTTTCTATAGTTTTTATTGCTCGCTACTTCATAAAGTGCAATTGTTATAAGACCACGTAGGGTATGACATGCACACCAACACACCGTAACTACATTTTGGTCCAAAATAGAGTGCAACACTTAGTTTACTAAGCCCACTATTGTAGTAGTTGGGGCCAATCGACCCATTCATTTTGCATCTTGTATTTTTAGGGTTTTGAAACTTTTTATCTTTTGTAGGTCGTTACTTCATCTTAAATTTTTTCGGATACCTAGGGTTGTTCATCAAATATAGTGTGGCGGACGTAACATATTTGAGCACCTTGCGACAATGCCAAGATCGATAGTGGAATTTTACATAGACTAGGTTACGGTAGGGCGTTCAAGTACCTTCCTAGGCGCTAGGTAAGTGCACCAAGTTGGGGGCCAAAAGGGGGTCTTAAGTGGACACATTTTTCTGAAAACTAAAAACTTCAATTTTAACGAGTTTTTCAAATAGTTACACTTAAAATTGGAAGATTTTGTAGAAATATGAATCATAGAATTTTGAGTCTAGTTTTTAAGCTACTAAATTTTATTGAAAACAGATAAGTTTAAGTGGGTTAAATAACTAAAATACTAACACATGATCCTATCTTTGTTATAAAAACATAATAGAGTGACTTTCTTCACCCCACCATTTTTCAAGAATCACGAGTATTTTTTAAAACCCTTTGGTAGAAAGATAGCTAGGAGCATCTAGTTTGTGTTAGAATTTTTAACGAGTATTTTTAATTTATGATATTTATAGTACATAAATTTTATGTTTCAAAAATAATGGAGATCTGACCATGCCCCCTAACTACCTCAAAAATATCAAAAATTAGATTTTTTTAATATGTATAGAATTATTCCTAGTTTGTGCTACTATTTTTTTTTTTCAATTTAGATGACCCAAAAAAGATACATAACGAAATATAGACATATTTAAACTTCAAAAATAGTTATAAAAAGGCATAGTTAGAAAATAAACTACATGGAAACCTTATATTAGTCAAAAATTTGAAAAAGTATTTTTTTAGAAAGAAGAAACTCCACTCTACATCGTGGTATAATTTTTCTTAAATGGATCGATAGTTTTATTTTTATTTATCATAGAGGAAGTGGCATTATTACATTTTCCTACAAAAACATGTTCTTTGTTGTGTTTTTGTAGGTCCATGCCCGAGGTTGGGGATCCAAAACAAATCCCAAGCCTTGAGGCATGTGCTGGAAAAGGTAAAAACATAATGCGTACGGGAAAAGGTAAATCCCAAACCTAAGAATTTAAAACGTGATCATGTTATAATATAACATCTATGCATTTTGATTTTTTTCAGGTTTTTGTGCACTTTTTGGCACCCAAGTTCGTGCTCTTACCTTGCTGCAGCAGTCTTTTTATATCTCCTAGTTCTTATCTCTGCATGGGACCCCTAAGAAATTTTTTCTACTTATAACATATATAGTCGGACCTCTTACAACTTGCAATAGTATCCACCAATCAACTAAGTCCTTTCCTTTTAAATCTTTTCACATTTACTTTTTTATTTCATTTAATATAATTAATTATAAATATTCCATATTGTCTTGGAGTAGTTTACAAACTTTTAGTCCTTTTATATTAGATTAACTAGTTCGCTATACTTCCCATAGTTAAGTTCAATTTTACTTAATCACTCTCCTAATGTGAGTGGAGAAAACCAAGGAGTGCATGATAGATAGACCATGAGATGAAATACGGATAAACTATAAGTTGTGGTAATAGTGTTGAAGCTTTAATATGGATGAGGATCATGAGTAGAAGTATAAAGGTCCTTGAAATTCAAGCCAAGTCAAGTTACACCATCATGTGAGCATATATTGACATCGCAAGTAGGATCAAATGGACTATATTCTTAATATGAATCCCTAATGAAAAGTGTGCAAGTAAATGAAGGGTGTGCTAATGTACATGATACATGTGAAGGTGTAGGTGATAGAGAAACATCCATAGACTAGAAATACCCCGATAAGGAATTATAGAAGTAGTAGTAGTAGGTGGCATAGAAGAAACTTCATATATCACATAAATGGTACCGTTGAGGGGTGGAAAGTGATGTGGTTAATCCAAAGGTTGATGATCATTAGTAGTATGATTGCATGGAATAGGAAGAAAAGTATTCGAGCTCACCACAATATTAGAATGGATCGGTGTAACAAAAACACTATACTCAATGCCTTCATGGAGAAATTTGACACAATGATGTACACTAGAACTGAGAACTTGCATTTCATGAAGCCATGACCTACCAAGTAAACAGATTATAAAATAATGGGAAATCAATAATAGAAAACATTGTCGTGTTATTTTTGGCCCTATAGTGGTAGGTAGTGTAATGTCACCAACACATGGAAAAACAAAACCATCATAAGTACATAGTGAAAGACAAGATGGACAAAAATCATGAGATGAAAGACTTGAGACCTCAAGGAATGTCATGGGACATAAGTTAAGCTCGAGATCCATTATAGCGTAAACTGTGTTTTATACCCAAATTGTTCATGTGACACATGATATAGAAAGGTGGGTCATTGTCAAAAGTAAGAATATTAGTAGGAGGATTAGAATTAAATGCTATGTGTTGAGAAAATGCATTAAAAAATGTGTGATAGACAAAGTCGGGATGCATATCTGCATGAATACGAGTAGTACCGTGAAGATGTTGGACTATATGTCTTATATCGGGATTTGTAAGAAAATAAACATTAATTGATATACTCATAAGGACTAAACCCTAGTATGATGTTATGTTTGTGGAGCCTGTTTTCATGTTAGATTTTGGTACACCTTTTATGTGTTACACTCGGGTATTTTTACAGCGTCCCGCTTTGTGAGCGGGTCAAGGAGGTTCGGGGTGAAGCCCTGAAGCAATTTTTCATGGGTGGTTTATTATCCCATGGGTAATGGGTAAATCTGTTATGAGCTGATTTTGAGCCCATTGTTTTGATTCCCACGGTTTTTTGCGCATGGTTTTGATACCCATGGTTTTCTTGCCCATGGTTTTGATACCCACGGTTTTGTAAAATCTGCTTAAGTAGTTGTGTATTTATATGGTTTTATGTATATGATAGATATAAGAAAAAATGCATTGCAGATGTGCTTTGAATTCTGGTGTGAATTCTGTAGAGTTTGTTGAGCATAGCTCCAAATGGATCCGGGCATTGTATTGAGAGAGTGGTGGCTTGTAATAAAATCTGGTCAAGTGATTCTTGGTGGACGTAGCCTAAATTGGGTGAACCACGTTAAATACTATCTCTCTATGTTATGTTATTTTATTCTGCACTTTTATTAGAGATATATAATATTTTTCTACATATTAGTTTCTCACTGTATGCGATTCTATGAGGGATTATTCCGCATATTTTATCCCTTATTTCCTAATAGATGTTATGAAATAAATGAAGATCCTATAAGCATGAAGAGATTCAAGTTCACCAAAATGATTAGCTAAAATGTGAATATTTTCATGTTAATCTAATAAGTACAACAATATATAAAAACTAAACTAAATAAGAAAAGATGACCCAAACAATATAAGCTATGAAAATATGATACCCTAAAGTACAATAGCGTTAGAAATAACTCGGGTGATTTGACGAGCTTCTTGGACTATGTTGCAAAAAGAAAGCTAGAGGAATAGGAGGAGGAAACAAGTGTTCTAAAGTACTAAGAAGTGTAGATCTAAACAATCTAAGTGGACTGGGGCACTGTGGACGTCCTATTATGAGTTTTGGGTGACTTGGTCTACACAAAAGGTCTTAAAACCATATTTGTAGGGATACAAGATGATGTAAATCCTTCACTATCTTGCAGGTGTAATTTTTGCACTTTTTGATATCAATGGTAGTCAATGATGAATAGAAGACTTGTAAAACCACAAAACAAGAATAAAACCCTAAATAATAAAAAACTAAATGAAGGAGTCGATTGTTACGATTGGCCATAATGGTGGACTTACTAACTAAGCATTCCACTACATATTAGACCAGATGTAGTTCCCTCTTTGTGTGTTTGTGTGTGTATGTATGTGAAATCATGCCTAAGTGCTCTTGTGTCACCACACTTTATGAAAGTAGTGAGAAATAACTATGTGTAGAAATGGAATAAATGGTGGAAGGAACAAAATAAACTTCTTTCCTATGATGTGTGATGCGGATGAACTATCATCATGTCCCTTCTCATAAGGCTAGATGGATTCAAATGAGCTCTATATGCTTGAAATAGAATGTAATCTTAGGTGATGGTAGTAGTACCTAGTGCTTGGTCCCTCATTATGGTCTCATAACTTTATATTTATATGGTTCTTTTGTTCTAATTTGTTAATTATACCCAAAGAGGATGACCACCAAAATATATAATTCTCAAACGGCGAAAGTTCCCAAAAGATGGAGATAAAGTAGAAAAACAATCAAGGAACCCAAGATTAGCCAAAGCACCCCGAAAAAGGATACAATGACGTAAAACAACAAGATCATACTGGGCATGTATGTGCAAGACGTCGCGATGATGATAGAAAGAAAAGTAAAATGGTTAAAACACGGGGTTAAGTAGTACATTAAAAAAACCATCTCGAATAGTAGAATGAGACTGGGACTAAATAAAACCCTAAGTGCATGATTTAGTGTCTACACCTTTTCTCCTCGAAGAGATTGGCTTCCTTGGCATGATTTAAAATGGAAATTTAATTTTATAGAATCTGATTTTTGTTTGTGCTCAAAATTGAAAAGTATATGCATGATGTTATGATTCATAAGCTTGGTTTGGAACCTCCTAGAGCATGGTGGTAGGATTGCAACGGAATCATTAAATCCCATATTTTAATTACCATTCTAGCGTGATTTATAATCTTTTGTCCTCATGGGATCAATTTTTGAGGCTCTCCACCGCCTTGTTGGGAAACTATAGTAGCTCTGAATATACAAATGTTGGATCTTGATGGATGAGCTATTGATCTACCATATGAGGAGAAGACTACAGAGAAGGGTTCATCCATTCAAATTATGATCCTCCTCCTCTGCCTAGTGCTTCTACCCCATTTGCCTAGTTATTTAGTTATGTGATTATATGGTTTCCTTTTTGGCATCTCTCGTGCCTTTGTGGCATTTTGACTTTAGACCGTGAGTTTCCGGTCACCCCGCTATTGTAATTCTTTTGCATTATTAATATCAAGACAAGTTCCAAAAGTTAAAAAACCAAAAATACTTATGTGTGTACAATACGACATATGACTTTGAATGACCTATTATTTTGGCATTATTTCTCTTTATGGATAAATCCTATAAATACAACAGATTATGGCTTGGAATGAGAAATCCCGCCTCCATCTCAATCTATTATTTAATTAAAACTATAATAATTCAAAATATTATTTTTATTATCATATCAAACTCCCTCAGCATGGAAAGTTTATTTCATACGAAAATGTTTCTGCTCTACGTGATGTTTATGGTCCATGTCTTCGCTCGAAGAGTGCCTTCAATGAAAATAATTGAAACGCCAACAATAAAATGTTATTTCTCGACAAAGTGCCCTCTTTAGACAATAATGCTTTCTTCAACCGTTCGAATGCAAAGTGAAAAAATTTCCAAAAGAAAATGAATGCTCGAAAGGGTGAAACAAAAATTCTATGTTGGTTTCTGGTCTTTGTATTTGTTTTTGTAGCATTCAGCATATGCAAAAATAATTAATGGATCTATCATACTGCTCTACGATGTCTGAATACTAGAGCATCATTTTCTGCCTCTTCCATGCTAAGACATCATGTCTGCAAGTAAAATATCCCAAACGTCCACCAAAATTTAAACTTTCCCTTATTTTCTCGTCCAATTCGTTTGTCAGCAGGTTTGCATGTTTCACATGCTGGTTTGTAGGTTCGGGTGACTAACATTTTCAGTAAACACCAAAGAACAAAATAAAACAATGAATACGGATTGAAAATTTTGCCCAATGAGACTGTTGCACATAGTAAGGATAAGTGAGCCAAAAAAATCTCTAAAGCTCCATGCTAAGCTGCACGCAAGTTTTAAAGGAAGACACAAACTCTGATACCAATGTCAGTAAATACTTAATGATGAATTAAATGTTATGGTTTATACAATGATCATAAAGGTGAATATATACATGGGTTGAGAGAGGGGATATGACCAAGCGACATATAGTAGAGATGGAAAGTTACCCTTGAATATATATAAAGAAATATGGCAATAGTTATAATTGTAATTTGTTGCCCCTTGGCCAGGATTTTGGTATTTTTTGGCCTTGGGTTTGAGCCTATTGGGGAGGGGAATGGATAAAATTAACTATGCCAATGGAGGGAATATAATTAGGACCACTTTAGTTCCCCATGTTGCAATTTAATATTGTTAGTGTTACCATTGTTTGTAATATTAGGATACTTTTCTTGGTCGGTAACACCATCTATGGTAACACCACGATTGTGATTTAAGACCTTGAGACCATGGCTATTGGTTTTATTATTTTCATAGTTTTTAGTGTTTTGATCAGGAGATACAAATTTTCAAATGAGACCGTAAGTCTTACGTCTACTTTCGATAGTCATTTAGTCAATGCAAAGCATACCTTCCAACACTTCCTCATAAATGTAGAAAAGAAACTTATGCACTGATTAACTAAAAATGGAAGACTCTAATACTATGGAATTATAGCCACTAGATAATTTAAATAGGAGGACTAAAACGCTATAGATTATGCACTAAAATAGTATGGAATAATTGTAAATAATTATACTAAGTGAACTAAAACCCTAATATGCTAGTAAGTAAGGAGAAATGACTTACCTAATTAACGAAGACTATCTCCTGTTGTCACAGTCTAATAATAAAATCTAGGAGCAGGAACAAACACTCAAAAGTCCCAAAAAGGTTAGATTTGGGGGATCTAAGTAGATTAAGATGCTTGGGAATGTACTAGTGCGCCTCGTGGTGCCATGGTCTCCAGATTAGGCTCCCTAATATCTGAAAATGCTCGAATATGAATTTTCTATGGTTGCAAGATGATATGAAATAGTCTTTATCCTTCACACTAGATCTACGAAGTTGTGGTAGATATATTGAATAATGATTTGATGACCTGCACGAGGAAAGGAAATATCAAATCCTATGAAAATAAAAGATCCGAATGAATGGGTCGAATGACATTAGTTGCCAAACTAGTGGTCTTATCGTTGAGCACTACACTACATTTTGAACTCCGAATGTATTTATAGTGAGTGTGTGCATGTCATGCCCTAGGTGCTTTTGTTTCACCACACTTTGTGAAGTAGCGAGAAATAATAAATATAGAAAATTTAATAGAATGTGTGCATGAAATAAAATAGAATCCCTCCCCTAAGTTATGTGTGTTGATGCAAATCTCCTAGCCTTGATGCATGACACTATGTGGATGCAAGTGATGCAATGGATGCAACTTTAGATGGAGTGATAGTAGTATGTCACACTAGGACCCTTATAATGGTGTCATAACTTCACTTTTGTAGGGTTCTCTTGCTCTGATTTCATATTTAACCCTGAGATGGACAACTAGGAAAAAGGTAAGGATGAAAAACAACCTGGAAAGACCCCAAAAATAAGTAGGAAATTAGAAAATAGATTGAGGCACCCCAAGTGGGACCAGAGTGCCCCGGGGCGCCCCAGTATAAGGTTAGGTGCCCGGGTTTTGGCTAAAATGATGAAGTAGTTGTGAAATAGATGGATATGTCTTAGAAAATATGTGGGAATGATGAAATAAAATATAAAATAAATGTTCCCAAAACGTTGGATTAATTTGTACTTTCTATACTTGAGAAACCTCTAAATATTAGTATAATCTTGGGCTAAATAATGCCTAAATTGCATGATTTTATGTCTACATTTCCCCCACAATGTGTTCATGAGTGGAATGCTTGATAATATAAAGTAGATAGAAATGCATAACGATATCCGTGTAGAGTGTAGAAGAAGACATTCTCGATGGAGTATACTCAAGCATAGAATGACAAAAATAAAAATTGGAGGAACATGGATTCTAAAGATGAAAAATGTGCATAAAAATGATGATAGTTAACCTAGGGTGGAATGCGTGTGTAGGCGACATTGTGTGTAGTGTACCCGCATGGTTAGTAATGGCAAGTGCATATCATTGTGTGTTGTTTTTGTCCACTGTTGTTGTTGTCATTTTTGTCGCTTGCCCGAATTTGACTTCTTGTTTCTCATATGGCAAGACCTACAAGTAGAAAACGATCAAGTACAAAAATAGATATGTATGTAAAAATCCTGTGTAAAATATGTATCTCGTATAGAAATTTTTAAGTACACAAATGTAAAATACATGAAAAGCAAAGTGTAAATGGAACATGTGCACATGATCCATGTCGATAAAAAGCGTGTAGAAGGATATCCTTTCTTGTCACATTTTTTTGGGTGATTTCATGCCACCCTAGCTAAAGAATTATAGGGAGGATGAAATTTGTGTCCTCTAACATTTAACGACTTCATTGTTGAAATGTATGAAGAGATATCTCGTACTATTGCAGTTTTTTGGCGATCCGGTGCCATTGGAAAAAGTAGTGTAGAGAGACACACCCACTTTGTAACCTCCAATCCTGTAACTACTCCACATAATTACCAAACAGAACCATGTCCTATATAGGCCGCTATGTATGGAGTTTGTAGACTTGTCTGAACTCGCTCATTATATGTAAACCCATAATGCCAAGGAGGAAACTACATTATAGTGAATCAGTGTAAATACACTTTGTTTTTAGAAATTCTAAATGATTCCCCCCATCTCTGTGGGTGCATGCAATGTCTCTGAAAGGATAATGTGGCACCAAAAGAGGAGCAACCGCACTTTGACCTGTAGAGCTCTACCATAAAAGGGATAAGAGAAACTGCTTGATAGATACCAAGGCACACATAAATGGGATGGATAGCTAAAACAAGTGTTATTCTAAAAACACATGCATGCAATAAGAAAAGTGTAAAATACACAGACAATGTAGAAACTATAGAGAACAATAGTGTAAACACGTAAGAAAACAAATAGACCACACAGAGTGGGTTGCAAACATGGAACATGACTCACAAATTCATAAAACACTCAAGGTCATCATGGCCACAAACAACAAACATGTGTGCACACAAGTAGGGGGAAAAGCCAAAATACAATGGAAAATAAAGCATACATATAGAAACAAAAAAGTAGTCAGTGAAACATGTAATCCTATAAAACGGGTGCTACAAGTGGAACACCCTTTAGTATGTTTAAGTGATAACTAATATATCAAAGTAGGTATGATAAAGTAATATAATATGCTAAGTATAAAATTAAATAATATATCAAATGGATAAGATGAATTTGAATGCCCCAATGACTACTATAGGAAGGGTCGTAGCTGAGCATTGATGCACAATGTAGGATCCTCTATCTATGATGATACTAAAAAAGCTATGAACATGCATTTATGGATGATAATGACATATAAGAAAGAATTCTAACATGTGTAGTGAAGTGATAATACAAAAACTAGTAAACAAGAGTAAATGCCTCCATGGCAATGGAGTATATTATGGATGGATGTAATGGAATGCAAGATGGAATGATAAGAGAAATATGCCCCCAAGTGGATGGAATGTATGAAATGAGCTTCATTTTTTTCACCCTCATCGGTCAAGAATGAACCATAAATGAGATTACGCCACAAAGAAATGGTCGAGTAGTGTTGGTTGTTTCTAACGTGCTATGATGAGTGTGTATATCTAATAGTGATGAAATACGACATGTGGAGAGATTTGCATGAACCCTATATTTGAAGAGGATATCAAAACTCGTTGAATATATTAGTGATGATTTAACCCTAATCGTATATCAATATATGAGGAATGGAAAAGGTGAATTTTTTTCTTAAATTCTATGTCACTACAAGATGAAAGGTGGGAGTGGTGATGTAACCTATGGTGTATACCAATATAAAATGATAGGATGGGTGACGATCTAGCCTAAAGTATATGTCACTACAAAATGAAAGGAGGAAGTGGTGATGTAACCTAAGCTTTATACCAAGAAGAGATGATAATTGATGTGGTGATTTAGCCTAAAGCATATACCACTACAAAATGATAGAATGGGTGATGGTTTATTCTAAGGTGTATGCCACTATGAGATAAATAATAAGGAGTGGTGATGTATTGTAAGGGGTATACCATTGCAAAAATGATAGAATGGATGACAATTTAACCTAATGTCTATGTCACCAACGCTTAGAAATATCCCATGATAAAAATGTTGCATGAAAAAATGTCGTATGAGAAAATGTCATATGGTGAATATAAGGTCCATTTGATTGGTAAACACTCGGTAGTCGAGTATGGACCAAGGAAATAAAGTGTTGTCAACACCAATTCAACACTATGATAATTCTTCACCGAAACTCCTCGTGCTATGATTATTTACTAATGCACACTTGTAGTTTGATGGATGTAATCTGAAACACAACAACAAACATAACACAAGAATACCATAGACTATGATAAGAAGGAATGATGATAAATCTGAAATCTCAATGTAAATTACCATATCAACATGAAATTGTTACAATCTCACCCATGAGGTAATTCAAGTGTTACTGACTTCACTTGCCTTTCAACAATAACTATGGAAGAAATTTCACAATTACACCTCTTAATGGCTTCTTTAACACACCTTCAAAATGATGGCTTCGTTTACACAATTACTCATACAATATTTCTCACTACTTCCTTCTATACTAAATGAGGGGGTGGCCTCTCTATTTATAGAACTTCTAGGCTTATCCATCTTATCTCTAAGATAGGATAAGAAATTCACTCTGACGAATCATATTTCATACCTTAACTCTTTTCTATACATGTAAGCTTATCTTTTAAGATAAGATAAACCTTATCATTTCACATGGGTTCCACATTTTTAGACTTTTTACAAATAAAATACACAAAATATTTATGACCTCACTCCTTGTCCTTATTACCAATATAATATTTCTAATTCCTAATCATGTAGACCCTACTTCCCAAATTTGACATTTTAACATTATCGGACCACTTACGACAATTATTTACTTTTTACCACAACATTCCTATTGTACTTTTTACTATTACCGTACTATACATTATTGGCGATCGTGCCGCGGTGCCATTATCTTCTATCAGACGCTACTACTAATTATACTTAACAACATCCTATTCCTAATACATACATTAATGAAATAGAAATTACGGAGGAAAATTTTAGTGTCGACATCTTCCGTCTTCCTAGCTTCTACTCCGTGCTCAGAGTAGACTATTCTCGGTGCTTGGAAAATCTTTATCTTGTCATGGTTGACCCATTTCGTAATGGGAGTGCCATCCAATTCCTCCAATCGGTATGTACCATTTTCATGCACAACTGCTATTTTGTAGGGCCCCATCCATTTTGGAAAAAAATTCTATCTTCTTTTTTTGTATCTTGAATCATATACTAAGACCAAGTCATTCACATGAAATGGAGACCAACGGATCTTTTGATCAAATTATTCCTTCTACTTCATTTTCTTCTTATAGCTTGTATCCTTCGCTATTTCCCTCATTTCCTCTAGCAAATGAAGATGTACTAACCTTTCTTTTACTGAATCACTTTCATCCATCCTTTCATTTTTCATAACTCTCACAGTGGGAATATCAAACTCAATAGGAAGAACTGGATCAATGCCATAAGCCAATTGAAATGGGGAGTATCCTGTTGTTAACTTTGATGTTGCCCTGTATGCCCATAATGCTGCATGAATCCGTTTATCCCATTTATGTACTGCGCAAGGCTTCATCTTTTTCTAGAATTTGACACAACACAAAATTTGTTCGTTCCACCTGTCCATTTGTGCTTGGCTTGTATGTTGTTTCCTTCCTATTCTTAATAGAAAACTTTTTGACTAGGGCTTCTACCACCTCATTAATGAAGTGGCTTCCTTGATCTATTAAAATTTCTAATGGGAAACCAAATCTAGTGACAATGCGTTCATATATGAACCTTGCAACTTCATCCATGGAAGTTGTTTTCAATGGCCTAGCTTCAACCCACTTGGTTAAATAATCCGTGGCAACTACAATATACTTATTTTGGCATGGGGTAGTTGGAAGTGGACCTACAATGTCTATTTCCCAATTTTCAAAGGGACCAAGTGGAATAATAGGGCATAATGGAGCTGATGAAGTCTTACAGTTACCATGTCTTTGAAAAATATCACATGTCTTACAATAATTATAACAATCTTTAAAAAGAGTGGGCCAGTGATAACCTGCATCCAAGATCCTTCTTGCTGTAAGTTTTCCAGAGAAGTGCCCTCCACATGTACCATTGTGGAATTCCTCTATCATCTCCTTCCCTTGATCATATCCAACTACCATCTTATCTTGTCCATCCCATCGTCCTATCAAAAAAATAATCCATGAAGAATAGAATATGGACGACTAGCTTGACTAATCTTCCTCTTAGTCTTTGCATTGGCACCATCAAGAAACTTGAATTCATTTAGATAATTCCAAATATCTATGTATTCACTAGGGATTTTGTCAAGGGATAACAATGCTACATCTGGGAAATCATCATCATCACAAGATGAACCTAAACCATCATAGGCTCTAGAGAGTGCATCTTCATTGATATGCTTCTTTCCTAGCCTATCTATAATATCAAATTCAAATTCTTGTAGCAAAATTATCCATCTTGCTTCCTTCATGATGGGTTAGGCTTATTTACAATATATTTTAGAGCCTGATGGTCTGTTACAACTACAAATTTCTGCCCTAGCAAGTAATTCCTAAACTTCTTTATAGCAAAAATGATAGCTAGAGCCTCTTTTTTAGTTATAGTATAATTTACCTCAGCATTGCTCATTTGTCTGCTCCCAAAGTAAACTGGATGATCATTCCCATTTTCATCCTTTTGGCTCAGAGTACTTCCTAGTGCTACATCTGAGGCATCAGTATACACAATGAATGGCTTGCTCCAATTTGGATTCTTTAAAATAGGTGAAGACACCAGGGCTTCCTTCAGTTGTTCAAAAGCTTCATGCGCCTTATTTCCTGGTTCATAAGTAACATCCTTCTTCAAGAACTAGGTTAGTGGCTGTGCAATCTTTGAGAAATTATTGATGAACCTTCTATAGTAACCCACATGGCCTAAAAATGATCTCAACTTACTTCTATTCATAGGAAATGGTAACTCTTTGATTTTTGAAACTTTATCAGGATCAGTACCAATACCATCTCTGGATATAACATGCCCTAACAAAACACCTTTAGAACATCCAAAGACACACTTTGTAGGGTTTAGTGAGGCTTGTGCTTCATTTAACCTTTGAAATGTTGTCTCCATCTAGTGCAGGTGGTCCATCTTGCTACCATAGATGTAAAAATCATCCAGAAATACTCTGCTGGAGTTCCCAATGTAGGGTTCAAACACCCTATTCATCAAGCACTGGAACGTTTCCGGAGCATTACACAACCCAAAAGTCATAACTCTATAAGCAAATGTTCCCCATGGAGGGGTGAACGTGGTCTTCAACCGATCTTTCTCCGCTATAAGAACTTGGTTGTATCCGCTTATATCCATCAAAAACTATAGCACTCTGCCAGCCTACTTCGCCTAAGATCTGATCCGAGAATGGAAGAGGGTAATGATCCTTATTTTTGCCTTATTGAGCTTCCTATAATCAACACAAATGTGTAGCTTCCCATTCTTTTTATTGAGATCACAATTGGAGAAACCCATTCTCAATTCTCCACAAAGAATATGAATCCTACATCAAGCAAATTATCTATTTCTTCTTTTACGCCTTGGAAAAATTAGTATTCATTCTATATGGAATTTTCTTTATGGGCTTAGCACCATCTAAAAGCTCAATAGAATGTTCTACCCAACTTACTTGATGGAGTTCCTTGTAATCAAAAGTGAATATGTGTATGTACCTTTGAAAGAGCTGGAGGTAGGATTCCTTCTCACTCTCCATCAGAGCATCACCAATCTTTATTTGTCAGAGACAATCATCAATTTCTTCTTCAGCTAATTTTATGGGGTCATGAGTCAGTGTGACTGGAAGGATATCCATAACCGAAACACTAACCTCACTTTCTTCATCTTTGGTGTCCACTTCACAGGTACTAGAGTAATCAGAGGATGTCCAATCATCAGTTTCATCACTTGAATCCACATGTTCTACCTTATGATGCCGAGGTCTCACATTTATCTTCACCCTCTCTCTACCACATCCAAGTCTCATGAAGCCTTCTTTCTAGTAGTTTCTTGCATGAACTCTCCTTAGCCATGGTCTTCCCAACAACATTGGGTACACAACAGTACCATTTTTCATCACCTGAAAGTCTACCACACATACAACACCCATAATGAGATATTGCCACATTTGAAACTACACCTTCTGGTTTAGTTTTTCCCTTATTTAATGACCTTAACATAAGCGTTGAGGGCGATCAATTTTTAAACCCAACATATTCATTACAAGCTCAGTTATTACATTAACTACAGCACCTCCATCAACTAAGACATCATGAATTGAAATACCATTACATAATACCTCACCTTGTGAGCATAGGATTTTCCTCTACCTCCAAAATAGGGACCTCAACCTCCTTCCTTTGTCAAGCATTGATTCCACTTCGTAGCTCCCGCCTCTTCTCAGAAGACATAGCCAAGAGTTGACCATATGTAATATTTGTAGGCCTTTTGGACATATCTTCTAAAATGGAGTATGGTCCTTGTCCCTATGAAATCGAAAATCCCGCACACCCAACTTTCTTCTCCTATGTTTCTTACTAGTTTCTCCATTCATCTTCTTAGGATAATTTCCATCTTGGTTATCTTTTTCTTTCTTTCTTTTTTACAAAAACATCTACTTCATTATTTATGCTCTTATCTACTACATCAAAAGAATTCACAAGTGCTTTTCCTCGCAGTCATATATTCAAAGCATGGGAGCATACACAAGAACACAAACCATTTGATGAAATGCCTATTTGAGATGCGAGAACATAATCCTACAATCTCAATTGGCTTCATTCCTCTAGCCATGGTTCATCTCTTCTTATTTTTCATATTTATTTTTATTTAGTTTTAAATTTGTAAGGATATAACAAAATAAAATAGTTTGTTATAAAATAAAACATTATACGTAACTTACAGAATTAAATATTCCATGAAAAACAACCATGACCTTAATCCCTCATTTTTAGATCATCTAGAAAAATTCCTAACCAAACTATATATATTTCTACTGAGAACCATTTTATTAACGAGTTAAGGTTTATTTCCTATAAATATGTTAACAATTTCCTTGTTAAAAAAGATAAATCATGATTTTTCGAGACTTGAAAAGCAATCTTCCTAACTTTTGAAAAGAGTTGTTAAGTTTCTTTTGTGTTCCTTATTATGTCAGGAGTCACTTAAAATCTTAGATTGACCTTGATTGATAATTTTTTCTCTTTTCGATGCTCCTCTACAAGCCCTGTTACCTCATTTAACAATTTAAGAAGATGTCAAACATGAAAATTTGGGTTTCATTTTGAACCATTGTTCAAACCCTTAATAATGAAATGTCCATCCATCTTCGAAAAACTCTAGTATTTTCAATTTGGGGAAAAACACTCTCCTTGATAGTTTGGAAAATACATTTTTTTGCCTCTCCATTGCGGTTTGACTAGCTCAAACTTGACCAATCTGCAACCGGTGGCTCCAAAAACCCATCATGATTTGAAATCCATTTTTAGTTCTCAATCTGTTTACTTGGATGAATTATCCTTATATAGGGAAATTAGTAGGAAATTTCTCATTGTGTGTTCATCTATCAAATGTTATTTTTGGAAGTGTTTTTATGAGTCCTCGAGCTAACTTTTGATTATTTGCAACTACGTAAATTATGAATGATGGCCTCAAAACTCGATCGCAATTGTAAATCATTCACCCATTTTGAATTGCTTCAATTCTTGTGAATTCTTGGTGTATATGAGGATACCTATAAATTTACTTGTGGTGTGTTTTCTAATCAGTAGAAAACATTTGAAAGTGGTTTCTTAGACTCGATTCTAAATTGAATGTTTTTGCAACTAGTAGGAAAATGTAAAAGGAAAGTTATAGGACCCTTTCCAATTACCAAACCATAGTGGAAACTTGTTGAAACTTTTAAATAAATTTTGGAACTCGTCCTATGGCTTGTTGAGTGAAATTTAACTTTGGGGAAGATAGTGTTTCTGCTCCTTCCCTACCGCTTTCTCTCTCATTGGTTAAGAAATGAAGTGAAATGAAATGAAATAAATATGAGTCTCTAACCATCTCCTTTTGAATGAAAATTATTATTATTATTATTATCTAAATGGGAAACTAGAAAATCAAATTATGCTAGATCCATGTGGATGCCATACCAACAAATTATCACTGATTTCATGCTCACATGGTTTTGCAGGAGGGAAGTAGGATGGTGAAACGATGTGGTTCTAACTCATTGTATATTATGTTAACTCATGTATGTTAATGGAAATAAAATTTTATGTATTGTTATGTTACACTAAAGACTTGTTATTGAAATTGGATAATATATATGAGATGCTAGAGGTAGGGGTGTTTTGGGAATTATGCATTAAACTATAGGTGTTCCTTTGATTCAAATTTAGATATGGTAGAAAGGGGGTTGGATATATATATGTTATGTGAAATTGTAAATGATTGTCCAATATTTTAAGAAGTATTGAAGGGCTTATTAGTGAATTTTTGTAACATTTTTAAGATGCTAGCATTGAAGGAAATGTTCATCTAAATGGATTCCAAGTTTTGTATTGTAAAATTTGGATATTGTGTTAAGTGAGATTGAATTAATATTCTACATTGCGGTTATAGTGTGTAATTGATGATCAAATAATTAGTGTGTTGTGTTTCTTACCTCAAAAATGTAATACAAATGATCTAAATGAAACAATCCACCCTAGTATAAACTTCATGTATAACTACCCTTCCTGTGTGATTCTTTGTAGCATAGAAAACTAAAACCTTAGAATGAACTTATATATTTACACTCGATGGCACCTTCTAGCTTAAGTAAATAAGATCCCTAGTTTGAGTTTATTGTCATAGCCTGTATGTTTAGTGACATTATCATGAACCCATCAGTTAAGAACGACATGGTCAAACATTATCTAGAGTATGTGGTTCCCTTCCAGGATAAGTAATCGTGTGGGTAGTAAGTAGAATGTGCTCTTTTAAGGTAGTACTCTTGGCAAGAAACTTTAAACATAGTGTAAAATCCTCTTGGACTGACATACTTGTTGTGTGGCGAAAATTTCCAAATAACCTTAGAAGTCACCTTTTAGAGTTGGGATAAAATAAACTTAACTTGATACCCAACCCCATTTATTATTTGGGTTTTATGGTTCAATACTAAGAGTTAATTGTGAAACTTAATAGCATTTTATTTTAGGATTAGTTTGTGAAAATTTAACCACGATTTGAATTCCTTGGAGAAAATATAAATTTAAATTGTTCTTCCAACATTTTAAAACCATCTTGTGGTGAGAAGCAAGATCCACGTTTTGTAAACTCTAATGTGAACATCAACCCCACTCCCCCTAAAATGATGAACTCTTCCATCTTACTTCCCCACTAGTCCTGTTAGGTAATAGATGTATTATGTGAAATGATGTGATCTCATCCTCATGGATAAATCTCCTAGGACAAGGACTAGTAGTCTCATGAGGATACAAATTCCTATTTACTAATAGGATACAAAATGAATTTCAAAAAGCATATGAACCTATTTAGGAAATCCATCTTATATTGGACGTACAAATACACTCATGATTCCTAATCTAGAAACAAGAAAATAAGGAAGTATTTTGTCATGTTTAGATCCTTCGAATCCTTAACTAATTATTGGAGCATAACTATAGTAAAATTATAATTGATGCTTGGCCTTGGGAAGTGTAATCGTGGGATGTTATTCCTAGGAAATTGAAACATGATCTTCCTTGTAATGTGATTAAACCCTCTTGCTATGGATAAAGAACCTATTTCCTATAATACTTATTGTGTACTAACTCAATTATCAATTTATAAATGAATGAAAGAAACTTGACCCTAAATCCTTGAGAAAAATGCGAACCTTCCCTCCTTTGGACTCACACTTGTTATGTTGCATAATGGAGGTATTATATAAGATCAAGATTTATGCCCTTAAGAGTGAATCATAGGGATATCACCTAGTAGCCTTGTGTGTAGGTAAGTACTTTTGTGTGCAAATAAATTCCCTATTAACAAGCAAAAGAATTAAACAAGTACTTGAAATAATGTTACGGATTGAAACATGTTTGTAATTAATGTGGGAAGGACCATATCTAGAAGTTTATTCTATAGTTGAATCATTTTGTTACAATCGTTATGGTCTGCCTTGTTGTTCAAAAAAGGAAGTGGCCTTGATGTGCATCACGTGTATTCATGTTGTCTATGTGGGTTAATGCTTGTGAAAACATATCATGTGTTGTGTGTTGTCCTAAGTGATCTCTGTAGTGTCTTGTATCTTTATGTGAGTCAAAAAAATATTCCAATATTTTTATTGTTGTATTTTTGTGTGTAAAGTGTGGGCATTATAGGTAGCATCAAAATATCGACATATAAAAACATGGAATATTTTATTCAATCATGATGGTAAATTTCCCAATCACCATCAAGTTCATGCCTTTCCTTGTTATTTCATTACTCTTTTATATCCATAACTACCATCTCAATTTATGAGAATGCATATTTGGGTTCGAGTGAAAAATATCATTTTTAGATTCATTATGTGACTAGAATATAGATTTAGTATGCACATTTAATTCAAATAATAATGTTGCCACTATGGTAAAGAACTCTCTTCTAAGAACAATATGACTAGTATACAAACTTATTATCTTGACACACATGAGTATGCATGTGGTTGTTTCCTTCAATAACTCACTACAAAATGATATATTCATATATTTTTTAATTGTAGTATTCACGTTCTATTTGATATATTATTTTTATATAATAATGTTGAACATTTAATAAGTATTATTGTTAAGTAATTCTCTATAAAATTTAAAGGGTCTTTAACTCTTAATAATTTGTCTATTATTGTAATTTTCAATTATTGGAAAACCCAAAGTGTCAATTAAATTTCCAAATCCAATCATTAATTGGAATTATTTACAATAATTTGTCTTGATAATCCTAATAAACATGTATATACTAACATATGTCAAAATCTATTATACGGTTATATTTAAATTTGTGATCTTCCTTCACTCTTATTTTTATTTTCAAAATCTTCATTTTTATCATCTCATCATATAATTAAGTTTCATAAATTGTATTTACTATTTTTTTAATAAAATTGTGGTTAAATATGTCATAATAAAATAATCAAGTCATATTTTGTTTTCAAAAGTGTCTAAATAAGAGAATATTACCTTAAAGATGGTAACTTAATGTCCAAATTCTGTGGGGATTGTAAAATTGGGTTTGTAATTTGTCTTTTTAATTAAATATAATTCTCTTGGATGATGAAGGAAAAAAATTGAACAATGACCTCTCATTAACCACTCGCAACAAAGTTACATTAAAATTAATATTTATTGTTTCCTCGATAGTTTGTGAGACTTATAAAAGGAATAATTGAGTTTCATAATTTGAGTTTTTACAGAATGGAGAAAAGGAACATCATGAATTAAGATTTTAGCTACAACTTTAGGAGGGAAGATAGATAGGTACAAGGATTTTTACCTAATATACATGATGTTGTCAATGAGCAACATTTCTAGGATATGTTTTCTCTTCTCGCTTATTCACACTAACAGAGAAAGTTACATGTGTATTTACATGTATATATGTATGTGTGTAGGTATATATATATTTTTCATACATTATATTATAATTCTAAAAATTATAATATTGTAATGTGTGAGTACTTACTAATAATAACAAAAAAGTGTTTATATGAAATATTTATAATATGAGGTTTTGTGAGTGATTTGTCGAACAAGTCATGTAGATAATCTCTAGAGTTATGTTAAAGGCACATTTTGAGAGAGTAATGTTCTTGTGAGTGATTTGAGGGAGAGATATGTTGAACTTGAAGATGAGGTTTGAATCCTATTATGTAAGAGATCATATATATATATATATATATGTTTCTCTTGAAATGAATTTTGTTTTTGTATATCACTTAAAGAATTGAATTGTTTTTATAAATTTCATGATAAATTATTGATGCTAATTTATTTGTAACTATGACAAAAATTACAATCCTTTCATGTTACCATAGTTTGATTAATTAAAGTGTCACTCGTACTAACATAATGGATGAATTTTTCAAGATGAACATGTATTCTATCTCCACCTTCCATGCTTCTCCTAAATTTCTTCATAATGTTTGAAATAAAATAAAATTTTCTCTAAATATATTCCTTTTATAAAACCATATATATTTCTTGAATTCTATAAAAATAAAACCCCCATTCATTTAAAAAAATCTCATATTATGTGGTAACTTTATTATTTACTAACATATAATTTTTTTCATATACTAATACATCTACACCATTGGTCGTGACACCCAAATTGAAATTAACTTCCTACAAACACAAAATTGGGTTGATTTTTATATAAGTACACTTTTCATATTACTTTCCCGATGCTTTATGGCTTTCCAATCCTTAAATATGTCTTTTATTTTACTCTAAGTACATACCTTACTATCCCATTTTGTATATTTCTATACAATTCTTCATGTACCGATTTATAAGTTGATTTTGTATAAAAATACAATATGTAACTTTCCATGATCCATATTCTAGTAGCAAAGATAATATAATAGAAGTGTTCCTTCAATAGTACTGGTAAACATTGATTAATTGTAGCATGAATTTATTTATTTTATCAACCTTACACTCTCTTCATATATAAACTTAATATCTCAAAAATTTAGGTGTCGACTATATCTCTTTAAAGCATTTTTCCATTTCTCCTATGAATCTAAAATCTTGGCATTTGTTTAATTGTATATCACATTAATCCGTATATTTTATTCACTTCTATGAAGCTAAAAACATAATCTATTCAAAATATTAATACTACATTAGTTCAAATAACTTTGTTTAATAGAAAAATTTTAATCACCAATACATAATGATCGTTATACTAATGGAGTTGATAACATTATGGAAATGTCCAACGTAGTAACATAATCTCATTGTTTAATTACTACACATTGAAATTTTCCTATCGCAAAGGCATTCCTCCTCATTTTTTTGAAATGAGAAAAATAGATTACTATGATTAAAACAGTTAGAGTACCTCATTCATACAAAAAAATTAAAGAACCAAATTATATACCACACCCTATCAAGTTAGTAAATTTCATTAAATCCCTATGTCAATAATATAATTCAAAATCCTAGCTACATAATTATCTAACTATGTTCGGCATTGAAAAAATGAATAAACTCTCTTATTACATATTATTTGTTAAAATTTAATTTTTCTACTTATTTATAATAAATTTCAATTTAAATAATATTATATTATAATATCCTAATGAATAGTAGACTAACTATTCAATAAAATTTATAAATGATGCAATCATAATTGTTTGTATTTGTTATCCATAATTATAAATAAGTAAATCAAAATAAATGATTTTAAATTTAAGTGTTATTTATAAATTTTAGACAAAATTTGTAATAAACAAGTTTTAATTATGTTTGAAGGCGTTCTTGTAGTGAACATAGACTGAGGATTCGAAAATTGACGAAATGAAACGTCCTTCCTTCCTCCTCTCGGATGCATTGAAATCTAAAGGATAACAAAATTGCGGGTATTTTTATGGATTTTTCCGGGTAGTTTCTATTTTTCCCACCGCATGGGATTTCTTCTCCACACTTCTGCCACGACTCCCATGTCTCCCGTCTCCATGGATCCAAAGAGAGATCCCCGCCTTCTCGTCCATGAAGACTGTTGGAGTGATTTGGATTACTGCATTCAAACCAAATTATGATTTTACCCTGCAAATACTATGCCTAAATAAATACTCTTAAGACTCTTTCACGTATTCTATTAATTTGAATTGATGCCCTAGAATTGGTACTGTTATGCAAAAACCGTGGAGGAGAAAGCCACGTGGAAGCGAGCGAAGGAGAGGAATTTGGATATGGTTGTGGTGAATCCGTGTTTAGTTTTAGGTCCTCTGTTGTACTCCTCCATCAACGCCAGCACCTCTTATATCATGAAATACTTGACAGGTAGGTAAATGGTCATCCACTTCCCTTGATAATCTTCCTGAAATGGATTATTTGTTAAATATGTTTGAAATTAAAGCGCAGGATCTGTAAAGACGTACTCAAGCCTTACTCGAGCGTATGTGGATGTAAGAGATGTGTGTCTTGTATTTTTGTGATAAATCCTGCTTTATTCTTAAGCATAGTTGTTAGTTACAGGGATATGTGTGCTTCAATAGTGTTGTGTTGGTATTTCTGTTTCTGATGAGGAGATGTTAGCTTTCTGAGGACCCAAAAAATCTTCCAGTGGATACTCCTACAAACTCAACCACAACAAGGATTGTGTAAAAGAAATCGAGGATTTGGAGGAAATGACGTATGGGACAGACAAATCTGCAAACAAAAGGATATGTGGGACTTTTGCTTGTTCTTTTCTAGCTCACAAGAAGGGTTATTTTGTTAATCGGGAGAATTCTCACTAGATTTAAGCAAACAAAAGGATATGTGGGACTTTTGCTTGTTCTTTTCTAGCTCACAAGAAGGGTTATTTTGTTAACTCGGTAGAATTCTCATCTAGATTTAAGCAGTTGAGGAGTAGATCAAAAGCAACATTCAAAGGCATTGGCCACCCACATATTTCAAGAAAAAGAAGCAGAAAATTGTTAAGAGGAAGGAAGGCGTATAACATTCATGTCAAAAAGATGGCAAGTGGAAAGAAGGTTTTTCTTTATTTGAAAAAAATGGCAAGACGAAATAAGGCCAAGATTCATGTGAAAAAGAGAACAAGAAGTGCATGCATTGACAATCATATGAATTTTTTATTGGGCAAGGAGATGGTGTGATTGCTGAACTGAATTCAAGAACGAGTTGAAAGGGAGTTGTGAGGAGAGGCTTGACAAGGCCAAAGATTGCTTCAACTCATATTCTAATTTGATTCAAGAGTCATCTGAGAAAATCAATCACCGCAAACAAAGTATTCAAGAGCTCATGGCTTCCACAAAACAATAAGAAAATGATTTTGTCAAAAATATCAGAGAGATTTGTGCTCTTTGGAAATGTGGTGATGATGAAGCAATGCTCAATGCATTGTTAAGAATAGAGAAAGATAAGACTGATTGTGTTAAGAAAGCTGATGAAGAGATAAATTTTTTTCAGAAGCTAATTGAAGAGAATACCCTGTTTGAACAAATCTGTAGCAAAGAAAAATGAAAAGGCTACTGATTTGGAGAAATCTGAGAGGGAGATAACTGAAATAGATTTTGTTATTACTAAGTTGGAGAGTGATTTACAAGTCCAAGAAAAATATAAGCAGTAGTTGGGTGAGTTGAATAAGTCCAAATATTGGCTTAGATCTTCAGACTATTCACTAAATCCCTTACCAGTATATCATCATGTGCCCACTACTGGTAGCGACATACCCACAGTCATAAATGTTTCTCCTTGTCCTGCTTGCAATCTTGGGTTTGATCCAAACACCTTGGATATCATGTGGCCACACTTTTCATCCTTACTATTTGGTAGCTCTTGCAGATGGAAAGCTGTTGAGAAAATTCCCAAAATGTCTATGCCCAACCGCTGATATGTGGTTGAAATCATTTGGCATGGTGAATCAGGAGATTCTTCCCAGAGGTATGTTGCACTATTTAAGTAAGGTTATGTTGATTTTGTGATTAAGTTTGCTGGGTTTTTCATGTTGAATCTTGGTATTTGGCACATATGATGAAGAGGAAACCTTGGCAACAGACACACACATACTTGCAAAATAAAATAATTACATCCTTCCCTGTTCATAAGTTCTCATGTTTACTGAGGGTTTTGTCAGATGCTTTTTTATAAGCTTTGAAGAGGCAACAAGATAATGTTACAGTTCAACTACATGTTGTTATTTCCCAAATTTTCATGTGAGTTGAATATAAAAGAAGTATTGAGAAACTTATGTATCTCTCTTGGTTGATAACATCGATTTCATAGACTTCCTACAATTTTTTCAATTTGAAACCATATAGTGGCTAATTCCCTTCCTGTCACAAATTGACTCGTCTTCTAAGAGTGAACTGACATCAGAAATGTGTAGCTTACCATACCTGCACATTGAAGACTATAAGAAATACTTACAGTGAGCTGTGAAACTGTTAACAGGAATGTTCTACATTGATTGCATGATGAAATTTTTTTGTCTAATGCTTAATTCAAGAGGACTTGAATAAACCTGAAAGGAACTTGAATTCATAATTTTGCATTCCTTAGAGATCAAATGAAAATGCCTTCTAAGATCATGATCAGATTCAAAGGTGGGGATATCAGCAACATCTGTAGAAACTCATGGATAACAATTACTCTTTTGCTGAAACAGAATCACCATTGCAGTGATGTTGCAAAAGTTTAGAGATGCTCCTTGACTAGGTAACAATGTTGGTCTTACAGTTTCTTGCAGGCAAACTGAAATCTAGAAATGTTTCTCTAAAATTATTATGTGGAAAACATCTCATCAAATTCATCATCAGTTCCAAGCTATTCATAGTGCACCCTTAGCTCATCATCTTATACAAACTTTGTAATAGATTGGGGCCTAGATTTTTTAATTTCTTTTTTTTTAATGCCTAATTTTATTATGATACTTTGTCTTATGTCATCTAGAGTTAAAATATTCCATGGGAAGATGTCTCATGTTGTGATTTTTTCACTTCACAAGCATCCACTTAAATTGTGCACCTGTCATGCATGTGTTTGAATTTATTTTTATAAAATTTTGTGAGAGTGGATCTGTTAACCCTCTAACAGGGAATGTTGGTTTGCAATAGTTAAGATACTTTGTAGAGCTAAAGCACACTTGCATATTTTAGTTGTCAAAGAAATAACTATTGGCCTTGAAGAAGGTGTGATTTTATTCAAAAATTATTTTAATGAATTCTATGGTGTATCCTATTTTTTTAAGTTGACGGTTGTAAATTTAAAACTTCTTTTATCATGATATGTAATTTTTTTTAATATGGAGCATGGTATTGATTCACAAGTAATACCTCTAGCACAGAGGCTCTCAGATGATAACCCTTTAGAATTTTTTTTTTTCAAAATAGAAGCTAAGTGAACAACAAAGACCACCACGAAAATTTATTGTAAAAATAAAAAATGCTATGTAAGAGAAAAAATGTGTTGTAATGAAGCAAAAATGTAAACACAAGAGAAACATATATAAAAATGATGTTAGTAGTGGTAAAAAGGCCAATGAAAAAAGGGTCATTGTCAAAGGTAGAAGTCATGAAAATCATCAAAATATTATAATGACATCCTTGGTATTATCAAGCCCATCCTTACCATCTGTGTTGTCGTCTAGGTATGCAACATGTTAGTGGCAGAATTCCATTGTTTGATACAATTTCCATTTTGAAAGGAGGTAATGGTTCAAAAGAAATATTTATCTTCAAAGTTGATGATGATTCACACACAAGTGAACTAGAGTTGACACGGTTGAACCCATGTGTAGATGATCCTAATTTTTTTACTGTTGGTACTAACTCCTTTAGTGTTAGTAAACCAATATATTTGACTGTAGACATAGTTTATGCAAATGAAGAAGGTAAGCTCATGCTTCACCATCCCTCTTTGGGCCAAATAAAATCATGTTGGCTCTTTAATTACTCTTTCCTTTCACATGTGTTGTTCCACCCTTAAATGCCATTTTCTACAACCCTTTTCTTTTATATTTTCTCCTCTTCATCCAATTTCACTTCCTCACTTTATCTATTTCGGCGTTCACATCGTATACTTCACGTACGATTGCTAGTTTTTAATACAAATTAGATATTGGGGTTTCGATTTATATTAACGTCATTTAAGATACTTGTACTTAGTGTTTAATTCTTACAATGGTCGTTCTTTAACAAAGGAAATTTTAAATGCATCCACTTTTGCAATTACATTAGGTGGTATCACATTTCCATGATGGAATCCTATTTCAATCCATGTATTACATTTCAAAAGGTTTTAGAAAGCCATAATAGTGACGAAGTATAACAGATATACATTAGCCATTTTTCGTGAGGAAAAGGTATGAATTTCATTGGAAAAGACCTCGCAGCTTTATCGAGAGTAATTCTTCCTTTTGATGTATATGGACATAATTCACTAAAGGTGATACACACAAAGTTGATGTATATGGACAGAAATGAGAAGTAATAAATCAAAGTCTAGAATGCAAAGGGGTGATTAAATTAATTTTTTGGAAACCCCATTAAAAAACTTAAAAAGAGGAAACTCATCACAAATAAAAATGTGTTTATTACGAGCAAGCTCCTTTTCTTTGTCAAATTTTATCTAGAGAAGTTTGTTTTAGATCAACCAACATTTGTGGAAGATTTGACCACACCACTTTGATCATACAAGTACCATATTTGGCACCGAAAGAAACTAATAGATGTATGAGTCTATTTGTAATGCCCGTAATTTTCCCACTCAAACCCACGCTAAACCCGACAAAATAGGAAAAATTATGGAATAATTTTTTTGAAAGGTTCCAAGGCCTTAGCTCATATTTGTTTAATTAAATCTAGATTAAAAAATTTTAAACTATTAAATGGCAGTCCAGACAAAAATAATAATTAGTTGCTATTGGCCCAATCCCATTAAAATATTTTGATTTAAAATCCCCTATTAAGTTCCGCCGCTAAAAACAAATATTAATCTATTTCAATCTTCTCTATTTAGCCCCAAGGGTCATATTAAATCTATTTATTGAAAGCCCCCAAATTATACTCAAAAACAAATTACTAGGTAAGAGTAATAGTCTCATATTTTAAAAAATCAAATTAACATGGTCTAATACCTAAAGTGTCAAAAAGTACACAACATGGCCTAACCCTTTAGGTACCATTTAACATTGCGCTCACACTTTATAATTAAAACATACCCACTTAAATACCCCATCACTTAAGTGATGTAGGGTGCATCCACCACCATTAGATCAATTCTTTTATAGCCATTGTATCTAGTTTTGACAAAAGAAACCCTAGATATCCTTATGGGTTATGTTATATTCATTTTCTAAATCTAATCTCTCATTTCTCTTGTTTTATTTTATTTGCAGGTTAAAGAATGAGGAGAAGAAGAAGCCTTGGATTATTGTTCCAAGATCCATGATGGATACACACAAGATGAGGATTTGTGTGCATCCCTCTCCTAGGGTTTATATGAAATCTTTTTATCATTTATATTTTCTCAAAACCTTTTTTCTACCCTATCTAGTTTGTGGGTATTTATCCATTTCATTCTTGCTTATTATAAAAAGAAAATTTAGTTACAAGCTTGTATATATACACATTGTATATATATACATCACTTGGTAAGGCATATACATGCAAAAGAATATTTAATATATTAATTTCTCCCCTTTTTTAAGACCATTTAAATAATATTTTGACCAATATAAAACTATATAAAAAATCACACACACACACACAGTGAGAAGAATAAAATGCAAAAACGAAGTCACGGATTTTAATTACAGCAGGTCGCATTTAATTTTTCACGGCCGAAAGGACCATAGAGGTCGCTGAAGAGGTAATAGGGCTGTTTCAATTTAGTGGCAATAATGGCCCCTACCCCCAACCTTACTCTTTTAAAAAGAAATTAACACATTCCACATTGAAGTGGCCGCCCACCTTAACTCTCAATCTATTTTTTTTTAAAAATTATTTATTAGAAAAATATAAACTATTCCTACTTCTCACTCAGCTGCCTAATAAAAATTTCCTTTTGTATTTTAAAATTATCTTCTTTAGTTACATGTATCAATAAATAGATAGATTGCCAATGAATAATATAAGATTAAATATACATTAGTATTTATTATTAATAGATAGGTATTTCCTTTTACTAATGAGGTTTATACGATGACATTATAAACATAGAAACTAATCAATATATTAATAATAATAAATATTTATTTGACAACTAAGTTCCAATTAAACTAGGGTATTGCAATTGGTGTGGGAGGAAGGACTTTATATTGTAAAAATTCATATGGGTACTAAATTCAATATACAAAGGAAAATATGATCGGGTGATTAGTTGTGTTTTGTTTATTTACTTGGGACAAATTTTTTTGCAATTAAAAGGAATTAAATTGTAGAATTGATTCTATTTATTTTCATTTTTTTCTCGCACATTTACTTGGATAAAAGAAAATGAGACATGAACTTGAATGACATATATTGATTTCCTTATTTAAACAAAAATGTCAAAAAGTAAGAGGTCGAGTTCACTTTCCACATGCTAACACTATCTTTTAAAACAGAATTGCAATACAACTCCTAAACAACATTAGATATAGGGAATCTTTATTTCCATTACAAGGTGGTTACAAGAATTCCATTTCATCTAGAATGGTGTGGGTCACAACAACTCATTTTCGGAACTAACCTATGGGATAAGATTACATCTAATTTTCTATTGGTACAATTATAGAAACAAGCTACAACTTCCCATAGCTTTCTCCCACAAGAGCACTCCTTTCATGAATCACACCATCTTTAACAAGCCATGCACACAACAAAATCTGGGAGTAGGAAACACTTTCCACCGAACCAAAATATCCAATGAGGGTGTAACGCACCAAAAATTCCAACACAAGAACAACACAGTGAAATACAGGATAACTTTTTTTGACTGCTTTGACTCAACACGACACAACATGTCGTCACAAGGTTACAACCAACACTTGGAACCACTTGTTATGGGGAAGACCACAAGGTCAGCACGGAAACGTTCACACTTATCAAGGACAATTTATTTTTCTTTTTGACGAGACAACATGGAAGTCCAACCACATGACACACTCACAAATGGCGAGGCAAGCCACGGTAAGAAATGGTTAGGGTTTATTTATTCTGGTAAGACACCCTTTAGCTCATGACTTAAGTTTTCAGAAGGAATCAATATATGGTTCGCACAAATTCATCTCACCAACTAAGTTAATTTCTTAAACACTGTAGAGTAGTTCACTTAAAGTCTTCTCCTACTTACTAAATCTTAATATCTTCCAGAAACTAACCATTGTTTTCCTTTAAGCTTGTTTAAGAGTTCACCCCAAAGGGATAGTGTTATTAGTTTAGCTAGGGGTATCAATTTATAAATGTTTACTTCACAAAGGATGTTTTCATTTTGATCACTCATGGAAGTATTTGATTTCAAATAGATCACCTTTACATTTATTTGTTGAATATAAAATTATTATTTTTGTTTAGCTTCTTTAAGGGTTAACCGACTCATTTTACTTTACTTATAAAATATTGTCGCTAAGTCTTAGAAAGATTTAACTTAACAATTTATTCTCAAGATCAAAGTTTTACAATACTCATATCAATGTAAAGATTGGAAGCCATTTCTCACAAGGATAATTTCAAGCTTAACTACACAAGAACAAGACACTTTATTTCACCATTACCATACAATACAAGGCAAGAGGTCAAATCAACTCTCTTTACAAGCAATGTTACACAATTTACAACACATTGGACATTTTTACAAGGAACTTCATAATGGTACAGATGAAACTTTTACACTCTTTTCTTCTAGTCTACTCGCATAATCCATCTGCACAAATATTAACTAAAGTCAGTTCGCAAGAACTGAGCATGTTAAGGCTACACAATGCAATAGTAAGCTAACAATTAACAATATCAAGAAAGGGATATTCTAAATTCAGAAATGGATTAAAACACAACTCACAACTCCAATATTAATCTCATGAGAGAGAAAACTAAATCATCCAACAAGGAGAAAGTCCAAATACTAGTAAGAACAAAATTACATAAATCAAGGCAAGACCTTATGGGTTGGGAACAAGAAAGTCAAGAGTGTTGATATCTCCTTCATGTAATGCTATGGGTTACGTGATTGGAATCCAAAATTTACTCCATCCAACTAAAGGGGTCCAAGAGAAGACAAAGCGTACTAAATATGATCGTAGGCGCGAAGCAAAAATGACGTTATCCAATTCTTCCAGGGGGCTTCAAAGTAATATGGGTTCGATGCCCTTAAAAGAACACAACTATAGTTTTGGTTTTAACCAAGGAGTTTACCACTACCTCCTTATCGGATTTCTTAAAACGTAGTACTAGTTAACCAAAACAAATCCACTTTTCCAAAAGCGTATGAAAAGAGACACGAAAGGGCCATTATTCTACCAACAAACCCTATCCTAATCATCAACTTCTCTACATAACATAAGGGAAGACTAAACCCAAAATTCGTTACTAATTTTTATATAATTCAGACAATGTCAATAAACATTAAAATAAAAATTGATTTCCCTAACAAGGCCACAAAATGGGACCTTTTAGTAACCAAGTTTGAAGTATAAGGTATTCGAGTTCGAAAAAATAAAGGGATTCGATACGCAGAGGGCAAAACACCAACGATGCCCCAGGCTCAAAAGACCTTACCACGAGTACAAGCACAAACCAAGAACCAACGCACATAGCTATCAGGAAGGTTACGCAGTGCGGTCAGGGCTAGAAGTTCTATGAACTCCTTGCCAAAGGTAAAGAAGATGGAAAATTTTACCCGATCCATGTGGGCTTATCGAGGAAAGGTCTTAGCAAATATCAAACAGATAAATATAACAGCCACCTATGATATTATCACTGAAATCAGCTGTCATCTAACAGGAAACGAGTTCACGAGTCCAGTACCATGGATTCACCTACAACTTTTGTTTCAGTCTAGCTAGTAATAGCTTGCTTGCGACCCTTAATAAAAATTGTAGAGATTTCATTCAGTTAAACTTACAATGTTTCCCCTTGCTTTAATCAAACAAGAGTTTACATCAAGAAATAGGTATAGTAATTCTCTCAACACGTGGAGGCCAAAATAGATGCCAGGTTATCCCTCATCTAGACTAGGTACAACAGTCAACCATGTACAGTTCTAAAACAAACCCCAAATGCCATTTTCTAATCAAACATAAAGTAAGGAATGCCCACAGGCTTAAACAAGTTTCAGAACACAACGTCACTATTAATGTACCTTTTAGCAAAACAGGAGAGCCCTAAACAGGAAATGCATATTTATTCAACCAAAAGAGGTATGTAGGCTTAACCTTCTATTTAGTAACCTTCAATTATATTTACCATCACAGAATTCTTTTTTAAAAGAAAGTCATATAAGCAAACAAAACTCAATAATGTTTCCTTCCCTACGAACTAGATTGCATCACTCAAAATTTGCAGTAACCCATTTAGACAAACATGAAATAGAGTAAGCTATAAGGGAGGAAAGAACATTCCAAGAAAAACCAGCAAAATTGGATCAAGATTTAAAGGAACAACCAACACAATCAAGCAGTGATACAAACAACCATGAAAACATTTGTCTAGGCGCTATTCAGTAGGAAAGAAAATTCATTTCAAGATACTGAAAGAAGGTAGAAAACTATTACAAGGAGTAGATTTAACATGCCTGGTTTAAAACGCCATCTCCATATGCATATGATTGTTTCAATGCCGTTGCTTGCCTTTAACCCAAAGTGCTTTGCGAGCTCGAGCTATCGCCACATTCACGCGGTGAAAAAACAGCTACAAAGCCAACCCCATGATTTGAAGCTCGGACACAAGACATAATGATTACCACACGCTCCTGGCTCTGAAAGGCATTTACCATAATGATAAATAACCTTTTCCTCCATCAGGTTTGAGGACAACATCAAACTCTCGGTGCAAACATTCACTCTCAACTCTTGTATTTTCTATAATTCTCAGTCCAATTCTCAAACACCTTTCTTATCTATTTAATCATGATTCCACACAACACTAACTCACTCTTCAAAAGAACCTCGAGCCACCCCTTCAACTTCCTAAGTTGACCTTTCAATCTTGAAAACTCAAGAAGGTCAGTTCACCTTTCCTAGCAAGTTCAAGAGACAGGAATGTCAAAAGACAAGAACTATCTTTTGCACTTCTTCATCGAGCTAGGAGCATTTTGAGGGATTAGAGCTCGATAGAGACTCACCAGCTTCTCTAACAATGACCCAAGTTTGAATTTAGAAGCGTGAACAACGTTTGCTTCCCATTATTGAGATATACCTGTCTTTAGTGTCTACCCGACTGTGATTCGAACTTCAAGAAGATAATGTTGCCATTCTGCAAGATTCCAGAGCTTTAACGTCTTCCTTAAGCTGTTATAGACTCAACTTTTACCTATTTTCTTGAAAAGCTGATACAGACTTCTTTTCTTTTTTTTGTGTTTTGAAAGGCTTTGAGCACATCGAGGACCCCCTTCATGTTTGATTATGCATAATGATGGAAGAGTGGCCTTACTCAAACAGTTCCATTCTGGTTTGATTAACCAATTTGTTGAAAACCTCAAAACATAAACTCTGCACATAAAAAAAAACAACTCATACTGCTTGCTCAACCACTGAGAAACGTATTTAACATCCTTTCCACTGAACTTCGAAAGTTTAGTTCCTTTTGTGATTTCAAAAATCCGGTGCAGCTTGAAAGATTACTCAAAACCCTAAAACTGTCTTCGAGTTTCCTTTTTGCATAAAAACAACTGTTACAGCTACTGTCATGGAGATAACTTACATTATGGTTACCAACAAATTTATTCAAACTCCCAGGAAGCACTTCAAAGTTTGTTTGCTCTGGGTCTGAGAAAATATCCTGCTATCTTCCTCTCCCAAGACATTTTCTCCAACATTGCATAGATCTCCTGTGTCCACGGGTGTGATCTGTCACCAACACATAAAGCAAGCGCCATAACTACAGAAAAGCAAACGTGCTTCATGAATATTCTGATCTGAAACAGATCCGCCTCCAAGAGACCCTCTCCCATGAGCTACATCGCAAAACAGTGAGATCTCAAAAGAGAATCTCTGTAATAACTTTCATTGGGTCTCCTGGTAACACTCACACTGTCACTTAATCGATTTTGATACAAAAAATCTTGAAGGAGAATCCCGACTTTGAGGATGCAATCGAAACTAAACAGATAACAAGGTAGTTGGACAGCCTGCTCGTTGGAAGCGTTCAAAATGGCTTCTGCCTCACAGAAAAAACTCCTGCCGCCTGGAAATCTACTGTGCAGGTCGTTCGTTGTGGGTTCCAGACAAGAACACACCTTACAGCACTTAAGAAAAGGGAGGCAGCACGTCTGCTTTATTAGCTTGAAGCTCCGTCCAAACAAAACGAGCGTGCAGGACAGAACCAGGACAGAAAGACGCCAAGAAAAAAAAAAAACCTCTATTTGCTCCTCGTGATACAATCTACAGCGTTCAAACTGGAAAACGGCCGCTGGTCAAGGTTGGGGAAGTTGAGGTAATGCGCCTGCGACTGAAGCTTCATCTAAAAGTGCCATATCAAACCCACGCGGCCAGACCAAAAGAAAACCGTGGGCAACTAAACAATCCTCCTTGTTCACGCGGCCGGGGAAGACAGAAAAGGACGCGCCCAGGAGGAACGGAGGAAAACGTCTCATACACGCCTGCTACACTGGCTTGTAGCTTCATCTCACCATCATGTCAGACCCATGCGCATTGAATAGAGGATCAGAAAGAGATCATGGCAAGGAAAACGGGGCTCCTCCCACTGTCACACGCCACCCAGGAGATTACAGACATTTAAGAAGTGACATGATATGTCACCCATCCGCCAGCTCAGAAAAGTAAATTGCAACGAGGCACTACATTCTCCTCCCCTTAAGAAAGCATCGTCCTCGATGCGACATAACACAGAGGAAAAGAAAAAGCACGTAACCAACAACATGCAAGGGAGAAGTACACTTTATGGTTTTAAATTTTAGTTAGTTAAAGCAGGGTCACAAGGTAGCCTTAGGAACATTTGGTAGAAATTTTTAACTTTAAATGTTCTGTGAAGATTGGCAGTTCTTTCTTGTTTATCATTTCATTAGTCTCTTTCCATTATCATTATTTCTAGTTTTAGTTTCTTTTAAAATAAAATATCATCATGGAAGAGTTTTGATTTATTCTTTATAGTGGGTGCCCAACATGAACAGCTAACACAACACCTTATCAGGTTCACAAGCCCCTACAGATTCACAAGCACACAAGTATATACTTCATGATTGCATTACACCACAAAAGTTATACAATTACGGAAAAGAATAGGCACACTTCCCATAACATAGGTACTCATCACACATCAATGACTGACATACCAAATACTCAAACAAGAAGTACTACATCCACCGGACATTTCCTCAATTTGCATCAATGAAAGACTCACATAACAACAAACCATGCTACAGGTACATAGTGTCCACAAGGGAATCAATGACATGTCCACAACATCACAACACATAACCATCTGACATGAGTAACACATACATCAAAAGACCACTACCAAACATCACAATAACTCAACATATATCCTGAAACATCAACCATACAGACAAATATCATAAGCCTCCCTCAAACTCTTATGCCTCCCTCAAGTCTCTTATGCCTCCCTCAAACTCTTATGCCTCCCTCAAGTCTCTTATGCCTCCCTCAAACTCTTATGCCTCCCTCAAGTCTCTTATGCCTCCCTCAAACTCTTATGCCTCCCTCAAACTCTTTTGCCTCCCTCAAGGAGGCCGGTTGTCTCTCTGTGCCCAAGGCACATCGAGTTTGGACACTCCTAACCCAAGTGACATAATAACGCGTAGTTCTCCATAACCCGCTAGTCATATGTACCCCTTGGGGCGTACCCCCATACAACGAAGCGGGTCCATAGGTCCAACCAATCCATGGTGCATCCCATGACCCTATTCCACACATCACAACATTAGAACCAGCACAACAATCCAGTCAAAGTGCCAAGTGGCAAAGTACAAGCCTTGGGCAAGGCGGTAAAAATTCCAAATTTAAAAGAAGACCCCAAATCAAGCTAAAATAAATGACCAAATGGCCAAAGTTAGTATCAAATCCCCATGTTAGTGCCACAAACCACGGAAATGCCCAAAATTGTAAAGCATTGCAATCAAGAAAAGATGCTGGTCCTTGCAAAATAAAATAAAAAGCTCAATTTACGAATAAAATCAACTTATAATAATGTCACATTACGATAACTGTGTGGCCTTATCTGGCCACCAAAGGGGTACTCAACGAGTTGCTGGCACTCGGAACATCGAGCCTCAGCTCGTAAAATATATATCAATCCCGCCACCCTTCGACAAGGCTAAACATAGTCATAGATACACTAAGGTTGCATACATACAACCACATAGGGAGAGAGGAAAGAGTCACATGTAATCTACTAAACCGAGTTTTGACTCGAGTTATTGACCCATGGTACACCATTCCTCACTCTCAACATACACTTCTACCGATCTCCCTCAGGGTCGGTTAGTGTAAGGCTCACAACATAACATGTAACTACATCACTAACACCATGGTGGTACACACATAGCTACCATAACGTCTCACGTATGGTAGGTATACGGGTAGATCACAATTATACATTCATGGGGCACAATACATCACTTTACTACATTTTTCACCCAAAGTGCAATCCACAATATGATAGGGTTCATACACTCACCGTATGACCTAATTCACGACATGAGGCATTACCTATTACACAACTCATATACGATGAACATAATAACATCACAACATAACAATAATTGCTTCATAACAAGGTAGTACACACATTTCTTCGAACATGGTAAAAACATCATGATACAACTGACTCGTTTCTTTTAACATCAACTAGTCATACAACACATTGATACACCCACATATCACAATATGCCACAATGCTCCAACACTATGTCATCCACATTAGAATTCTTTTCACACATCACAAACAATCATTTACACATGAATTCTTCCTAGAATCCACAAGAAGGAGAGAGAATACTCTCATCCCCAACACATCAACATGATGACAAATACGCACTGAGTGACATACACATCACGTGCGTTCACAATATCACAATTACGACAATAATCACATCACGCTTAAAGCACATTACTCTTCCAATATAAATCATCATCATGCAACATCATCATCATCATGCGGATCATAATGTAACACCACCACCACCATGCAACATCACCATACACACCAATCCGGCCCATAGGTTCGAGAGCATGAACCTACGCTCGATACCAAAATGTAACGCACCAAAAATTCCAACAAGAACAACACAAGTGAAATACGGGAAATTTTTTTTTGACCTGCTTTGACTCAACACGACACAACATGTCATCACAAGGTTACAACCAACACTTGGAACCACTTGTTACGGGAAGACCACAAGGTCAGCACGGAAACGTTCACACTTATCAAGGACAATTTATTTTTCTTTTTGACGAGACAACATGGAAGTCCAACCACATGACACACTCACAGCGAGGGCAAGCCACAGTAAGAAATGGTTAGGGTTTATTTATTCTGGTAAGACACCCTTTAGCTCATGACTTAAGTTTTCAGAAGGAATCAATATATGGTTCGCACAAATTCATCTCACCAACTAAGTTAATTTCTTAAACACTGTAGAGTAGTTCACTTAAAGTCTTCTCCTACTTACTAAATCTTAATATCTTCCAGAAACTAACCATTGTTTTCCTTTAAGCTTGTTTAAGAGTTCACCCCAAAGGGATAGTGTTCGCTAGTTTAGCTAGGGGGTATCAATTTATAAATGTTTTCTTCACAAAGGATGTTTTCATTTTGATCACTCATGGAAGTATTTGATTTCAAATAGATCACCTTTACATTTATTTGTTGAATATAAAATTATTATTTTTGTTTAGCTTCTTTAAGGGTTAACCGACTCATTTTACTTTACTTATAAAATATTGTCGCTAAGTCTTAGAAAGATTTAACTTAACAATTTATTCTCAAGATCAAAGTTTTACAATACTCATATCAATGTAAAGATTGGAAGCCATTTCTCACAAGGATAATTTCAAGCTTAACTACACAAGAACAAGACACTTTATTTCACCATTACCATACAATACAAGGCAAGAGGTCAAATCAACTCTCTTTACAAGCAATGTTACACAATTTACAACACATTGGACATTTTTACAAGGAACTTCATAATGGTATAGATGAAACTTTTACACTCTTTTCTTCTAGTCTACTCGCATAATCCATCTCGCACAAATATTAACTAAAGTCGGTTCACAAGAACCGAGCATGTTAAGGCTACACAATGCAATAGTAAGCTAACAATTAACAATATCAAGAAAGGGATATTCTAAATTCAGAAATGGATTAAAACACAACTCACAACTCCAATATTAATCTCATGAGAGAAAAAACTAAATCATCCAACAAGGAGAAAGTCCAAATACTAGTAAGAACAAAATTACATAAATCAAGGCAAGACCTTATGGGTTGGGAACAAGAAAGTCAAGAGTGTTGATATCTCCTTCATGTAATGCTATGGGTTACGTGATTGGAATCCAAAATTTACTCCATCCAACTAAAGGGGTCCAAGAGAAGACAAAGCGTACTAATTATGATCATAGGCGCGAAGCAAAAATGACGTTATCCAATTCTTCCAGGGGGGCTTCAAAGTAATATGGGTTCGATGCCCTTAAAAGAACACAACTATAGTTTTGGTTTTAACCAAGGAGTTTACCACTACCTCCTTATCGGATTTCTTAAAACGTAGTACTAGTTAACCAAAACAAATCCACTTTTCCAAAAGCGTACGAAAGAGACACAGAAAGGGCCATTATTCTACCAACAAACCCTATCCTAATCGTCAACTTCTCTACATAACATAAGGGAAGACTAAACCCAAAATTCGTTACTAATTTTTATATAATTCAGACAATGTCAATAAACATTAAAATAAAAATTGATTTCCCTAACAAGGCCACAAAATGGGACCTTTTAGTAACCAAGTTTGAAGTATAAGGTATTCGAGTTCGAAAAAATAAAGGGATTCGATATGCGAGAGGGCAAAACACCAACGATGCCCCGTGGCTCAAAAGACCTTACCACAGTACAAGCACAAACCAAGAACCAACGCACATAGCTATCAGGAAGGTTACGCAGTGCGGTCAGGGCTAGAAGTTCTATGAACTCCTTGCCAAAGGTAAAGAAGATGGAAAATTTTACCCGATCCATGTGGGCTTATCGAGGAAAAGTCTTAGCAAATATCAAACAGATAAATATAACAGCCACCTATGATATTATCACTGAAATCAGCTGTCATCTAACAGGAAACGAGTTCACGAGTCCAGTACCATGGATTCACCTACAACTTTTGTTTCAGTCTAGCTAGTAATAGCTTGCTTGCGACCCTTAATAAAAATTGTAGAGATTTCATTCAGTTAAACTTACAATGTTTCCCCTTGCTTTAATCAAACAAGAGTTTACATCAAGAAATAGGTATAGTAATTCTCTCAACACGTGGAGGCCAAAATAGATGCCAGGTTATCCCTCATCTAGACTAGGTACAACAGTCAACCATGTACAGTTCTAAAACAAACCCCAAATGCCATTTTCTAATCAAACATAAAGTAAGGAATGCCCACAGGCTTAAACAAGTTTCAGAACACAACGTCACTATTAATGTACCTTTTAGCAAAACAGAGAGCCCTAAACAGGAAATGCGTATTTATTCAACCAAAAGAGGTATGTAGGCTTAACCTTCTATTTAGTAACCTTCAATTATATTTACCATCACAGAATTCTTTTTAAAAGAAAGTCATATAAGCAAACAAAACTCAATAATGTTTCCTTCCCTACGAACTAGATTGCATCACTCAAAATTTGCAGTAACCCATTTAGACAAACATGAAATAGAGTAAGCTATAAGGGAGGAAAGAACATTCCAAGCAAAACCAGCAAAATTGGATCGAGATTTAAAGGAACAACCAACACAATCAAGCAGTGATACAAACAACCATGAAAACATTTGTCTAGGCGCTATTCAGTAGGAAAGAAAATTCATTTCAAGATACTGAAAGAAGGTAGAAAACTATTACAAGGAGTAGATTTAACATGCCTGGTTTAAAACGCCATCTCCATATGCATATGATTGTTTCAATGCCGTTGCTTGCCTTTAACCCAAAGTGCTTTGCGAGCTCGAGCTATCGCCACATTCACGCGGTGAAAAACAGCTACAAAGCCAACCCCATGATTGAAGCTCGGACACAAGACATAATGATTACCACACGCTCCTGGCTCTGAAAGGCATTTACCGTAATGATAAATAACCTTTTCCTCCATCAGGTTTGAGGACAACATCAAACTCTCGGTGCAAACATTCACTCTCAACTCTTGTATTTTCTATAATTCTCAGTCCAATTCTCAAACACCTTTCTTATCTATTTAATCATGATTCCACACAACACTAACTCACTCTTCAAAAGAACCTCGAGCCACCCCTTCAACTTCCTAAGTTGACCTTTCAATCTTGAAAACTCAAGAAGGTCAGTTCACCTTTCCTAGCAAGTTCAAGAGATAGGAATGTCAAAAGACAAGAACTATCTTTTGCACTTCTTCATCGAGCTAGGAGCATTTTGAGGGATTAGAGCTCGATAGAGACTCACCAGCTTCTCTAACAATGACCCAAGTTTGAATTTAGAAGCGTGAACAATGTTTGCTTCCCATTATTGAGATATACCTGTCTTTAGTGTCTACCCGACTGTGATTCGAACTTCAAGAAGATAATGTTGCCATTCTGCAAGATTCCAGAGCTTTAACGTCTTCCTTAAGCTGTTATAGACTCAACTTTTACCTATTTTCTTGAAAAGCGATACAGACCTCAGCTACTGGTTCTTTTTTTTTTTTTTTGTGTTTTGAAAGGCTTTGAGCACATCGAGGACCCCCTTCATGTTTGATTATGCATAATGATGGAAGAGTGGCCTTACTCAAACAGTTCCATTCTTGGTTTGATTAACCAATTTGTTGAAAACCTCAAAACATAAACTCTGCACATAAAAAAAAACAACTCATATTGCTTGCTCAACCACGAGAAACGTATTTAACATCCTTTCCACCAACTTCAAAGTTTAGTTCCTTTTGTGATTTCAAAATCCGGTGCGGCTTGAAAGATTACTCAAAACCCTAAAAAGCTGTCTTCGAGTTTCCTTTTTGCATAAAAACAATCACATAAACTCTATCGTCATGGAGATAACTTACATTATGGTTACCAACAAATTTAATCAAACTCCCAGAAGCACTTCAAAGTTTGTTTTGTCTGGGTCCGAGAAAATATCCTGCTATCTTCCTCTCCCAAGACATTTTCTCCAACATTGCATAGATCTCCTGTGTCCACGGGTGTGATCTCACCAACACATAAAGCAAGCGCCATAAGCTGCAGAAAAGCAAACGTGCTTCATGAATATTCGATCTCAAACAGATCCACCTCCAAGAGACCCTCTCCCATGAGCTACATCGCAAAAACAGTGAGATCTCAAAAGAGAATCTCTGTAATAACTTCTACTTGGGTCTCCACAGTAACACTCACACTTGTCACTTAATCGATTTTGATACAAAAAATCTTGAAGGAGAATCCCAACTTTGAGGATGCAATCAAAACTAAACAGATAACAAGGTAGTTGGACATGCCTGCTGCTCGTTGGAAGCGTTCAAAATGGCTTCGCGCCTCACGAGAAAAACTCGTGCCGCTGGAAATCTATGCGCAGTCGTTCGTTGTGGGTTCCGACAAGAACACACCTTACAAACACTTAAGAAAAGGGAGGCAAAGACGTCGCTTTATTAGCTTGAAGCTCCATCCAAACAAAACGAGCGTGCAAGACGAGAACCGGGACGAGAAAGACGCCGAGAAAAAAAAAAAAAAAAAACCTCTATTTACTCCTCGTGATACAATCTCACAGCGTTCAAACTGGAAAACGGCCGTTGGTCAAGGTTGGGGAAGTTGAGGTAATGCGCCCGATCAAGCTTCATCTAAAAGTGCCATATCAAACCCACGCGGCGGACAAAAGAAAACCGTGGGTAACTAAACAATCCTCCTTGTTCACGTGGTCAGGAAGACATAAAAGGACGCGCCCGGGAGGAACGGAGGAAAACGTCTCATACACCCTGCTTCTACACTGGGCTTGTAGCTTCATCTCACCATCATGTCGGACCCATGCGCATTGAATAGAGGATCAAAAAGAGATCATGGCAAGGAAAACGGGACTCCTCCCACTGTCACACGCCACCCAGGAGATTACAGACATTTAAGAAGTGACATGATATGTCACCCATCCGCCAACTTAGAAGTAAATTGCAACGAGGCACTACAGAGGGAGAGAAGTCTTCTTCCTCATTGGCCCCCAAGCCCCAAAAAGTAATCAATGAGGGTTATTTCGACAACCATTGAAAATCAAAAATGGATTCCACATACACATTCAATCAAGACAAACAATGAAATAACACAATACCAATCTTACAACAAATCAAAAACTATTAAACACAAAGGCTTCATACTAAAGCCATGGAGGAGAAAGGAACATGGGGTTCTTCTTATGCCTCCCAAGGGCTTTGGTGTCCACCTATGAGCCTCCAAAAATTTCATCACAATACAAAAAACACTCTTATTCCTCCCTCCAAGAACATACACCTCTTATGTCTCCCTCACTCTTATGCCTCCCTCAAGATAATAACAAGATAAATACAAAACATATTTATCAACAAGGTGGACATCCCAACCCAACTCCCTCCTAAAAATACCCATTACATTTCTCTTATGCCTCCCTCAAGTTTTACCCCCATTTCCATTTCTCCCACAACCTAAGAATCAAATCTATTTCCCAAAGTCATGAGCAATAAGCAATCATCAACAACACATATGAGCACAACAAAATAGCAAGGTAGGAATAAGGGTGAAGATCTACCTTACAAATGAAGAGTGTCAATACACAACAAGATCCAAGCCTTCCAAAATCCTAAGAAAACACCATCCACTCCAAGTTCCATTCACCATTCTCAAGCAAGCTCTCCCAAAATTCCAAGCATTCCCCCAAAAGAAAAATGAGTAACCCCTAAAACAACAATTAAACATGCATATAAAGGAAAAGGGAAGAGGAGGGTGAGGTGGCTCCATGTAGGATGCCACATCACTCATCCTCAACTCCACATCATAAGTCAAACCTCAACCCCAAGGCATAATAAATGGGTGGTTGAGAGGTATGAAAACCCTCTTACACACACCACTTCAACCCACACCCCAAAGGAAAAAATTTAAGACACAAGAAAGAAAGTGCAAATCAAATCTCACCTTTTACCTTACAAAACACTCAATGGGGTCTATTTTTTACCCCCCAACCCATAGGTAGGGTTGGTATAATAATTTAAGAGGTGTGGGACAAGTTTAACTTGTCCCACAAGCCTCCAAAATTGTCCCTTAAGGCCAAATCCAAATTTCTAAGGAGAGGTAGAGTGTACCACACTCAAGATCATATACACTCAACATAAAACACATAAACCAAAGATCCATCTAATCTAATAAATGACTTCTTTTGTCCCATCAATAATTAGCTTACTAACATAATTAATTTACTAATCTAGACACAAATTAAATAAATGATAAAAGGGAATTACATCACCATAAAATCACATACACTAAAATTAATTAAAGGAAATTAAAAGAACAACACACAAACCCTTGGTCAAAATTGGAGGTAATCCCCCCATGGGGACCCCCTAACAACAAACAAGACATACACACAACATAACACAAGTTGCCATGGTGACCAGTTGCCAATACCCCACATTCCTTCGTTGTTGGTCTCCTACCCCCGTAGTTTATTGTTGTGAAATAATTACCTGCAAAAATCACACAATACCTTTCTGGCCTCATGGCCATATTAGTGATATCAAACTAATAAAAATTCTTATATCTACATATCAATTTCAATGTCAAATGTCATAACTACTATTGCTAAGACCAAGTGATTCAACAATTACTCTCAATTTCCAACATTTCAATTCTGTTAATACATCAGTTTGCAATTATGATCATAAACCAACTAAATCATCTAACTTAAGAAATACTTTCACTTGTTCACAATTTTTCCAATTCTCCAACATCAAAGGAATCACAAAATAACTTTGAACATCATAATAAAAATCAATACGAAAATAATTTGAAATATCAACATATATCTAAACTGACAACACATCATTTTCTTCCATACTGAAAGTCTATCAAAATTTAATCAGTTCGATTAGAGATGTCTATCCTTCAATTTCCATATCACAATGTGTTACTATCGTTCGTCCATTACTATTTACATGTACAAAGTGCAATGATGCCTATGTGTTTAGTCACAGTGTTAGATTAAATATAAAAAAATCTATTGAAGAGTAATTATATCACAATTAACTTATAACAAGGCAACCATTCTAACTGATTGTCTTATCCTTAACTTCTCCTTAAGTTGACAATATGACCATATAGTCAAAATGATAACCAAAACACAATAGTAATCACGATGTCCTACACATTTTATTTGTGTTCTAACTAGAATGCAACAACAACGTTTGAGATTATAATCAATTCAAAATTGATAACATGGTTCATTTAGTGTCGAAGAGGAGTGGGCATTACACTATTAATGCATGGTATGAAAAATTTAGTATAAATAGAGTTATGAAAAGCCTCCTAGATATCTTATTAAATTACGCAAACATAATTAAATTGATATGATAAAAAAACTTTTTGCTAAAAAAATATCCTCGAAACTCGTGTTCATACAAATTCTATTAAAAATTTATTTAAAATTAAAAAAACAACGCTTTTATGTGAATGCCATTATTACAGGTTATCCATGAATTATTTTGTAGAAAATGTAGTTTTAATATGGTATTGACATCCATGAAAACATTACATATATTTTATAGAAATTAGGAACATAAAATATCAACTAACGAAATAAAATACGAATTACAAATAAAACATATTATTGCAAACTTATATCAACACTTATGTGGCTATATTTCTTCGTCGAGTTCCAAAGCTTCAGCTCAATACAATCTCTCTGAATGTGTTTGCTATGAAAACACTTACAATTACCTCTAATAAATATATGAATTCATCTAACAATAAAACACCCAATTCTTAAAAATAGAACTAAAAAGCACATGTTTTTGTGCAAGTAAAAATATTTTGATTTATTTACTTTATTAGCTTTTCCTAAACTTAAGAACATCTTAAACTAAAATAAAAAATAATGTGCTTTTTACTTTTCTAGGGGGAAATTACTCTTTTTCTAACACTCCCCCTTAATTTTGACCTTGAAGATTTAATTTTTCTCGAGCTGAGTTTGTAATTCTATATGTGACATACTCCAACTCATAAACTCTCAAACAATTTCTCACTCAAAAACTTCATTTCCCAAAGCTTTCGTAAATATATTAGCAAACTAATCTTCACATCTGCAAAATAGTGATGCATGTAACTCATCGATTAAAAATTGACTTAGATCCTTAGCTTCTTCAATAAAGAACTACCAAAGTATCAAATTTTACGAGAAAAACTTCTAAAAAAATTTAGTAATCCTTTTTTCCTCAATAGTTTCACCATGAGATTTGATTTGATTGACTAAACCAGCTACAAAAGTAAAGAATGATTCTACAGAGAATCTGAATCTTTCATTGATTAATTCTCAAAATCTCTACTAAGTAACTGTATCTTGATAATTTTTACTTTCTCTGTACCTTGTTACACAACTTGGAGAGTTTCCCATGCAATTTTTGCTTTACTAGCTATTTATAGTCTATTTAAGATGCTTTCATGTTGACTTGATGAATGAAGAAAAGAGCTTTTTGTCTTTCTTTCTTAATTCCTTCAAAGTGTCTCTCTCTTCTGTGAGAGTGCGCTACATGGTACTACGTTTTCATTCTCTGTGTACCCATTCTCTACGATTTTCGACACATCCTATAAGGAGTTGAATAGTGACTTCATGGTTAATGACCAACATCATAATTCTTTCCTCTAGATTGTGTTGTCATTAATAGACCGGATATAGAAGCCATAACCTATTTGCAAATAAAAACCCATGAAAATATCCACGCTCTAATACAAATTTGTAGAAATTAGGCACATAAAATAACAACTAACAGAAAAAATAAAGAATTGTAAATAAAACATATTATTGCAAACTCAGATCATCACTTCGGTGTATATATTTGTTCTTCTAGTTCTAGAGCTTTGGCTCAATACAATCACTTTGAATGTATTTGATATAAAATCACTTACAATAACCTTTAATTAATAGATTGCTTCATCTAACAATAAAACACCTGAATCTTAAAAATAGAACTAGAAAGCACATGTTTTTTTCCATTACAAAGATTTTGATTTATTTGCTTTATTAGCTTTTCCTCAACTTAAGAACATCTAAAACTAAACTCAAAAATAAAATCATTTAAAACAAACAGCTTTTTACTTTTCTATAGAAAAAATTACCCTTTTTCTAGTAGATCGAGCCGAGAAGAATTTCTAATATTATTCTCCAACAATGATCCACTAAAGCTACTCCATTTTCCATTTAGGTTTAATGTCATAGACATTCGTTTATAAGTGGAAGCAAAATCCTATATAAATTTCAAACCTCCTTGCCATTTTCATTTTTGTGAGAACAACCGGATCTCATTTCATCTACACCGGAATCATCTACTTGTAAATGTACATCAAGTAAACTCATATATGCCTCTGCATACATGTAAGGATTAGAACCAACTCAACAATTCATGCGCCATTTTCATATTGTAATGCCCACTATTTCAGAAGCAAAAGACAACATAGCAAAATATAGGTTAATTTTTTTACTTGTTTTACACATAGCATGTCACAATGGCTACAACTAGCTACTTGAATAACTTAACACAATGATGACCACAAGGGTAGCAAGGAAACACTCAACGCTGATTAAGGAAAGTTCACTTTTCTCATTGAAAAGGCACAACAAAAACACTCGACCCATAATACCTAGTTACAGTTCAGGACACTCCACGAAAAATCCTTTAAGGTTATGTATTCACTAAAATAGTCTTTCAAGACCTGACTTTGTGGTCTAGAAGATTCATGTTATGATTCATACAATTCTTCTTATAGGGCTAGGTTTCTTTTCTTTTATACTATTGAGTAACTATCTTAATATCATCTCTAATATGACATTTACTTGATTAATTTATTTACAAAACAAGGAGGTAATCAATTCCACAAGGCTATCTATCCGAACCCACACTACTGAAACTTGTTTCATACCTCCATTGCATAAGGAGGCAAGCATAAGTTCAAAATAAGTGGAGTATCATTTAGGTTCAGAACCCTAATCTTCTTTGTTCAAGGATTAAAATTTTATCATAACTTAAGAAAAGGGTTACAAAGTACTATGGCAATAGTTAGAGAGAGGAGGTTAATTTATTTCATCATCATGATCTCTGTAGTTATTAACTAGTCTTTTAATGAGACTTAAGGGTCCAACTAAATTTGGGTAAAAACTTCATTTAGTATTCTCTTGATTAAGTTCACTAAAGGATGCACAAGGGGTTCCCAAAATGGAAGTATTAGACTTAAAGTGTTCTTGTTCAAACTCCCCTACTAACTAAGACATAACTATAACCCCAAAACCAACAATGATTTTACTTTTTCTTAGAATACTTATCATTTCACAACCAAGACAATAAAGTTTAATTCATAGCTTAAGGTTAGCAAGGGTAGATTCTTTTACATCGGTAGATAACCACTTTCTTTCCAATTAAAGACTCTTAATTTTATCAACCAAGTACAACTTCATTATTATCTTCTTTATTTATTCATCTATGTATTCATCTTATTTTATCTTTGATTATATCTATTAAAAGAATTTTAAACCCACTAAAATATGCCTAGAATAACATTGATACCAATACTAGGGAGGGTTACTAAACAAGCAAGTACTATGACTCAAAAGAAGAGATTACTATTATTGAACAAGAAGAAAAAACATGGTTATAACATTTCCATTCAACATGAAACATGAACCAAAGGAGTTGAGAGATTGGATTTACCTCTAGTTAAGAACAAGAAGGTAACAAAATAGGCCAAGCCATACTACAACATTTTCATGATCTGTAAATGATGTTAGAAAAATAATACTCATAACAAGGTCAATATTGAATATTATTTCTCACAAAGGTAATTACAAGTTTAACTACAAAAGAAAAAGACACTTTATTTCACCATTACCGAACAATCCAAGGCAAGAGGCCTTCCAAACTCCATTACAAGAACCAAGGCAAGAATTGCAACACATTTGAATTTCATTCAAGTAATAACATGAAACAACTCGATGAGACCTTCACAAATCTTTTCTTGATCAACAAGCACAAGCCATCTGCACAAGTATTAAATTGAGTCGGTGCAGAGAACCGATCATGTTAAGACTATCTCATTACAACTGTGATAAGGTAACATTTAACAATATCATGAAAGGACTGTTCTAATTCAAGAATGGATCAAAGCACAACCCACTAATCAAAATTCTTCACATGAGAAAGATATTTATACCATCCAACAAGGAGGAAGCCAAAAATTCAAGTACGAATGATATCTCAATAGTCAAGGCAAGGCCTTGTAGGGTAGAAACCACAAGGTCAATAGTATTGGGATTTCAATCATGTAATCCTATGGATCATGTGATTTAAATCTAATACTCAATTCATCCATCTCAAAGAAAACTTGAGGAGTCAAAACATACTAGCTATGACCATAGATGTGAAACAAAACAAAGTTATTCAACCCTTCCAAGAGGGGGAGCTTCGGAGCAATATGGTTTCGTCGCCCTAAAAAATAAACAACTATAGTTTCAGTTTTAATCAAGGAGTTTACCACTTCCTCCTTACAAGACCTAGTACTTGTTAATAAAATCAAATCCACTCTTCAAAATCATAAAAATGAGACACAAAAGGGACATCATTCTACCAAAAACCCCATCATAATCGTCAATTTCTCTAAATAATATAAAGGAAGGGTAACTCCAAAAGTCATTAATAATTTTTTAAAATTTCGACAATATCATATATATTTCAAAACTGATTGCCTTAAACTACCATAAACATTTCGAAATCAACCATGTAATTTACAAATAACCAAACTGATAGATTCCACTAGCGTTGGTGAATTGATACCCCAAATAATATACACAAAGGTGTAATGGGTCAATACACAACCCTGAGGGTTTTTCCTAGTTTTATTCCACAAATCAGTGCCTCCACATAAGAAAAATTTGTTATAAATCATCTCAACATAGATTAAATTTTAATTAATCAAGCAGTAACATTTATTTTGAACATTGTATCAAGAGCTCGAATACGGGGCTGCTCGATGAGGAGAAGGTAAATAACAAAAACCTTTTTCTCTAAAACCAAAGCCAGGAAAACATCTTTTCCTAATGTCAATATCTAGTTCTTCCGAATATTAAAAAGAACATAGACACTCATATATAGATAGGGTTATCAATTTAATAAAACCATAAAACCCCAGAAGAAGGGTTGATTTATTATCCATAAAACTGTTGAGCTCAACTAATCCAACCCTACAATAAGCCTTCATTACATACACACACATAGTTACAGAAATGAACAATACCCAACACAATCTTACCCACATGCAGAGTTCAATCCAGCCACAAAATCAAAAATATATTTACTGCAAAATATGATTTATGCAACTACCAAAAGAAATAAGCTATCAGGAGAGGAAGAGAGTAGTCTATGCCGAGATTTATTTATTTATTTTTAAAAGCAAAAGCAACAAAAACCCAACAATATTTCTTTTCTTACAATTTGGTTTGATTTACATAATAATTCAGAGCCCATTTATACAAATATGAAATAGAATAAGCCATTAAAAGGGAAATGCAAAACCAATGAATTTAGAAGGAGATACAAAGGGATAACCAACACACTCAGGCAGTAATTAAACCACCATGAAATCCTTTTCTAGGTGCCATTTCAGGAAGGAAGAACATTCATTTCAAGATACTAAAAATAAGGTAGCAAAGTATTACAAAGTGTAGGTTTAACATGCCTGAAAATAGTTCCCACCGGATGCACGAGATGCAATTATTTCTCCACGAGATTACTTTCCTAAATGTGCACACCAAAATAAAAATCCTAAAAAATTATTCCCCGAACTAGTTCACACGGCTTGATGTGGTGCACCCTACCGAGTTAGAGCAAAAAAGGAAAAAAAACAACCCACATAAATCGAGTGACTAGCACCCAATGACATAAGGACCACACAGAAAGGAAACAAGCACGTTTAGCAGAGGAAGTGAGTAAGTCACGGGGTAGGAGGCTCTAAACTAATCCAATGCATTCCCAACAAGTTCAACGCCCCTTTGAACAAGGAAACTAGTATGCAAAAATATATCAAAGAAAACACAGTCCACGTGACCACATTCTCTCAGGCTTCAAGTCGGTGGGAGATAATCCAATGCATGATTATTCATCAATATAATTTAATGAATGGGATGAGTCCACCAAACACCATCCCCTTTATAGCACTTATCCTATATCCTTTGCAAAAGGAGAAAAGGAAATGTCCAAACAACAATAAATTTCACTTGATGATAGCCACGTGACCAAGCCAGGTCGCTACTAGAGTGGTAAGGGGGGGTGGTAGGTGGTATTTGGAAGGTTAAGTCGGTCATTGAAAAACATCAGCCCCCACCAAAGCTTGTGCCACACACACACAACCTCCCTATGCATGCACATGATGGAAACCAAAGAAGATAGGAACCCAACACCCACGCCAACCAAGCAGGTTAAAAAAATACACACTGACATGATGGAGAGAGAAGAAAAAATCATATTTTCCTTTAATTAAATGATTAAAACCACACACGAGCATGCCTAATCATCCCAGGGAAGAAGACAAGGGGTTGACATTTGAATGCGAACATGAGTCAACGACCATCCATGGTGCCACGATGGGGTAACCCTTTCCTTAGTGTGAAGCGAGGTTTGGTCTACGGCACGATCGAAATGAAACAACCAAAATAAATATTATAGACAATTGATAAAAAATATCAACAATATTAGACAACAAGGTAAATATAATAATACTATAAAATAAAGGCCGATCAACAATTAAATAAAAAATATATCATTATTATCATTATATATATAATTATTATTCACATTAATGTTGACAAGTAGTCAAGCTTAACAATTGTAACATCAAGATCATCCTTTAATAGGTTAAATGTAGAGGACATTGTAGGGGTAAGTAACGAGAAAACATTGACCATGACCTGCAAGACCGACGTGAGGGGAAAGCTGATTATTCATTGCGACAAAGGTGAAGCCCACCAATGATCGATAGAAGCACAATGTCATACCACACTTAGTAACATGGTCACCTAAGAATGAAAAGGTGTAACACCGAATGGGGCATTACATTCTCCTTCCCTTAAGAAAGCATCATCCTCAATGTGACATGACATTGAAGGAAGGAAAGGTGGTAAGAAACTAAGAATAGATAAAGGTAAAAGTACACCCTATGGTTAAAATTTCAGTCGTTAAGGCACGACCATGATGTAGCCTTAGAAACATTTTGGTAGAATTTTAACTTTCAAATTTCTGTGAAGATTGGCAGTTCTGTGAAGTTCGGTTAACTAGACTCTTTCCATTTACATTATACTTAATTCAAGTTCTTTAAAATTTCATTGTTGCAGATTTTGTAATTCTTTTTCATTCCTTCTTTTGGGTGCCCAACATGGACTGCTATCAAAAAAACCCTACCGGGGTCCTACAAAACACTACAAATTCACCAAAGACACAAGTACATACTTTCATTCCTGTACTAGATCACAACACTTAACCAAATATGGAAGGGAATATGTTTGGTCCACATAACATAGTACTTGTCACACATTTATGGCTCCCATACCATACTTGAACACAAGTGTACTACAACAACCAAAATTTTCCATAATTCCATAGATGAAGGTTTTTCATAACTCAGAAAAGTAACTACTTGTACATAGAGTCAACAAGGGAATCAAATCCATATCCACCACATCACAAAACATATCCAACTAACATGAGTAACACATACATTAAAGGACCACTCCAAAGACATCACAATAACTCAACATATCTCCTAGAGCATCATTCACACAAACACCAAAATCTCTTATGCCTCCCTCAGTCTCTTATTTCTCCCTCAATCTCTTATGCCCCCCTTAAGGAGGTTAGTTTCCCTATGGCCCTAGGCACATAGAGTCTCAACACCCCTAACCTAAGTGACATAATAACTCACGGTTCAACAAACCACTCATTATATGTTACTCCTTGAGGCGTACCCCCATACAATGAAAAGTCGGTCCATAGGTCCAACCATTCCATGGTGCATACCATGACCCTATAACACACATCACGACAATAGAAGTAGCATATAAATCTAATTAAAAATCTAAGTGGCAAAGTACAAGCCTTGGGCATGGCGGTAAAATTTTCAAAACTTAAAAGAAGATCCAAAACCAAGCAAAATGAATGGCTAAATAGCCATAGTTAGTGTCAAAAATCCACATGTTAGTACCACGAACTAGGGAAATGCCTAAAATGCAAAGCATGGCAATCAAGAAAAATGTTGGTCCTTGTAGAAATAAAATAAAAGTTCAATTTACGAATAAAATACACATATACTAATATGACATTACGACAATTGTGTGGCCTTAGCTGGCCACCAAGGGGGTAATCAACAAGTTGTTGGCACTTAGAACATCAAGCCTAAGCTCATAAAAATAACATATCAATAGTGCAAATTTCATCATCTCTATCTAATTCATCCTGCCACCACTTCAACAAGGCTAAACACAGTCAAAGTTATACTTACGTTGCGTCCATACAAAAACCACATAGGGAGAGAGGAAAGAAGCACATGTCGTAATATATGGAACTGAAGGTCGGCTCGAGTTACTAGCCAATGGTATACAATTCCTCACTCCAACATACACTTTTACCAATTTCCCTTAGGGTCGGTTAGCGTAAGGTTCACAACATAACATGCAACTACATCACTACACAATGGTGGTTCACACACATTAATCATAGCACCTTCACAAGGTGCATATACAAGGTATATCACATACATTACATTCATAGTTACAACATATCACATCACCACATGCTGCACCCAAAGTGAAATCACTGTACAATAGGGATCATATAATCACCATATGTCCCAAATTTATGACGTTATTCATTACATATCACATGAATTACTTATAGCGAGAACAATTATAACACACAGTCAACTACCATATAACATGGGAATGCAAACCTTTCTACACAAATGATAATGACATCATTAAGAAATCCAGTTCACTACAACCAACCTGGTCACACAACATAGGAGCACACCCACACACCACGAATGCCCAAAGGATCTAACACTCTGAAATCAACAATCACATTTCTTGAACACGAAAAAAAAAATGTTTCACACTTAAATTCACATAGAATTCTTGACAAGGAGAGAGAATACTCTCATCTTTAACACATCAACATGCCATCAATTACACACTAAGTGACATACACAACATGTGCACTAACAATATCACAATTACGACATAGTTCACATCACACTTAAATCACATTACTCTTCCAATATCAACCACCATCATGTAATATTATCACAAATCCAAACTTGCCTAGAGGTTCGAGACCATGAACCTCGCTCTAATACCAAGTGTGGTTCCCACTATTTAAGACACACAAGACAACATAGCAAAATATAGGATAATTTTTTTTTTTGACTTGTTTGAAACATAACACGTCACAATAGGTGGTCACAATGGCTACAACTAGCTCCTTGAACAACTTGACACAATGATGACCACAAGGGAAGCAAGGAAACACTCAACACCCATCAAGGACAGTTCACTTTTCTCTTTGACAAGACACCAAAAAAGACCAACCCATAATACCTAGTTATAGTTCAGGACACTCCACGGAAAAATCCTTTAAGGTTATGTATTCACTAAAACAATCTTTCAAGACCTGACTTTGCGGTCTAGAAGATTCATGTTATGATTCATACAATTCTTATTATAGGGCTAGGTTTATTTTCTTTTATACTATTGAGTAACTATCTTAAGATCATCTCTAATATGACATTTACTCGTTTAATTCATTTACAAAACAAGGAGGTAATCAATTCCACAAGGCTATCTATCCGAACCCACACTACTGAAACTTGTTTCATACCTCCATTGCATAAGGAGGCAAGTGTAAGTTCAAAATAAGTGGAGTATTGTTTAGGTTTGGAACCCTAATCTTCTTTGTTCAAGGATTAAAATTTTATCATAACTTAAGAAAAGGGTTACAAAGTACTATGGCAACGGTTAGAGAGAGGAGGTCAATTTATTTCATCATCATGATCTCTATAGTTATTAACTGGTCTTTTAATGAGACTTAAGGGTCCAACTAAATTTGGGTAAAAACTTCATTTAGTATTCTCTTGATTAAGTTCACTAAAGGATGCACAAGGGGTTCCCAAAATGGAAGTATTAGACTTAAAGTGTTCTTGTTCAAACTCCCCTACTAACTAAGACATAACTATAACCCCAAAACCAACAATGATTTTACTTTTTCTTAGAATACTTATCGTTTCACAACCAAGACAATAAAGTTTAATTCATAGCTTAAGGTTAGCAAGGGTAGATTCTTTTACATCGGTAGATAAACACTTTCGTTCCAATTAAAGACTCTTAATTTTATCAACCAAGTACAACTTCATTATTATCTTCTTTATTTATTCATCTATGTATTCGTCTTATTTTATCTTTGATTATCTTTAGAAAAAGGATTTTCAACCCACTAAAATATGCCTAGAATAACATTGATACCAATACCATGGAGGGTTACTAAATAAGCAAGTCTTATGACCCAAAAGAATAAATTACCATTATTTAACGAGAACACAAAACACGGTTATAACATTTCCATTCAACATGGCACATGAATCAAAGGATTCAAGAGATTGGATTTCACTTTGGTTAAGAACAAGAAGGTAACAAAATAGGCCAAGCCATGCTACAACATTTTCATGAATGTAAATGATATTACCAAAAGAATACTCATAACAAGGTCAAGATTGAATATTATTTCTCACAAAGGTAATTACAAGTTTAACTACAAAAGAACAAGACACTTTATTTCACCATTATCGAACATGTTACATCATTTTTGACGTGAAAAATCATATAATGGTAAATGCCAAGGAGGAATACCTATTAAATGTTGGTCAATTGATGGTTGTTTTACGCATTCTAACTTCTTGATCCTATTCCAATCGTGAGAGATTCCTTTTGGCTATGAGAAACTACTGTGATATAGATTTAGATGGCTGAATGGAGATGGTTGTTGATCGAGAAGAAGGGCATTAGATATCATAGCGGTGGCTCACGAATGATTACGTGAGTGCAATCTTTACCAAAATCTATCCTAGTGATGGCTCTAGATGTCTGGATACATGAAAGGAAGTTGATTTCACTTGTATGTATCTCTAACCTCCTTCCCTTACTCTCAGAATGTGCTAACCCAAAAACAAGGTTGTTTAGGTGAATAAATGGTAACCGACGGTAGTTCCATCTTGACTAGCGTCGGTTTAGGGTTACCGGCAGATAAGGTAGGATTCCATAGGTTTACTAAAATGGGTGGATCTTTTTTTTTTTCTTGGGATCATTTAGTTTATCCTCACACATTAGATCGACAACTTCCCTTCTAATGAGTGGGAATGTGGTTAGAGAGATTTTAGGGATTGATTTTAAGGTTAGACCAAATCTTATCTCATTAAGGCAAGTAAGACTTAGTTATTGTTGGTAATTGAAACATTCCAAGAATAGGTTTAGGGTGAGGTGGATGGATGAGGTTTCTAGGTGAGGTCATTAGGTGAGGTGGTGGGGTAGAAATTAAGGTAAATAGATATTAAATATTGTGAGGATACATTTTAATTTAATTTAATTAATTAAATTAAAGGTGATGCGAGGTGGAAGGGGTCATGGTTAGATGAGTATGATTGAGATGGTTATATGATAATATAATATATATGGGTTGATGGAGATGCTTTGACATGTGGCACACATCCCCTTAGTTATATGTATGGGTTCACATGGGATATAATAATATAATGTATATAGGTTGATGGAGATTTTGACATGTGGCACACATGCCCTTAGTTATATGGGATCACATGAGAATTAATTATATTGGGTAATGGGTTGGACTACATTGGGATTAGGTGTTACACATCCTATTTAAAGGATGTCGAAGTATCATTATGAGGAGGTGATGTATGTATGAGTTCATTCTTTAACTTAGTAGAGGTATATTGGACGTGTCCCCCTTGAATTAGATTCCCATCTTGGGAGATTGTGGAGTTAATCCTTCCTTAAGGAGCATTGTATGGTGTTGCCCTACCTTAAGGGTAATATTCTGCATATATTGATTATTTAGGCATCTTGGCCCCCATATCTCTTGTGTTTTATTATCTTACGCAATTTATTGATTTATTATATGCAAAGTTCTTATCAACGACAGTCAAGGATTTGTGGCATGTTGTAAAGGTTTCCCAAATTGGGGTAAGATGCTACTAGCATGTAGCTCGGTAGCTAAGTTTGATGGTTGCCCTCATCGACAAATGGGATTTGGCAACCAACACATTCCATCTACTGACGGGTGAGATCATAGTCACCTTGGAGGGTGAGTACAGGATCCTACGGTTGTCGATAGTGGGGACGCAAGTATATTTGATATCCTTAGAGGAATATAATGAGTTGATGATGATATTATTTGACAAGGGTTGGTGGAGTAGAGGTTCCATAGTGCTTGCTTGAGTTACAAAGAGATTTACCAGGCCCATTCAGAGGAGACTAGGGTTGTTGTGTTGTTTATGGAGGTAGTCTGTTGATTTACACTGCTAGATGTAGAGGGTGGGAGATTCCCATGATCATTGATGGGGGTCCTACATGATATGGTGATAGACCAGACCCATTTTACATGGGCACCAACATTCTGGTGTAGCTATACAGGGAGTTATGGGCATATGGGTGGCTATGGAGGTTTATCTTGTGTTGTACTTTCCTACTTCATTGTTGGGCATATGAGCACATTATGTGTGTGCGCCTAGTTGGTATGCATTAATGACGCATTCAAGCCAAGTTTTGTTTGGGTGGGTTACAAGTGATGGGTGCTTGTTATTGGAGAGCATCGAGTGACCAGGGTGACTCATGATGTCGCCTACTATAGGCATTTATTGGAGGGGTTTTCTAGCATGGACATCATTTGGAGACCATATGTGGGTTTTCCTCATACGAGACAGGATGGTCGCAGATTTATATAGATTAAAAATACTTAGATGGATAGAGGGTGTCGTGTGTAGGAGAGCATGAGATGATACCTATGGATAGGGTTATATGGAAGTTTGAGCTGCTCAAAGATATATCGCCACCTTTGCCATAGTACAGGAGGGATGACATGGAGAGGCCTCTTCCTCTACCACAACCGATAGTGCCGATAGGGTAGGAGGAGTAGGTGAGACAAGCCAGTTGATGATGTCATGGTTACAGATAGATACAGATAGTGGTGGGCTGCACACTTATGAGAAGTACCACCGTGTGGCCGGGCAGCCATGTTTAGCCACCAACACAATGTAGAGGTACACCCTACGGGGCAACCGGTGACCACAGTATATAGGTGTCTATGGTGCGGGGGTAGGTGAGTTCAGAGGCACAAGTTCTTTATGTTACGGGCGCAGTGGCCACTCTCTACAAGCCTAGGTTGTACAAGGATAGGTACCTGAAAGGGTGGATATGGAGATAGGGTAAAGGTAGCCACCCTACATGTGTAGATTACAGGTTTATAGGGCTATTTTTCCACAAAGATGCAGTGTAGTTTGCAGGACCTTCGAGCCCAGGATATAGGAAGGAGCGGAACAAGGTCCCTCGGAAAGTCACAAGATTAGGGATAGGGTCCCTCTTTACAAGTATTAGTGGAACAACGTCTCGAGAGATAGATCACGAGAGGCGAGGCCGATTCCGTCACCACGGATGATACCAATAGGCCATTTAAGAGATGCCTTAGGGTAGGTCGATATAATCAAGATACTTTGATGGCCGCGAGGATAGATTTTCTAGCCTATGGGAGTATAGAGAATAGCAGGGCCTCAAGTGAGAGGACAAGGTCGCACACCCATAGTTTGGATATCACGGGGGGGCATTGAGTCGCGAGACGGGGTTAGGGTGAGGCCACAAGTTCATGGAGGCTAGCCCACAGTGAGGTACAGTGAGAGCTCCGGCTAGGGCCGATGATGGGTGGTGAGATGCTAGTTGGACATCATACGGGGGCAGTGGAGGAGGAGGAGACATGTGAGACAGATATGGAGGATATCTAGTAGGGTGATGTCTGATAGCCATATATACCTCCTATTTTGTATAATTGTGTATTTTTGATATATACCGACGTGCCGAAGAGAGTGAGGATGTACATGAGAGTTTTTGAGATTTTTGATGATATACCGGCCTACGCACCAAAGATGGTGAGGATGTACATAAGATTTTGGAGAATTTTAACGATATACCAGTCTACATGAAAAATATGGTGATGCTTATACATGAGATTTTTGAGATTTTTGATGATATACCGGCTGCATGCCGAAGATGGTGAGGATGTACATGAGATTTTTTGAGATTTTTTATGATATATTGGCATGCATGCCAAAGATGGTGAGGTTGTATCTGAGTGATTTGAGATGATTGTGATTATTATTGGGATATATGTTCACATGTATTTTTATACAGACTTTCCGATTTATAGATGATGGTGTTTATAGTATGAATGGTGTACATGTTTTAATTTTCATTGTTATATATATGTGGAAATCAGGTGGATTAGGCATGCTAGATTCAAGGTTGTGTAGGCATGGTGGAGTCAAGTCGGTTTAGGCATGATGGAGTCAAGTAATAGGCATGGATTTAGTCAGGTTAACTTAGGCATGGATGGATTCGAGGTCATAGGCATTGATTGAGTCAAGTTGACTTAGGCATGATTGAGTTTCTAATTCATTAATTTGTTTAATGAATGATGATGTGTATCGTGTTAAGATGTTTTGTAGGAAAATGTATAATAATGGGAAAGAAATGGTAGACAAGATGAAATGAATATATGAGTGATAATGGTAAATATGTTAAGAAATTGTTGTTTGCGTGGTTTAATTTCCAATGATTGATATAAAAGGAAAAAAACTAGGATATAATGTGAATAGGAAAGGGGTAGAGGGAATTGGTTAGGGTAGATAGTTTCGAGTTAACCTCCAAGGGCTCCATGCCCTCGGAGTCTTTACGTACATAGGCCGGTGAAAAAGGAGTTCGAGCCAATGTAGTTCTCCCATAAGCTAGGGAAGATTATGTTGAACTAGCGGAATGGGCTAATAGGTACGAGGCATGGGTGATGTAGGTCATAGGCATGATTGAGTTTAGGTTGTAGGCATGGTTGAGTGATTTTTAAACACAGGTGTCGAGGGTTTGGTCCTATATTGGATAATCAATAAGTAATGGGGAAGGAAAATGATAAGAAATGGTAAAAGAGTTGCTTAATTGATAAACCCTAATGATTCTACCATACCTCGGATGGGCTTATGAATGTAAGACCCTACAATATTTGCATAATGGAATATTCTAAGCATGAAGAAAAGTCACATGATAATGAAATGTATTGTTTTTGGAAAGTACCTTTAGTAATGAGGAATTTAGGTAAAAAGTCAAGGGGGTGAGAATGAGATGTTTAGCGTAACTTAGTGTATGATGACATGTATTTGGAACAAGAAACCCGAATCCAAAATAGGAAAGTCCATGAAAAAAATTAATAAACTGATCCATGCGGGAAGTCTATATGAGATGGCTATATTATCTCCTTGAGGTCTTTGTGAAGTTGATCAATGCGGGAAGCTTCGAATAGTTAGTATATTTTTGTAATGACTGTATATAGTTTGTCTTTTAAGGGAGAAGTCTATTGATAGTGGTAGAATATAAAGAAGAGATTTCCCTTAGAGGATTCATCTTTTGCTGGAATTTTGAATCAAGGACTTGTATCCCTTTTTGTTTTTAGACATTTAAGTCATGGACAAGACTATAAGGACGATCGGGGTCTTGTTTTAGAAGACAAGATCATAGTACACAAAGATTAATTGTGAAAGAGGTGGTTTCGAGTGATGAATAACCATGGGATTCCATCTTGAATAAGATGAAAAGTATCCATGAGAATCATGCTATGAGCAGAGCCGTGGTACTCATATTGAAGAAATGGATAAAAGGTGATGGGTAATCACATGATTGTTGTTTAGTCATGGATCCTCAAAATGGGTAATTATGGAAGGTGAACATCGCTCAAGGAATGAGCGATCAATTGACAAAAAGTGATATAGGACTTGAAATCAACAATAAAATGGTTGAAGATGCAAGGTATTAAGGGGCTTAGGTTTAGGTTTACCTTCGAGTGAAGACAAACGATAAGCACCTAATCCATAGGCATGGGTAACGATATAAGGTGCAAATCCAATTAGGAGAAAATTTTACCGTTTACTTTTCTCCTCTTTGGTTACATGTTGATTTTCCTTCAGGATGAGGTCACCAACCTGAAAGGTTCATTCGTGAACACATTTTTCATAGGCACGTTTGATACGTTTTTGGTAGATTTGGAGATGGTTAAGAGCATTAAGATGATGTTCATCTAATAATTCAAGTTCTGCTAAATGATCCTAGAAAAATTCATCATCGTTGAGCATATCTTGTAGTAAGATGCAAAGATATGGAATCTGGACTTTGAGAGGTAGGATAGCACAGGTACTATAGACCGAGAGAAAAGGGGGTGGCGGTAGTCAAACTACGCATACTAGTACAGTAAGCCCATAGGGAGAAAGGAATGTACGTATTCTAATCCTTCCCAATATCATTGATTACATTCATAAGAATTTTGTTCAAGGTTTTATTCATTGATTCGACTTCACCATTGATTTGCAGTAATAGGGTGATGAGAAACTAAGTTCAATGCAAAAAATTATCGCATAGTTCGCATAGGGTTTTGTTTTTGAATTGTTTTACGCTATCTGTAATAATGCAATGAGGATGCCAAAGCAACAGATGATGTGATGGTTGATGAATTCACATATTTTGTTGGATTTTGTGGAAATGAGGGGAATGGATTCTTCCCATTTACTATAATATTTAGTAGTGGTTATGATCCATTGGTGGCATTGTGAAGAATAGGGGTTGATCTCACCAACAAGATCCAAACCCCATTGAGAAAAAGGCCAAAGGTCTCGCATGACCTATAAGGCATGACTATGGGTGTGATGGGTATTATCATGTTGTTGGTATTTCATGCAGCGTTTGACATAATCACAACATTCATGGTTTAGGGTTTGCCAAAAATAGCCTAGCGAAAGAATGGGCTTTGCGGCAAACCAAATCCGCTAATGTGACCTCCACAAATGCCATCGTGGACTTCCTTAATGGTGTAAGGAATTTCAGAACTTGTATGGCATCGAAGCGAATGCTATCAAAATTGCATTTGTAAAGAAGACCACCCATGATGACATAATGGGAGACACTTTTAAGAAAGGCACATTGTCCTTTACATGTGAGATTGGCTAGTAACATGTAAAGGGAAAGATATTCTGTATATTGCTTCTACCAAAGGTCACTTGAGTCGGGAACAATGGTTCTAATAGAGTAGACTTCATGGGGCAAATAAGAGGGTAATTTTAGTCTTTGTATGGTGACAAATATTTTAGAGTCGTGAGCAAAGCGGTATCTAAGAAGCCAAGCGGTCATAGTCTCTACAAATTTATTGGTAGAACGTGGGTTGGTTTGAAGTGTGTAACGATCGAAGGTGGTCAAAAGTATGTCCATGTGATGCTTATATTTTTGAAGTATCTCAATACAAAGCATCGATATATACTATTGAATTGGTTTATGACCAACCGAGAATCACTCAAGATGTTGATCGATTTAACATCTAAGGCATAAACATCCTAGAGACCAAATATGAGTGTTTCGTATTTAGCAATATTGTTTATACAATCAAAATCAAGTTTGAAATACAATGGCATAAGTTCACCATCAAGTGGAATGAGGATAAAACTATCCACATCCCCACGCAGACACTTGGAGCCACTGAAGAAGAGTGTCATTTGGTAAACGGGTTCGCCCGGGAAAGGGTAGCTATAGACGCGTCACGGGAAGTCAAAGTTAAAGGGTTTATTCCTGAAATAGGTGCATTCGAAAAAATTTCAGTGATAGCCTAGGCCTTGATGGAATTTTGATAGATGAATTTAAGGTCAAGGTCAACCGAAGCATAAGCCAACATACGGTACATTGATTTTGATAAGGTTTGGTATACATATAATGTAATGGGTTAGTATTAGTAATGACGAAGGTTTTGTGGTTGAGTAGGTAATGGTGAAGTTTGGCGGTGATGAAAACTAAGGATAGCAAAAAAATTGGCATGGGTATATCTAGTTTCATAGTCGAAGAAGGGTACGGCTTATATAATAAACCGCTTCCTCTCGATGTTTGTTGTCGTGATGAGTGGGCATGACACCTAAAGAATGGTTAGTGGCAGAAATATATAGGTAGAAGGGTTGGTCATCCTTAGGAGGAATGAGCACTGGTGGTTGAAGTAGGAATTGTTTCAAGGATTTAAAGGCTTTATGGCATTCATCATCCCATTTGAATGAAATGTCTTTCTTGAGAAGATGATGGAATGGTTGACAGTGGTCAGAAAGTTGTGAGATAAAATGACGAATTGATTACAACTTTCCTTGTAGGATGTGAAGTTGATGGAGATTAGTGGGTGGTGGCATTTCAATAATAGCCTTAGCTTTAGTAGGATCGAATTATATGCCCATGAAAGAAATGATGAAACATTGGAGTTTTCCAAAAGTACTACAAAGATGCACTTCTTTGGTTGAAGATGAACATAATACTTGATGAGGCAGTCAAAGATGACTTTAAGAATGGGCAGGTGTTCGGTTTGATGCTTGGATTTGGTAAGTAGATCATCTACGTAATCCTCCAATATGTGATGCATGATGTCATGGAAGATGTAAGTCATGGCTCATTGATATGTAGGACCGGCTTTTTTAGGTGAAGGGCATGACTCGATAGCGAAAAAGTCCCCAAGAGGTTGATGAAGGCAATCTTGTGCTGATCCTTGGGATCTAGTAATATTTGATTATAGCCCAAAAAACCATCCATGAGTGATAACATTTCATCACCAACAGTGTGAGATCAACTAATTGGTCAATGCCTGGTAGTAGGAAAACATCTTTAGGATAGGCGAGTTTGACGTCACGGAAATCTATGAAAATGTGGAGTCCCCTATTACTTTCATGAGCGGAACGATGTTAGAAATCCATTAGGGATAATCAATGGGTAGAATGAAGGAAACCGAGAGAAGGCACGAGGATATTCTTTGACTAGAAGAACAATGCGAGGATGCATTTTCCTTAGCTTTTTTCTATTTGTTTGGCATTAGGAATGGTTATGATATTATGAACCATGATCTTTGATCGATCTGGCATATCAGCATAGGACCAAGAAAATGTATTGTTATGGTCCTAAAGGAAAGAGGTGAAAGCTTCTTGTTTAGTAGCGCCTAAGGATTTTCCGATCTTTAGAAGTTGAGGGTCGTCCTGAGTATTAATGTTGATTTCGATGGTCAATTCATTCGACATGGTTTTCGTCTCATAGGGTAACAACCGATGAATATAAGAGTCTTTTTCACCAAGGTAGGTGAGGATAGATGCATCGTCTTGACATTAAACAACGTTAATCAAAGGTGTATAGTCATCGATCATGTCAGGATACATGAATGGGAGAGAAGAGGGAGCCTCGCCATCATGTTGAAAGGTTAGTGGGGAAATGGTGTTTATGAAAAAAAAAAGTTAGGAGGTATAGATTTAGAATCTATGAACTTCGTGGGTGAATGAGAGGGGGAATATTTCTCGGCTGGATAAGGTCGATGAAACCTTCTTGGCGGGTGGAGCATAAAAAGCAATTCCACTATGGTCATTGTGTTTACAAGAGGTACATGAGATGATAGTGTGGCAGCCTTGTTCATTAAATCCAAATCCTTTCCATGTGCACCGGTGGAGGAATGTGTGAGCGAAGCGATAGTTAGTAAGGGATTGTAGGTCGGATGAAAATTGTTGAGCTTGGGATGGAGGTTCGGGTTTATAGGTGACGATATCAAGTCCTCCATACGTTGGGTTTTTGTGAAGATGGGGAGGGCCATAAGGTAAAATTTCACCAATGTAGATGTCATAGCTGAAGTGTTGGCCGCAGATTCCCATACTCTTGCGGGGTGAGGAAGGTATCAATATTGTATAGGTGGTATTCCCCAGTCGAGCATTGAAAAACACATTCTAAGGGATCGATGGTTTGTATATGGGTAGCAGGTATAGATGGCTCACTAGATGAAGGGGAAATAGGTGCGCCAATGGTAGAGGCTATAGCTTTGTAGTAGGATAGCAATCTTAGACACCATAGAAGTAGTGGCAATTTTGTTGGATGGGCTCATGGGTGATTGTGAAGTGGTTGTGGTGGCGGATGTCTTGGTGGGACAATCACATCATTAGGTTGATATATCATGTTACAAGTCCCGAATGGTGAGGGGTCCATAGGGATGGTGTAATTATGTCCCTCGTGTTAAAATTTGAGGCATTGATGTAACGTTGAAGGGACATAACCCATATCACGAGATCTAAGGTTGGCCAACCAACAAGTTATACTAAAACTCCCCTTTTAGGAAATCGAAAAGTTCTCGAGATGGTTCCAAGACCGACATAGACATGGAGAAAAACGGTACCTAGTGTAGAGGTCGTGATGTCATTGAAGGAACACAACATAATGGGGTTATCATGCATGCAAGTGGGAGGTATTTGCATTTGGTCGTAAGCATGGGAGGAGATGATGTTAATGCTAGCACAACCATCGATCATAACGTGTCATATGTGTATATTATCAATGAAGACGAAGATGAAAAGAGCGGAGTCGGGGTCATCAGACTGGAAGGGAGAAATCTCTTCATTTGAAAAGATGAGGGAGGCCACATGGTGAGTGAGTGGAGGTGTAGACGAAGGCAAAGACCTAGTGAGAGAGGCTACGTGGTGATGGGTAATGATGGAGGCCACATGGATGGGGTCATTTGGAAAGAATTCAATAGATTGAAGAACCTCAATGAGGGCTTGACGATGTGACTCTAAGGTTTAGACGAGGTCATATAAATAAATTTTGTGGGGGATTGGTGTAGTTGATTTAGCATTGTGCGATGTGTGACCACATCGGAAATGGGATATCTTTGGACCTTGAATGATGACTTCGGGTGTGGTTACGGATTGTACATTATATACGAGGTTGGTTGATGGGCCACTTTCTTTTTGCTTACCCTTTTCTTTCTAAGCACGGGTGACAATATTGATCATGTTAATTTGAAGAGAGGGGGTAAATGGAGAAGGTGAAGGATGAGTGTTATATTGACATGACAGAAGAAACCTATCGGGGAGAAAATCCTTGTAAAGTGAGTTAGGCGCAACAAAATTTGGGTGGTGGTTTAGCAAACTCTCTTATACGAACCATGCTAATTTTGAATCTTGCGGATGGATCAAAGAGTTGTGGTTTTGGAGATTGTTGTCGCCGAGTAGGTGACAGAGAAGATCTATGGAAATTAGTGAAGGTGAAATGGGGTCCTCATCAAGAAGATCATCATCGTCAAATTTTTCTTCAAAATGACACAATTCTAGAAGAGAGGTTTCTAAATCCTTACATTTCTCTACATCGTGTCCTGACACATGATGGTAGGCGTAAAATTTGGTTTCGTCAAACCATTTTGGTTTGGTTAAGAGTGGGTCATAAGGTCTAAGGGGCGTAATGTGATGACGGAATTTTCGAGGAGATTGGTGAATATTTTGGCGTAGGATCCTGCTAATGGATCACAATGGGAGGTGAATGTGGGTTTACGTACAGTATGGCTGATTGTGGAGGAAGAGGTTTTAAAATAGGGGAGTAGGTTGGGATACTATTTTTGTGTGTGGTGTGGTCTTAGGTGTTGCTTGTAGATCTGCTTGGGTAGGGGTAAGGTAGAACAAATAGCTATGGAAGGTTTTGTTGGTTTAACTACCTTATTATAAGGTAGCATATTTTTAGCTTTAGGTTGCATCCTTTTTGGAAATGATGACATAAGTGTATGATATGTGGATGGAAAAGCTGATGGCGCGGAGGATGGGTTACCCACATAGGTAATTGAGGTGTTGTTGAGGTAGGGGGTGTAGGTTGGGCAACAGGCATGAATGAAAGACAAGAAAATGTCATGGGTAGTGAAGCGATTATGGACGGTAGTTGCGGTATAGGTTGTAAGAAAGATTACAAGTGAGGGTGGAAGTTGTGTGTGTCACTTGGGTATATTAGTGACCTATGATGAGGAAATAGGCTGTTGAGTTCTTGGTTTTCCAAAGGACGGGGTTACTTGGCTTGGGTTTAGGGGTGAGGTCCTAGGATGGACGGAAGGGGTGAAGGTGATCTGGTGTGGTAGGCAAGGTTGGTGTATGAGGCCTAGGAGATTGGGTCTTCCTTTTAGGGGCTAGGGTAAGTCTAGTGTCGATTTTGAGGATGTGGCTAAATCTAATTTGATGGGTGGGTGAGTAAGGCTAGCTGTTGGTATGACCCCTAAGGTAGTGATAGGTTTAGGTAAGGGAGATGAAATAGGCATGAGTAGGTATTTGGGTGTAGGTGTATGTTGGGTTATGGGCAAAGGTGTGAGTTGGGCCAAGGTTGGTGACATGGAAGGTGTTGCAATATTCATGATTGTATTTGGTTTGGTTGCTCGAAACACTTTTGGATAGATAATGGAGGTGTCAACATGAAGGTGGACAACTGCATTTGTGTTGAAATAGGAAGTAGAAGGCATCCCCAAAGTAGGGCTCTATCGACATAGTCCAGAGGACCGGCCAAGTGTGAAAATGGCACATACATCGGAGGGGATGACATGGATTGACTGGAAATCCCCGTAAAATATGTTTGAGATACACGGAAATGGCTAGCCTCAGACTCTGTGGGTAAGAGAGCTGAAAGTAGATCAACAGGATCTTGAAGGTCGGATGGTGAAGGGTCACCAAAATACACGGTACTTCAATAGAATCCTCCATGGGTAGAGGAGAGGATGGGCTAGAAAATATATACTATCCTTGTGTTGGTGTAGGCGGTGGACTGCATCGTCTATGAGTAGGAGAGGTTCCACTGAAATTGCTCGAAAATTTGAGGGGTCAAAGGCGGAGTGCTAATTATAGGCTCCTCCATGAGTGGAGAAGAAAATGAAGGGGGTGTCTCTGTGGGTGGGGGAGTAGATGAAATTGGTTCTTTTCTAGATAGGGAGCTTTGGCTAAGATCTCATCTATGGAAGGAAAATGAGGCGATTCTGGCTGAAGCAGCTAACCGGTATGTCATTAAAAATAGCGTGGACCTCGCGACATTGTTATCAATGTTTGAAGTATCACCACTTGGTTGGAATATAGGGCATGATTAGGAATGGCTTCTTGAAGATGTGTAGGTTTCGATTAGCGGGTGCATTTGGGCTATCCACGACTAGATCTCTGTTGTCTAAAATTTCTTGGACAATATTCTTGAAGGTGATGTAGTTATTGTCGCTATGACATTTGACACGATGATAGTTGTAAAATTCATGTTGCTTATACCATGAGGGCATGGGTTGCTTAGTGTCAAAACCATTATGTGGTTTTATAGGTGGGAGGGTAATGACACCAGCCATCACAAGCTTTTCCAACATAGAAGAATAAGATTCTCCTATGGATGTGTACTTTCATTGTTCTATCTGCACTTTGAAAGTTTGGACAAGAGAGAGATTAGAAGGGGGTTTGGCTGGGTTTGATTAATGAGGGGACCAGCCTTAAGAACTATGATGTTGGCCAACCCTTTGGGTTTTGAATAGTTTTTTTGGGGTTTTGAAGATGAAGAAGCATCATTTTATTTAAACACGATGTTCTTATTACGAAGTTGAATCTTATTTTCTTTGATAGCACAAATTTCCAATTTCTATGCCATGGTGAATGCCTCGTCAAAAGTACGGAAGGTCTACACCTGCAATATTGGAGAGATGTGTCTAGCACAAGCCCAAGTAAACAACTCAATGAGTTCATTTAAGGCACTTCAAATGTTAGTTTATTGATTAGGTTGCTCCAACGAGTGACAAAGTCGGCGATAGACTCATCATTTCTTGATGAGTGGAATAAAGATCACTCATTGTAAATTTCTTGACAATGTTGATAGAGAAGTGATCTAAGAAGGCTTGGCCACATGATTGAATGAGTAGATGGAATGTCTTGTTATCCCACCGTATCCCTCTAATGCAAGTCTTGTTAGGGAATTGGGAAATTCCTCAAAAGTAAAGCATCGTCATGGGTAATAAACTAACACACATGTTTAAAGGACCATAAATGTTGTTGTGATCCTCTTTTTCTATTGAAGCGGTTAAACTATGGCATTTCCCAATGTATAGGTATCATTAAATAGGAATGGATGGGTGCTTAGGGTCACTAAATTTTTATCATTGGTGAGGGAATTACACGAGCAAAACTGATGCTTCTAGTGTCTGCATCTTTTTCATCATTAATTTGATGAGGTCGGTGGTAGGTTGTGATGGGAAGATACCTCCTACGCATAAGGGGGTGGATATTGAACTGATAGGAGGTTGAGAATAAGGAACCGATATAGAAGGCACATATCTAGAATGGGTGACAGAGCGAGATAGGGGGTTGTTGATAGTAGGTGTGCACGTAGGTGGGACGGTCATCATGACTCTGGTAGCGATTGGGGGAAGTGTTTGTAGGATGGAGAGGATGATATTTTAGAATGGAGTAGGGGTCACCAACACCACGGGTGGTTGTGTTGTAATGGGTATTTGTGAGACAATGGGTGCAGTGTGCTATGGTCTAGGTGGTCGATGAGGGGACAACAGATATGATAGGCACGAGTGAAATTGTAGACGTAGCGGTCATGGTGGGTATGGGGCCTAGCTGCAAAACTATTGGGGGTGAAGTAGGTGAGGGAAACGCCACATTATTAGGGGTTGATGCAATAGCAAGAATAAGGGCATGAGAGATGGATACATGAATGCCATATGTAAAATGACTGAGGAGTCTCGAGTGGAAGAATGGGAAAGGTAGAACTATAAGGCCATGGGATTCTAATCAAGGAGTCATGCAAACTCTTCATCACCTGCAGCAATGGTGGTAGGTAAGGTTGGATCCATGGGTGATAGGATGGAAGGCGGTGAGGGACTAGGTGGGAGTGGTTGACGACTAGCATGGAATATGAGGGCATTAGCGTGGTTACAGTCGGTTACCATGTGAAAAAGTGTTCACTGTAAAACTGTATTTTATAGATGACAAAGAAAATAATAGAAAAAAGAATAGTGGGGTCTAGGAGGTGAATCTAGTCAATGTCTAGATTTTGAAAATAAAACACAGACACAAACTGAAAATGGTCACGTTTACGGTGATGGTTGAGGAAACCCGATGACGGTCGGGATGAACGGTGATAATTGAGGGAAAAGCTGATGGCGATTAGGATGATCAGTGATGGTTGAGGTAACACCGATGACGACGCTTTCTCGAAAGCGATACAAAGTCACTTTGTGAAAGAAACCAATGTCAAAGAATGAAACAAGAATGTTGGATGTGTCTTTGATAAAACTGGGTATGATAATGGGTATGAACAGGGAGAAACATGATGATGCCTAAGGGCCATAAATAGAAGGAAGGCAATGATAGAAGACTATTCTAGGTAAAGTTACTAGAAATCTAGATGCCAACACTAGTTAGGGTTTAACTTGAGGTGATGGTCGAGATGTGAACCGGGATGGTCATTCAACCCTTCTAGACAAAGGTCGATGATTGTGAAATTATAAATACATGAAGAAAATGGTTTTAGTCTCAATTAAATTAAGTGAAGAATCATACACATAAACTCCGATAATGAGGAGATTGGCCACCCCACTATTTGTGACAAAGTCAAAATACTTCAACTATGATGGTGGAGTGTTAGGAAGAAGAAAAATGGAGATATGTAGTCTCATACCTCAAAATAAAAGTCAAGGAGAATGCTAAGAAAAAGCACGATCCTAATAGTTATTTTCTTATGTTTGTTTAACTTATGTTATCTAGGACCGAATATGTGTATTTAGAACATAATTTTTTGGTTAGGAAGGCATCCTATGAAGAAGGATATCTAAAAGGAGAGGTTGATTATGTTATGGAGGGGGTGGGTTGTCCCTAAGATGATGACTTAAAAGAGGAAATGAACTATGGAGTACTGCAAATTGGATCATGTGATAAGCGACAAATGTTCCAAATCGGGTAAGATGTTGTTTATGAAATATGTGTATATTTTGATTTTGTGTAAGTTTGGTAAGACACACGAGAGAGAAAAATGTGCTTTCTATGATTCTTTGTGTCAACCATCAGCTGGGCATGACTTCCAACATATAGGTTTCCTTAGTTTTAATGTGAGCTAATAATGCAACAAATTAGAATGCAATGCAAGTGTTTTAAACCCAAATCGAAGTGTGATATTCGATGTAGCAAGTGATGTCCATGAAGAGGATGCTCTTTCACTAATTTTCTGAAAACCAAAGGAAGATGTGATCTTTTTAAAGCACCAAAAATATGATTGTTTTTAGACAATAGAAAGAATGAGAATGATTCCAAAGAATAAAATTAATGTATGAAGCTTTTTGAAGGAAAATACACAAAACTTTCACCTAGGGGTGAATAAATGCAAAAAACCGTACCTTGATGGGTCCCACTTTGGGTATGCCAAAATGTTTCACCATTTTCTTTACATTTTCAAAATGAAGAAACAGATAAGGGTAAAGGCTAAGGAGGAATACTTGTTTAATGATGGTTGGTTGATGTTTGTTTCACGTGTTCTAACTTCTTGATTAAAGTGTCGATTGAGAGCTTCCTTTTGGCTAGGAGGAACTCTTGTGATGTAGATTTAGATGGTTGAATGGAGGTGGTTGTTGATTAGAAGAATGGTGTTGGATATCATAGCAGTGGCTCTCAGAATGATTCTGTGAGTGCAATGCTTCCAAAATCCATCCTGGTGATAGGCTATGGATGTCCGCAGATATGTGAAAGGATGTTGGTTTCACTTACATGCAAGCTCGACCTCCTTCTCTTGCTCTTAAAAGAAGGTAGCAAACCCAAAAACCAAAGTTGTTTAGGTGAATAAATTCCAACTAGCGACGTTGGTTATGTCTTGAGCTTGCATCGGTTTAGGGTGAATCCTGTTTGTTAAGGTGGGATTCCCTAGGTTCACTAAAATGGGTAGATCTTTCTAATTTCTTGGGCCCATTTAGTTTATTGTCGTAGATTAGAACGAAAAAACAACCCTTCCAATGAGCGAGAATGTGGTTAGAGATATTTTAGGGATTGATTTTAGGGTTAGACCAAATATTAGCTCATTAAGGCACATAAGACTTAGTTATTGTTGGTTATGGAAACACACCAAGAATAGGTCTAGGGTGAGGTGGCTAGATGAGGTGTCTAGGTGAGGTGGCTAGGTGAGGTGGTGGGGTAGAAATTAAGGTAATTATATATTAAATATTGTGAGGATACATATTAATTTAATTCAATTAATTAAATTAAAGGTGATGTGAGGTGGAAGGGACCATGGTTAGATGAGTATGATTGATTTGGTTATTTGACACAGGACCAAGGGAGTGTGACCCAATTCAATGTCTAATACTGAGAGGAATCCAAGGCAAGAGGCCTTCCAAACTCCATTACAAGCACCATTTCAAGAATTACAACACATTTGACTTTCGTACAAGGAACCACATAAAACAACTCGATGAGACCTTCACAAATCTTTCCTTTATCAACACACACAAGCCATCTACACAAGTATTAACTCGAGTCAGTTCACGAGAACTAAGCATGTTAAGACTACCCATTGCAACAATAAGCTAACATTTAACAATATCATGAAAGGAATGTTCTAATTTAAGAATGGATCAAAGCACAACCCACTAATCAAAATTCTTCACACGAGAAAGATATTTATACCAGCCAACAAGGAGGAAGCAAAAATTCAAGTACAAACAATATCTCAATAGTCAAGGCAAGGCCTTATAGGTTAGAAAACACAAGGTCAATAGTATTGGGATTTCAATCATGTAATCCTATGGATCACGTGATTGAAATCTAATACTCAATTCATCCATCTCAAAGAAAACTTGAGGAGTCAAAATGTACTAGCTACGACCATAGATGCGAAACAAAACAAAGTTATTCAACCCTTCTAGGACGGAGGGTTTCATAGCAATATGGTTTCGTCACCTAAAAAAACAACTATAGTTTCAGTTTTAATCAAGGAGTTTACCACTTCCTCCTTACAGGATCTCTTAAAAGTAGTACTTGTTAACATAATCAAATCCGCTCTTCAAAAGCATACAAATGAGACACAAAGGGCCATTATTCTACCAACAAACCTCATCATAATCGTCAATTTCTCTAAATAATATAAAGGAAGGGTAACCCCAAAATTCATTAATAATTTTTACAAATTTCTGACAATATCATATATATTTGAAAACTGATTACCTTAAACGAAGTCACAAAACAGGACATTTAGTAACCAAGTCTGAAACATAAGATATTCGAGTTCAAAAACAAGGGGTTCGATACACGGTAGGAAATACACCATCGATACCCCAAATATATTTTTCCTTCAATAATAATAAAATGGAGATACAACACATTGTCGTAAAGATAGACAAGGTTGCATTGTCACAAGTAACATTTACTTCCAAATCAAAAGAACATATAGTTCAAGAATACTAACGGTAATGTCAACTACCATAAACATATCAAAGTCAACCATGTAATTTACAAATTACCAAACTGACAGATTCCACTAGCGTTGGTGAATTGATACCCCAAATAATATACATAGTGTGCGGGTCAATACGCAACCCTGAGGGTTTTTCCTAGTTTTATTCCACAAATTAGTGCCTCCACATAAGATAAATTTGCTAGAACTTATCCCAACATATATTAAATTTTAATTAATCAAGCAGTAACTTTTATTTCTTGCATTTTATCAGGAGCTCGAATACGGAGCTTCTCGATGAGCAAAATGTAAATATCAGAAACCATTTTCTCTAAAACCAAAGTGAGGAAAATGTCTTTTTGTAATGTCAATATCTAGTTCTTCCAAATATTAAAAATAACATAGACACTCATATATATATATGGTTATCAATTTAATAAAACCATAAAACCCTAGAAGAAGGGTTGATTTATTATCCATAAAACTACTAGCTCAACTAATCCATCCCTACAATAAGCCTTCATTACATACACATGCATAGTTATAGAAATGAACCAAGTACCCAACACAAACATACCCATGTGTAGACTTGAATCCAGCCACAAAATCCCAAATATATTTACTTTGCAGAGTATGATTTATGCAAATACCAAACGAAATAAGCTATCAGGAGAGGAAGAGAGTAGTCTATACCCTTTTTTTTTTTTAAAAACCAAGCAACAAAACCCAACAATATTTCTTTTCTTACAATTTGGTTTGATTTACATAATAATGTAGAAGCCCATTTTACAAATATGAAATAGAATAAGCCATTAGAAGGGGAAATGCAAAACCAGCGAATTTAGAAAGGAGAAACAAAGGGATAAGCAACACACTCATGCAGTAATTAAACCACCACGAAATCCTTTTCTAGGCGTCATTTCAGGAAGGAAGAACATTCATTTCAAGATACTAAAAAGAAGGTAGCAAAGTATTGCAAAGTGTAGGTTTAACATGCCTGAAAGGAGTTCCAACTAGTCGGCCAAATGTAATTATTTCTCCACGTCGAGCTTGTTCTGACAGGGAAAATCCTCTCCTTTCCTCTGCTAGCAAAACATCCATACCCAAACATAACCACTATTAGGAAAGGTAGGGGAAGAATGTGGTTGCAGTTGTGGTGAATGCCATTGCTCTTGCCCCACACACTTTCCTGGATGTGCACACCAAAACAACAACCCTCCAAAAACTTCCCCATGAAGCAATTCACACGGCTGACATGGTGTACCCTACCAATCGTGAGTAGAAAACGAAAAAAATGACCCACATAGTGTTATCACCGAATCACTGCACCCCTGTGCATGTATTTGAACTCACAATACGGTGATTGGATAACATGGGTACTATCTCCAAGTTATGGGACTTGCTACTTGAGACAGGACCTCCAGAGAAAGTCGGTTCTTGCTCCTAAACTACACCACAATCTACTCTAATGCAGGATAAGCTAAGCTGTTCTAATCTAAAATTTTAAGGGACCAGGGAGAGAGATGCATAAAATGAAAGCCTACACTAAAGCGGTGATACACCGAGAAAGGAGGGTGGGAGAGTAGTCTCCAAATGTGCGAAATACAGAGGCAAAGTGCACACTAGAAGAGGCGATGACAGTTCACCATAATCTAGCAAAATGCATTCACAATAATATTCCAAGCATACACAATGATAATGAATCCCTGCAAGAACATAATAGATAGACACAATATTCTCATAGAAAGATCAAAGGGGCAAGAAGAATGCAAGGAAACACAGCAGGGGAAGATATATCCACAAATGCCGGTATTTTATTGCTTCATGATATGCACAGTTCAATCTATTACAAGATAAGGGCCTGGATCACCATGCAAGGAGTCCACTACAAGGGCCTGCAACACACTAGCTTCACAAAGCAATTTTGACAGAGCTTTGCTACCCAAAAACTCTCTCCCTTTTACAATGAGCCCAACACTCCAATTTATAGAAAAAAATGAGAAGGAGAAGAGAAGGGAAAATGGAAATCCCGAAATCTGTCCTTCAACCACTTGTAAGAAGAATTAAATTGAGTGAAATGATTGTATATTACTTTCAAAAGGCTCTCCAAACTGTCCCATGTGCTTTGCAAGGCAGAGAAAGAATGATGACCATGCCTCTTAATTGCACTCCCAGGATACCAATAAAACACCATTACGAACCTGGCCACGTTTTCTTAAAAAAATCAATTAATTTATGATCAAATCCGGAATTTCTTGATTGCTTTGCATTGGGCTCAACCACGATTCCAACGGTACCAATTTTGTGCAATTTCGTTGAGAAATGCAAAAGTTATGGCCTTCTGAGTGCGGGCAGCTATTTTGGGTCAGCGGCGGCGTTTTCTTGTCATTTGACGGGAATGAACATTAACTGACTGGAGCCAAATATGTTTCTCGAGGCGTAGAGGATGTCGTGCTCATTCCAGAAAGTCCAATTTTGTGAAAATCGGAGCTCGGAGTCAAAAGTTATGGCCGTTTGAAGTTTCGCAGGTCAAACGTTGACTTTTCCTCTTCTGTCTTCGCCTATTTCGCGCTTTCGCGTCCCACGCGTCCCTCGCGTACTTTTGGCCCGGCTGTCCCGGACGAAAAACTCTTCCTTCGGGCGATCCGCGCTTTCGCGTCCCACGCGTCCCTCGCGTACTTTTGGCCCGGCTGTCCCAAATGCTTTGTGCTCCTTGTGCTGATTTCGCGCGAACCGGCCGGTTCGCGTCCTTGCGTCCCACTTGTCCCACTTTGCTTTGGACTGTCTGTGCTCATTTCGCGCGAACCGGGTGGTTCGCGCCTTTGTGTCCCATTCGTCCCGAACTGTCCCAGTTAAGCAGTTAGTCGATTTTCTCTCGATCGAACCGGCATTTCGCGCCCGCCGCGTACTTTTGTCCCAGATGTCCTGTTCTTGCTAGCGGGCTGTTTGTGCTGATTTCACGCGAACCGAGCGGTTCGCTTCCTTGCGTCCCACTTGTCCCAAATACTTTCTTGAGCAGGACTTAGCCAATTTTCACGATTTTTCCTGGATCAACCTACTTGCCTTCCTGCAACTTGCATTTTTTTAGAGCTTGCTCCCTTCTTCTGGGTCAGGGGAGTTAGAAAAATATCTGAGAGAACCTCCGAAACATGATGTTTGCTCTGAATCAATCAATATGCCTGGGACTTGAATTTTCTGAGCATGTTATCAAATTTACCCTGGGGGGTAAATTTTGGATAACACATAGATCGAGTGACCAACACCCAATGCCATAATTACTACATGGAAAGGAAACAAGAACGTTTGGCAGAGGAAGTGAGTAAGTGGTAGAGGCGGGAAGTTCCATACTAATCCAACGCATTCCCAGCAATTTCAATGCCCCTTCAAACAAGGAAACTAGCACTGCAAAAAAATCAGAGAAAAAATAGTCCACGTGACCACATTCTCTCAGGCTTCAAGTCAGTGGGAATAATCCAATGCATGAGTCTTCATCAATATCATTTAATGAACAACATGAGGCCACCAAAAACCATCCCCTCACCAGTACTTATCCAAGATCCTTTGCAAAAGGAGACAAGCCAACATCTAAATGACAATAAATTTCATTTGATGATAGCCACGTGACCAAGCTAAGTCATTGCTAGAGTGGTAAGGGGGTGGTAGGTGGCAGTTGGAAGGTTAAGTCAATCATTGAAAAATAGCAGCCCCCACCAAATTTTGTGCCACACACACACAATGTAACGCCGCAAAACGACGACGCTCACGATGACGACAACGACGACGGCGATGACAACGACGCCGCGCCACAAACATTCAACCCGAAAATGCGGCAATTTTTTTTTGTAGACTCTTTACAGATAGCTCCAAGTTCTAAGTTTAGCCCTGATACTACATTGTTTTGCAAGGATGTACTATAGGTATAAGAAAATAAAACTATATAATGTTGATAAGGTCACTCCATATTCGAAAATTTCTACCAGTGGAATGCTAAGAAGTATAACTTTAATAGTGCAAAGGTGAGCATGTTAACTTCAGAAAACTAATTGATTTAAATAAGTGAGTTGTAGCAAGGCATAGGGGTTCTTTTGATATTGTTGATATCCATGATAAAGGTTTAAGATGAAATCAAATTTCTGTATTGATAAGGTAATATTTGGAGCAAGTATGACCTAAGAGCGCACTCATGGATAAATAAATGGGAGTCTATAATCGATGACAATGCACCCCCAATAAGTGTGGTTAACAAAATGAAAGACGTGTCATCGAAATTAACAAAATATATATTTTTGAATGAACATGGGCAAACGTTTTACTATGTGGACAAAACCACCTAATGCGCTGTCCTTATTGATATCACCGGTGGGAGGAAACATTGATACGTGGTCATAGCCACCTGCCGGCATTAACTCCCTCTCTTGCGTGCCGAATTCCACCTGCTGAGCCGCTCAACTCCAATTAATTCCACTAGATTTGCAAATCTATTAACTACAAAGTCGGCCTGCTGTGCATGTCATGTTTCTAACTCACACCCACGTCCTCTTCATTCCCACTAAACATGCCTACCAACTGGTCTGCGCACAGGAAGAAAAACATAATGATCCATCTGTTTTATGTTGACTTGCGTCGGAAAATGAAACCACAGGCCAGAAGGAGAGGCGTTTAACAGGTTGTCTAGCCAACTATGTTGTTATCGATCAGTATCGAATACAACTACAAATTCGGGGTTCACCTTCAAGATATTTTTATCAAAATCGGTGGAGGGACAGTGAAAGGTGCACAAAAATATCAGAATCGATTAAGGGACAGTGAGAATGTCACCCGGGGACCCGATGAAATTTATTACATTGATTCTCTATTGAAACTTACCGGTATTGTATACAGCCCGTGGATAACAAAAGAGATCTCATAAAGGAGGGTCTGTTTCAAATCAGAATGTTCATGAAGTAGGGGAGAATCTCACAGAGGTGGATCCGTTTCATATCAGAATATTCATGAAGCCAAATTTGCTTTGCAAAAAGTGCGACGTCTCAGAAGAAGGGGGGTCTATTTCACTACAGTCAGTGCATGAAGCGGTGCAATTAGATGACGCCTCCTTCATGGAGGCGGGTCAGTTTCAACCAGAAGGATACAAAAGCACAGTCGCTTTGCACAGGAAAAAAAAAAAGTGAGATCATTCACGGACCTAGGGTGGGGCGCATACAGAATTTGCACATGCGTCTGTTCCCTTTTATAAAGTTTAATGAAATTGTTTGGCTGTGGTACAGTTTATTCTTTTCTAATATAAGAGAAGCATCAATAGTATATTGTTATTAGTGAAATCCTATATTAGTAAATCCATTAGTATTCATATTGTTAAACATGGATAATATTTAAGATATTAGTTCCCTTATTAATGAAACGTGGTTATGAACTTATTAAGCTTAGAATTTTGCATTAAAATCTCCTTTCACACAATTCAATAGATATAGCATGGGTTTTCAAAGAGATTCGATTTCATTTTCTTTGTTAATTTGCAATGGATTCATAAATGAAGAAAAACATAAAAGAACTAGAGCTTAAAATGTTTCATTGGCATATTAAAAGCCATTTAAAAACTTAAGTCTTTCCATCAAGTATAAAAGAAGGGATAATGCACTATTTTTCCAATCTTTCCAACACATCACTTTCAAGTATCCAAACAAAATTTTAATATATTTTCTTTTGTAATTTCTTTCCAACATTCCACAAAAGAATTCAACAACATTTCCAATAAATTTTAGAGTAAGAAATACTATCATTTCAATGCAACTTTCCTTCAAAATCTTGTTACAACACTTTCTACTTCATGTGGAAACAAATTTACAATAATGGAAGCTAAAGAAAACAAAGCAATATTACATTTTTCCTCCACTCAAGGTGGGTAATTACATGGTGGTTTTACATTGTCAACAACAAGGTTCCAATGCTCCAAATATCAACAAGGTGGCTCCTCCATAGTGCTTGATTCACAACAAAATAAGGGGAGAGGCAACGCTCTCCTCCCAACCAAAATACCCAATGGAGAAGAGAAGCCATCCTCTCCATTGGCCCCCGAGCCCCAACCACATCACAATGGGAGAGAATCCAACTCATGGCAACTACAAGCTTCCACATAACTAAACATAATATTTCACATGCATTTCATAATCCTTCAAAACAAGAAGATCAACAATCACAACAAGAGGGAAAACAATCACAACAACAAGTCACAAGGCTTACCAAGAAAGCCACAAGAGTAAGACATATGGGGAAGCCACTTATGCCTCCCAATGGGAATGGGTGCCACCTAAAAGCCTCCAATGCAAACACAATACCCTTAACAACTCTTATGCCTCCCTCAAGTACCCCTTATCCCTCCATTCACTCTTATGCCTCCCTCAACTCTTATGGCTCCCTCAAAGTAAAACAAGAAGAAATGCAAGCATTTCTCTTACAAGGTGGACACCCAACCCAAGCTCCTCCTCAAGCACATAGTCTCTTATGCCTCCCCAATTAAGCTCCCCATAGTCTCCTCTCACTCCCAACTTAGGCATTCTACCCATTCCCAACAAGCATTTCAAACAACAACATTCAACACAACATAAAAATACATTCATATGACAAAAGAAACATAATGCAACAAAGGGGAAGCTCCTACCTTTCCATGGTAGAGCTTGCTCCAAATATGAAGTCTCAAATCCCTCCAAGGATCAAGCAAGCATCCACAAGCTCCAACAAAGTTCTCACAAGTATCCACAAGCTCCAAAAATTCACAAGCTCCTTCCAAATCCTCTCCTCTCCAAAATACAAAAAGACTAAAACATGAAAACTTCCAACCCCCAAAACAAACAAGAGGCTCAAATAAATAGAGAAAAGAGAGGGAGGGATGATGTGGCTCAAGTAGGATGCCACCTCCTTTCCCTCCACTCCACATCATTTGGTCAACATCAAATTCCAATGCACCATTAATAAGTGGTTGAAAGAAAGGCAAGCAACTTGCTTTTGCACTCCAACTAAGCCCACTCCCTCAAAGGACAAAATTAAATTTGAAAGAAAGTGCAATTAATATTTTTACCCTTTTATCTCCCCAAAACACCTAAAAGACCCTAATTTGGCCTTCCAACCCATAGGTAGGGTTGGCATGGGGTTTTAAGAGGTGTGGGACAAGTTTGACTTGTCCCACAAGCTTTGAAATTTGGCCTCAAAGGCCAAATTCGAGTTTCCCATGTGGGGTAGAGTGTGCTACACTCAAACTCAAACACACATCAATCCACACAAAATCCAAAGTAAATCAAGGTTAATAAATGAACTCTCTTAGGTCACATCTTTTAATTAGTTTAGGACAATTTTCAATTTAACTTAATTAACCCACTACAACCCATGGCTAACAAAGGGGTAAACTCCAATCCAAGAAATATGAATAATAACATAAGTAAAAATTTCACTTACTAAGAGCAACACATACTAACATAGTAAAAAGGGAAAAAATTAAACAAAACAACACATGATCCCTAGGTCACAATTTTCCCTTTTACCAGATAATTCTAACACACACACAATTACTTGTTGCCATGGTGACCTTAGCTGGATTCTTCTCGAATTCCGATGTGGTTGGTCTCCACTCCCCAATTTTGTTGTGAATATAATATACTTTTGTAGAACAAAACATACCTCCTCTTCGGCTGTTGGCGCATTAAAACATTCATGCCAAATATACAATATAATCTCAAATAATCAACACCGATTTACTATCATATATGCAAGTACGATATCACTTAACACTTTCTAGCACATTATTATTCCACTTTTCATTTATATCAAAACGATCATCACATTAGTCAAATTATCAAGTTCTACTCAATATGATTAAATATATCCCATGTCGAAATTAAGATGAATATCCTGCCAAAAGTATACAAATATCATCATCAAATGTCCACCAACGAAACCATATGCATCATATAAAGATCAAATCAATAAGGTCCCATGTCAATGATATCTACTAGCATGCTAAAATCGAGAGGTCATAATAATCCATAGTGGAGTAATCAATTTCTTTCCAAAACAACAAAACAAAACGAAGTCGAAGGAAGTGGGCACTACATGAAGGAAACCAAAGCTCGCGAATCAGACCCAACACCCACGCCAACCAAGCAGGTTAAAAAAACATACACACTGGCATGATGGAGAGAGCGAGAAAAATCATATTTTCCTTTAATTAAACGATTAAAACCACACGCGAGTAGGCCTAATCATCCCAGGGAAGAAGACAAGGGGTTGACATTCAAATATGAACACGGGTCAACAACCATGCATGGTGCCATGACGGGATAACCCTTTCCTTAGTGCGAAGCGAGGTTCGGTCTGATGCGATCAAAACGAAATAGCAAAAAGAAATAATATAGAGACAATTAATATAAAATATCGACGATAGTAGATAACAAGGTAAAAATAATAATACTATAAAATAAAGGCCGATTGACAATTAAATTAAAAAAATATCATTATTATCATTATATATATATATTCACATTAATAATGACCAACGGTCAAGCTTAACAATTGCGACATCAAGATCTTCCTTTAATAGGTTAAACGTACGGGGCGTTGCGAGTTGATGTGAGAAAACATTGACCATGACAGCACGATATAGATAAAAATTAAAAAATATCAAGCAAGCACGATAGGGGGAAAGCTGATTATTCTTTGCGACAAAGGCAAAGCCCACCAATGATCGACGGAAACACAACAGCATTCCATGCTTAGCAACACTCTTGCCGAAGAATGAACAAGTGTAACGCCGAACAAGGCATTACAAATACAAGCTCATGTGAACAAGTAATACTAAAAATGTCCAGATTCATAGAGGAGAATGCATTTAGGTTTCCTAATATAGGGGAGGAAATGTATACCTACGCTTGGATCATTAGGTTTTGTCAACGGCCTATAAATTATTGAGAACCAAAAAAATTTCATATCGCCATCTGTGTATGGCAAGTAGATCAAATTGTATGGCTATTGACCAATAAACTTCACATGTTCTTCACTTTTTGTAGAGATTATATCCTATTTCAATCCGAGCCTTCCATTTCAAAAGATTGAACAGGCCATTCCTATATCCCGCCCACTTTTTTTTGCGGCTGGCCATTCAATCCACTGTCTAACAATATACAATCTCTGGTAAAAGAAACGTGTCAGAAAAAGCTTCCGTGATGTTAAAGGATATATTCATAACTCTTTAAAATTCAATGATTTGGATTGGTTGGTCAAGATTTACAGCTGTTGCTCAGTGTTTTGAACTCTGTAACCTGGAAGTGAAACATTTATACGTGAAGCATGGAACCGACCATTCGGTACACAGAAAGCATGGTTTATTTTATTCAATTCCGTCCATTATTTTGCGGATGCTGAATTTCGGCGTTGCCAGGTTTTCATATTAATCGTTAGCTTATATGATTGAAATGCAAATTTTGTTAAAACATTTTATGCTTTATCAAATACTAAATGTAAAATGATAATTAACAATCAATCTGTAAACGCCCGGGCACATCAAAGATGATTAGACGGTGACACCATAGACGGAACGAAATTATCGCGAGCTTTGAGTCAGTTTATACGACTTATTAGGCATGCCAACGAGTTATCAGGCAGGCCCACGTCAGGCAGGCCTACGTCAATATTTAACATTTTCTAATTAGAAAAATTAAATCGTGATGATAAAATATCCGTCGTGGGAAACAACGATATTATTATATTATTAAATCGTGATTACAATATTATGTCTTCCTACGGAGTGTATACACCATTCTGTTCAGACATGGCAAAAGAAAGATGGCATATTATGCTTGTGCCGCTTGTAGATTGCAACGCAAGAAATGTTCAGAAGAATGTGTGTTGGCTCCTCATTTTCCATCAAACGACCCACACAAGTTTGCAATCGTGCAGAGTGTGTTTGGAACCAGCCATATTGTCAAACTGCTTAAGGTATGAATGCTTTAAAAATTTCTGGTTCCGTAACTAGATCACATTTAGTTAGGTCATAAACATTTGCTTGGATGTTTAAACTTTTTCCCCTCTGTTTTTTTTGTGGGTGTTATAATTTGTCAGCATGGTAGATCCAGTCAAAGAACGAAGCTATGCCACGGTTTATTGGATCTATGAATTTGATTTTTGGTGGTTCAACATTCGGTATAGCTTAGCGGTTCGCTTGACATATTGTACAAAATTTTATCTTCGATTCGAATAATATTTTCTACTATATGTTTAACATTTTTATTAGAAAAAGTTGATTGTCTTTAAAATCGAACAGATTCGGTGCGATGAGGTTTAACTAGGAAGAAATGAGGGGCACAATCCGGATCTCATCCCTTACTAAAATCTTTATAATTGCAGTTTAATTCTTTTATCAATTTTAAGTATAATTAAGAAAAAATTGATGTTTTAAAGAAAGGTGGTCACTGGATTAACAAATATCCATTCATGCGAATTAATTTTTAAAATATCTGCCATATAACAAAGAGTTGTAAGTAATTAAAAATATTCGTTCATAATATCGATATGGGCTTCTGTATTTTCTAGTTCCTTTCTATAAACTTCAGAGTAGTTTATGGGCTTAGTGAATATGAATTCATCCTTACGTTTCACTCCATTGTTTATGTGAGCGATTTTATTTGTTAATTTGTTAATATTGGCTGTGTCATTGTTTAGTGAAGGAGCATATCACTCTACTGTGTTTACAGTGAAGATTCTCTGTGCCATTTTTTCGTGAGGAGCATATAAATCTACTGTCTATAAATGTTAAATGCTGACACTACATAATGCCCCTTGACGTGGATTTGTCGGTGGCTGATCAACTATTGGAATAGTGTAGAGATTATAGCTACAGTAAAAAAGCACCCTTACTACAGTTTAAACATATGGAAAATAGAGTCCTAATTCAATGTAGAAACTATTATAAAAAGTAATAGAGGAATGTGACTATTCTGGTCATTTAGATGTGCTGCACGTGTGTTCCATAATTCTTGTTCTCAAATTCAATATTTTAAAGTCCCGAAGCGGAGTTTATCTCTACAACAATGACAATATTTCTTTTATCCTTGTTTGATATCATTGTAGTTTCAATGTGGTTTCTTTATTTTTGTTTCTTTTCCAAAGTTATGGGATTGGTGGATTTTTTCTCTTACAATATACGGACTCGTCCAACCATAACATAAAAATAGCAGTTTCTCAATGATACGTAGTTTGTTTAATATCGACATCTCATCTGTTTATTTTAACTATCCACGATTATTAGGCTTCAAAAAATTATTGTGTTAAACCGCAACATGTGATTAATCGTTATGAAAAATAATAGAGAACAAACTCATAGTTATGATGTGTTTTTTCCTTAGGGTCTTAAGGCTGAGCAAAGAGCGGACGCAGCAGACAGTATGGTATATGAAGCAACTGCCAGGGTGGACGACCCCGTTCATGGGTGTGTAAGTAGTATCCATCAAATGAAAAAGCGCATTGCTGAGCTGGAAACTGAATTGGCAGCCACGAAAGAGGAGCTGATGAGGATGCTCCACATGTTCCTGCTTGGCACTGACGATGCTCATCCTGTTCCATATCCCTCTGACGCCACGTCACAGGCAATTGAAGATAATACGTATGTGGAGGCGGATCCATTGCAGTTATGGTGCCCACTGTGGGAACCATAAATCTACTAAATCAAGATAAAAGAGTTGTCCTTTTATGTTGGACAAAAATGCAATAAGCTGGCCACGTTATCTCTCATTCTTGTTTATGGAATACTGTATTGAAATCTAAGAAACTAAAGCATCCATTATCACAAACTTGCGTACCACAAAATTATATATATATATATATATTAGACATATTTTAAAATGCATAATATCTCTCTATATAGAGAGTTTTCTCTTTCTGGGGAGGGAGGGGGACATTTCCTGTAGTTAGCATTGTGAATTGACACAGTTAATGGAAACCGTAATCGATCTTTAGAGGTGTTTTAGTAATGTTTAAAAGTATACACTTAAGCATCACAGATTCTCTCTCTTTTAACATGATATGTTTTTACGAAAAAGCCTATCTATACATATGGGTGGCCCTCTCTCTCTATCTGGAAGGCGTAGGTTCTTCTCCGCCTTATCTAGAATTCTATAGAAGGGGGCTCAGTTCCCAATTCCCTTAGTTTAAGCTCAGTTGCTGTAACGTCTACAGAAAGAGCGTACGTAGAGAGCACACCCCCTTTCCCCATCGGGGGTCCGGGGGATATAGATAGCCATAGCCGCCCCCATAAAGGAATGTAGTGCAGCCATTATGATAGTCTTTCGAGATCATAAATGAATTCTTGTAGAATCGTCATCTAGCTTTTGTTGCACTGGAGGAAAATTTTGATTTAAATTATTTGTTCGTCATGTCTAAGGCTTTAAAAGCATGCTCACATTTATTAAGTTTCGTTTTTACATGTTTGGAAAATTTGTGTTCTCCTTGGATTTGTTTTTTAAAAGATGTTTATTTAAATATAATTATTTTGATTCTTGTGATGCTCCTCAACAACATAGGAATGTAGTGAGCTCTAGTATGAGAAATTAAGTGAATAATAGCATGATTTGATTGAATTAGATTACAATGGTTTGGTTGTTATATTATCTCTTGTTGTCATCTTGTCCTTGGTAAAATGATATATGGGGCTCATGAAGCCTATTTACCATCTTATCCTTATCACTTGGTTTTGATATAGTTATAGGGGTATTAATGATTCGGGGTTTACACGAGTTATATTTTGGCTAATGCTTACAAAATGTTAATTGTTTGAATATATGTAGATATTAATTTTTCATCTTTCTTCGAATGTGCTAACCTAACTTGACAGGTGGTGTATGAGGCACATGGTGCCAATATTGTTTCCATTATTGTTTGTTTCAGTGTTGTTGATATGGATGTTATAGAAATAACATTTAAGTGGGTTATATTCTATATGTTATGGATATGTATAGTTTAGGTTATTCGATTTGTATGGATGTTAATTGATTACATAGATTACAAAATTTAACTCGAAATTTTATTTGACTAATTAGATGTGTGTAGAATAATCTTATTTTGTTTACTTTATCGATAAAGTATGATGATGTGTTAATCGAGTGTGCAGGATACAGGTTCACTAGAGGAGAATGTGGGACTCAGAGATAAACCTCCAATTTGCACAAGTGGTCATCTAGGCAAAAACCTTACCTTTAATTGATTTTTTCATCTAAACTTGTGTTTTTGTTGTGATTTTTGCAGACACCTATTGTGGTTCCTTCTTGACCCTTAATGTATTAACTTTTATAACTCTTGTTGTAGTGCCCACTTCCGTTCGACACTATTTCACTATGATTTTATTATTGTTGGATAGATACTTTGACATTTTGATTATTATATCTTAATCAACTGATTATAGACTATACAAATATTTGGACTATGGATATGTTGTGATTTACATTTTGATTATGATATGTTAGATGACACTGATAGATAGTTCGATACATGTTGTTTTACATTAATAATTTATACTTTTGAATCATTATATTCTAATGCATTGCTTAATTCCAAATGTCGTGAGTAGAATTATGATCTCATGGATGTTAGAATCGAATTATTTGATATATTGATAGATGATAGAATTGTTTAATTTTGGAGGATGATTATTGGTTCTATGTATATAGTATTTCTAAATGTTGTTAATGCGGCCATGAGGCCAGAGGGGTTTTTTTTTGTGCTTGCAGGGACATTATATCACTATACATCAAAAGGGGATAGGGGACCAACCACAGAAGAGTGTTGGGTGTTCTACAACATGGCCAAATTTGACAACTTGTGTTTAATATACATGGTGTATTATTGCATGCTTAGTTAGGAGGTTTCCCATGGAGGGTGACCTCACATGGGTGGCCATGGGGTGTAATGTTTATTTCTTTTGATTTTGTGTGGTTTATTTTAGTGTGCATATACTTAATTATTGGGAAATTTTAGTCACTTTATTTGCACTTTTAAATGTGTCCCAGCTTAGCTAATTTAACTTAAATTTTAAACTAAAAGAAAGAGGTGACATGTGGGTAATAAATAGAGTAGATAGTCCTTGATTTGTGCTTGATGTGGAATGAATTAATTGCATTTAGGTGGTGTGTACTCTCCTTTTCTTCCCAAACTCGAATTTGGCCTTGTAGGCCACTTTTTGAGACTTGTGGGACAAGTTAACCTTGTCCCTCACATCTCAAACTCTTCTACCAACCATACTTATAAAATATGGGGCTTATTTTTTATGATTTTAATGCATTTTTTGAATGTAAAAGAGAAAATAATTGCACTTTTCTACTTACCACAATTAATTTTCCTTGAAAGGCATGGAGTGCATGTTGGAGTGTCATATGTGCATGTCATACGTCGTATCTTTGCATGTTCATTTATTGCATTGGGTTTGGTGTGTTGACTTGTGAGTTAGTATGGACAGATGATGAAATGGTATCCTATATGGAACCACCTAATCATCCTCACCTCCCCTTTCTATTTATTGATTGAATTTGAAATATTTTGGGTTACTTGTCTTATCTACTTATCTTGCACTTTTTGAATTTGGATCTTTTTTTGAGTTGCATTTGGATTGTACTTGGATTGAAGTGTTGAAGGCTTGTTGGAGTGAATATTTTTTAAAGCTTGATGGAGAGGTAGGATTTCCACTAGTTTTCATTCTTTTACTTATGCATTAAGATTTAAAATGTGTGATTTTTTCTAATATTGTATGAGTGTTACGAATGTGACTTATTGGGGTTGGGTAAAATGCCTTAGAGTGGTGTGGGTGGAAGAAATGGAGGTCTTTTTGTGGAGTTAAAAGGGAGTTAGTAAGGAAATGTGGAGGAAGTGTGGAAGAGGTACTCCACCTATGTGGAGGTAAAAGGATTTTACATGTTATTTTTCATTGACAAACAAGAAGAAATAAGTTTTTGTGAGTTGTTGTTAGTACAATTGTAGGAATTTGGGTGGACCCTCTTTCCAAATGGGAGGCATAAAGAGATGACTCCACAATCTTGCCTCTATTTTGGCTTACTCTTAAGCCTTCATGAATGTTTTGAAAATTTCAATTTTATTGTGCTATGATGAAAATAATGCAAAACATTCTTGATAAACTAATTTCAAAAATGTGATTTAGTGTTGTAAAATTGTTTGAATGTGGAAAAGTTGTATGACTGTTGTATTATGGAAGCAATATTTTGTTCAGTCATCAAAGTTGTAAAATACACCTCATTTATCTTTGGTTGGGGCTTCCACTCACTCTGCCCTTGCTTGAAATTTTCAACTACGAAGGAAAACTGTCTCGAACGCTAGACACATGGCGCCTTCTTTTGATCCTTCAAATTTTTAACAACTCTACCGAACTAAAACACTTGGTGATCCCATGCTTGTTTATGATCTCCTCTTTTGAAGACCATACCAAAGGTGTGCCAAGGCAACACGTGGAGGCTTCACTGCTCCTCCTTTCTACTTTGAGACTTTTTTAGAGGCCAAAGGTGTTTTTCCTGGCCCGGGCACATGGAAGGCCCGTGCTTGTTTGGAAACTTGCCCTATACTTCGCCTTTGAAATTGTGTAAAGGAAACACATGGATGGCTATAAAATAAATTAGAAAAGGGTAGAATCAATGGTTGTTGTAAATTACATCTTTTTTCCCACTATGTTTTCTCAAGACTCCTGGAAATGTGAATATGCACTATTTTTCATCATTTTTTGATGAAATTCCTTGTCATCTCTATATGTAAAGTGCCATTGAATGGATCGAACTTAATTTGTGAGTCCAAGGATTATTAAGGTCGATATTTTGAAGTTGGAATTGCTCAGGCACTTGCAAAAATGGGAATTACCAAAGAAGATGGATGCGGGTTAGAATTGCAGAGGAAAGAAATGGAAAAGGATGAAATGATGAAATTTGTAGTCACAAATGATGAAAAAGGTGTTGCATAGAGAGTGAAAAGGATTACCTATCGTATCCATTTATGAAGAGCCTCCGAGAAAAGACTAAAAGGGGATTTCTCACATGACGAAATAGGATGATTAGAAGGATTGCAAAAAAATTGTGGCATGGCATTCTAGTCATTAGTCGAAGGCCCAAGAAATGTGATCAGTTCACAATTGGTCCACCTGGTAGATTTCATATATGAATTTGTTAAATGTCACTTTCTGAGGCAAATTGGTAACAAGCAAAGGTCCCACAAATATTCTTCTCTTTTGGGGAGAATTGAGTGAGTAAAATGTATAAATGCAATGAGAATACTCTTGTAAAGGGTAAGGGGTTGAATCCTTAAGAGAAAATTTGAGAAAAGATATCTTCGTGAGAGACCAATCCGAGATAAGATGTTAATTTATTTTGTGTTAGATTTTATATCATGTCAAGTTTGTTACAGATGTATAGCCATTGAAACGCAATGAGATTGATCTGGAAGTTTCCCCTTCTAATGAATTTAAGTAATTTTGAAATTAATTTGTGTCAATATTAGAGCAATTAGTGTCTGCTTTGTTCCAGAATGTCTGCAAATGCTTTCTTTCATTCCTATTACAATCTTACATTGCAATCTTTGTGAAATCACAAAGGATGTTGTCCCTATGATAGTTTACTAGCATTTGCAATTTCATTTCAAGAATATCCTTCATCCTATGATGAGATAAATGATTTAAAATCACTCCACTGTCATTTGTTGATAAAGATTGTTTGTAAGTCTTTGGGTGTACCTTAGGTGTGATTGATCAAATATTTTGGTGTTTAATTGAGTCTTTTAACTCGAGCCTTTGTGTTATATTCTCAAAGATTATGTGAAAACATGTTGATTTGGGCCTCCATTGAAGCACACCTTCTGGTTGAAGGAATGTCTTAACTATTCTCAAGTTTTCTATTGTTGAGTTTTCCATTATTGTGAAGTTTCTCAAAGATCTAGTATAATCAAATTTATCCTTCTCAATCTCCCACCAAAATCATTCAAAAAACCATGAATCCATCCTGAACTACCCCTGTTTTCCCTATATATCAACAAAGGAATGAAATAATTTTACTAAAACATGTAGAACAATCGGGATTTAATAATGTCTTAAGTAACCTTAGCCTTGTTTTGAAAGTATCACCGTGTTTTATAAGTGACAACTCTTGAGAGTTAAATTATGGAGTATTGACGATGTACTTTCCCAATGTTTTCTTCATAAAATTTATGCGAAAGAAGGATATCTCCATCTCCTTCATCAAACAGAGGTTACACTATGTGTCCCGTCACCCTAGTCGAAAGGAACAACCTAAAGCGGTGAGGATAGGTCAAATTTCCTTGAAGGTGCTATCCATCTCTCCACAAATCTGAGTGACAAAGGGCCAATTAGATCTCATCCACAGATACAAAATGACATTCATCATGATTTATCTATCTCTAAGCTCCGTGTCAAATATGTTATGCTACTCATCTTTAAAGGAGAACAAATTTGGATACAAACAATAGGAGTGTGTGTGTGTAAATATTTTCACTAGGTACTCTTGTTCCTATCATAGTTTGTGAAGTAGAAAACAAATAACTAGATGTATAATGTGTGCATGGAAATAATAGACTCCCCTCCTATGAATTTTGATGCGAGATGAATCTCACTCGTGTTCTTTGTGATATAGATAGATGGATGAAAATGTAGCTATATATGCCTTTGATGGATGCAACCTTAGGTGGACATAGTAGATGCTTAGTTCTTGGTTTCTCCTTATTTGCACATAAAATTTATTTTTATAAGGTTTTCTTGATTTAATTTTATAATTAACATCAAAAAGGACTGCCAATAATATAAAAGCTCACATGGCTACAAAGTTCCCAAAAAGTGAGATAAATGTGTAAAGATGATCATGACACCTAGAGGGCACTAGAGTGCCTAGGCGCGCTAGCCATGGTTTGGTACTTGAGTTAAAAATAGAAAACACGCCACATTATGAGATCATAGACTAGGAAAGTAAGGGTGCAATACAAAAATTAGCAATAGAAAAAAATGCAAAATGGCTAAAAACATGAGTTAATTATTACGCTTTTCACTTGAGAACCATATGAATAGTAGTATGAGATTGGCACTAAATAATTAATCAAAGTGAATGATTTAGTTTCTACATTTTCCCCCACTTTATTTTTGTGAGTGGAAATCTCAATAATATAAAGTAGATAGAGATGTATACCTCATATCCATGTAGAGTGATGAAGAATGTGTGTCAAAGGACTAAACAGAGAGTGGAGTGATAAAAACATGGAATGTGGAGACTAAAGATGCAAAAGTGAAAAAATTAATGAGAGTGAACCTAGGGCAAAAATGCATGTGGAGATGCCAATATATGTGATGTATCTTCATGTTAGTATCATGTGTGTTATGTACCAGCTATGTGTGTGATACTGATTACTCTCTTCCCATATGGACAGACCGGTGAAAGAGAAGACGATCATAGTCAAATACACATTTATATGTGTAATGTGTAAAATTACATGTATATATGTAAAAACAAGTAAATAAAGTAAAAAAATTAAAAAGAAACATGTGCACTTGATTTTGTGATGAGAAAAAGGGTATATAAAGGATCTTGTAAATTTCGATGAAGTGTGAGTTTGTTGGGTGATATTACGCCACTCACCAAAGAAGTGTAGGGAGGAAAGTATGATTTATCCTCAAACTATAACTCCTTCCCAAGAGTCAAGAGATATTTTTACCTTATAGTTTTTGGGCGATACAATGTCACTGGTCGTAGTAGTGTAGAAAGAAAGGTATGGTTTATCCTCTAGCCTATAATTGCTCTCGAGAATTCTAAACATAATCTTCCTTGTAAAATTTGATGTGTATGGAGTTCTTAGACTGGTCTGAACCTAATCAATGTGTAACCCACTATGTCATTGAAAAAGTTTAAAACTAAATTTATCGGTATTATGTGTAAACACAAATTATTCTCCCCTCTTTGTATGCACATTCAATGTCACAGATAGGAGAATGTTGCCAAAAAGTGGACCAAGTGATGATATTGAAATTTTCCTTAGGGGACGGATGTGCTTGTAGAAACAAGGCACAAATAAATAAGTTATCTAGAAAACAAGTGTTAGTACGAACATGTATGTAGAAATAAAGTGTAAGCCAAATAGAGAATGTGTAAATATAAAACATAAGAACATAATGTAGACACCTAAGATGATAATGTAGGCTGCATAAAGTGGGTTACAATCATGGGAAAACATTCAAAACGTTACAAAACACTCAAGGATGTACTATCCAAAACAAATAAGTGTAGACAAAAGACAAAGGGAAAATCCCAAAAATAATAGCAAGCATTAGGAGATAATATAAAAAGCAAGTATCCATGCATAACAAATGTTACACATGAAGCACTTGTTATCATGTTAGAAAGATAAAATGTATGACAAATCATGTATAAACCAAATTAGTGTGCTATGAACAAGAATTAAAGAATAACACATGTAGCATACGAATGTGGATGCCCCCATGAGAGTTTTAGGGCTAGTAGTCAAGCATACTTCTTGCATATAGTATCCATGTGTAGTCTACGATCATGACTAGAAGGCAAGTGAAGGTACATGGGTCTATGGTAATGATAATGACATACAAGATACCTAGCTAACATCCCTAATAAAGTGTACATGTAAAATCAAGTGCAAGGAAGAGTAAATACAACCATGAAATGTAGTATGTTGTGGATGGATGGAATGGAATACATAGTGAATGATAGGATCCACATGTCCCCGTGTGAATGGAAATGTATACATTAAGGTTCATTTAGTATGCCCCCTCAAATATAAAACATGAACCATAAATGAGAGTGTGTCATCAGGAAATGTTTGAACTATTGGTTATGTGCAACACTATATGATGACTTTGTAGTGATTATATGTGAAATAGATGAGTTTTACATGATGTTGTATCCTAAGTGTATATCCTACAAGATGAATAGAAAAAAGTGGTGATATAGCGTAAAACATATACCAAAAAATGATGCGAGAAGAAGTGAACCTATAGCCTAATGCATATATCACTTAAGCTAGGTATGTCACATGAGAAAATATTGACTACTTGAACATGTAAGGGTGATGAGGTTCATTTTTGGAGCATAAAATCAACCATCTAGTATAGGTTGTGAGACTAGAGTTCTTCATTGGGTAATGAGTTTAACACATAGAAGTTGATGAGTAGAGTGCATTATATATGGAGTAGACGTAGTATGATGTGTAATGTACAATATTTGATGTAATGTACAAGACATGTATATAGTGTGTATGATGTATATAGGACAAAGTGCTAGATGTAGGATGTAAATTGTATGATGTATGAAGATGAAGAATGTGTATAGCCTATAATGCAATTTGTGGGGATCATATATATAGAATACACTTAACAATCAATGTGAACCGAAGCACAAGAGTGTGTCATCGGGAAATGACATTGTTAGCATATGTCAAAGTATGAGTGGAATGAGTGGATGTTAGATTTTTATGTGATGAAGATGCAAGATAAATGTTTTTTTTTTTAGAAGGAGGGGGATGATAAGTGCCATGCCCCCAAAGTATGTAAGTGATGGAGATTTAGTCAAAATAGACAAAGTGGATCAATGAAGCGATGAATTGATAGGTTCCTTAAATTTTGAGAGTTGAAAGATGTCAGCTAGAGTGTGCTTGTCTTGTGTAACAAGTGGTTTTTTGTTGACCGTAGATGACTTGAGAGGTGGAGGAGTTGCATTGATCTTTGAAGGGTGTTACTTAGTTTTTCTTGGTAATACTATAGGTGACTTAGTAGGAGGAAGTGTTGGACTAATTTGGATAGGTGGTTGCTTGACTTGAGTAGATTGCATAGGTGGCACTTGAGTGACGAAATAAGGAACACTAGAAGTGAAGGTGTGATGATCACTAGACATTGAAAATTTATATTTAAGAACCCACTATGATGTATCATTTATAGATGGGAATGCAACATAAATTTTTTTATTGAATGAAATAAAACCTTGACCCTCAATATTTTTATTCTTTTTTGAAAAGCATGGCAATCATTGTCATTATGTCCATTGATTTGACGATAATTGCAATATGGATGACCCCGATATTTTTCTAGTCAAGAAGGATGATAGTAATGCGTAGGTGGTAAAGTGATCAATTGATGACCGAGGATCTCATTAAGAATGTCATGTTACTTATTATTGCAATCAAGGGTGTGAGGATTTAGTAATGGTATAACTTGAGGCTTACTCATATGAGCATATATAGTAGACATTGAATGAAGACCAGATGTAGAAGGAGAACAAACATGAGCCCGAGAAGCGTCCTTTAAATGTTGAATTTAATATTGGAGAGATGTAATAGTGGGTTTCATAACCTTAAATTTATCTTGAAATACAAAATGTAAATCTTGAATTGAATCCAACATGGGTTCATTAGATGGAGGATCACGAGGACTAGGGTCATTGAATGAACGATCGAATATAGTACTTATTTTTTTGGTAGCATATCTTCAGGAAGATACATGGTGTCTAAGGTTTCTTTAAAGAATAACATGAAAATTGGGATGCATCTCAAGTAAATCAAAAAAATAAATTTGAGGAATTGTGGGATCCTGATAGAGGAAAAATGAGGATCCTAAGCATGAATATCCTATTTGGGTTCACTAAAATTATTAAACTAAAATAGAATATTTTTATTGTAATCTAATGCTATAGAAGAAGCAAAATAAATGAATAATTTAAGTAATAAAATACTAAAATAAAACCCAAACAATCAAAGGAATGAAATGTAAAACCGTAATGTGCAAAGATGGTTAAAAAGGCCTTAGTTGATTCAAAGATGCCACTGGATTTTTTTGTAGTGGATACCCGATGAGCGGGAGGATAAAATATTATACATGAACTTGAGAAAATGCATATATGAAATGTCCTGAGTAAAATGGGGGATGTGGAGATGGATGAGGGCACTCGTGGTAACCCTAGTCTTAGATCTAAGTTCCTAGTCTACAAAAATGACTTGAAACCATCCTTTGAGATGTCTCTTAGTGTTATTTTATGTTCCCTTCCTATCGTGTGAATGTCATTGCACTTCATCGATGTCGTACTAAACCCGCAATGAATAATAACCTCTAAAATCCCGAAAAAGCATCAAAACCCTAAATAAATATGCATATGAAGGGGTTAGACTATCCTCGACTTGTAAAATGGATGGACTTATCATTGAGAGTTTCACTACATATCGACCCAATGTAGTTCTATGTGTGTGTGTGTGAATATTGTGCCCTAGGTTCTCTTGTGATATTTTTACTTTATAAAGTAGAAAAAAATAACTAGATGTAGAATGTACTAAATGTCTATATGGAAACAATAGAATCCCTTCCTATGAAGTGTGATGCAGATGAACTAACCTTGTCGATTTGTTATGGAGCTAGATGGATGAAAATTTACCTATAGATGCCTTTTATGGATGCAACCTTAGGTGGAGATAGTAGAAGCTAAGTACTTGGTCATTCATTATGGTAACATAACTTTATATTTATATGGTTCTCTTGCTTTAATTTCGTAATCAACCCTCGAAATTTTGACCACAAAAAAATATAAGAATTTCAAATGAAAAGAAATTCCCAAAAAGTGAGAGGAAAGTTTAAAGATGATGAGAGTGCCTAGAGGGGACAAGGGTGCCTATTATGCCCCAATAAGAAATAGAAATAACATATTATGAGATCATATAATTGGAAAGTATGGATGAAATACCAAAAGTAACAACAATAAAAAATGAAAAATGGCCAAAGACATGGGTTACTTATTACTCTTTTCACTTGTAAACCATTTAAATAGTAGTATGAGACTCAGACTAAATAACGACTCAAAGTGCATGATATTTTTTTATAAGATAAGCTTTCTGGGTCTTTTGGATTTGTTACTGAGATCATCTTACAACAACTCTGGTTTATCTTCTATCTCCATGATTACGGGTTTACTTTGTATCTAAAGTGCTTTTTCCAAGTAGAGATGGATATTGGTGACATCAACTAAATAAGCATAGTATTGGGTTGATTCAATATTATAGGCTAGATGAATATCTTTATTATTGTTGTTAGCTTTTGGTTGAGCTAGTAATAAAGTGTCTTTGGTTAAGACCTAGATTGGGGGATTGACATCAAGTCTTACTCATATGTGTAGAGAGGTTACTTTGGTAGGGTTATTAGTAGTTAGGAGGTTGATTTCGCTATTTATGCCCTCCTCTCTAGGGTTTTGTAATGATTAATGGGGGTGCTGCCACTATTGTCCTAAGAACTAAGGTTTTCATGGATATCAGTATTAGCTAGGGTAAGGAACCCACCCTTTTTGAGTATTAGCCCAAGGTGGTGTTTGCATATTGTTGTATGAACTACTAGCCCAATTTTGAAAAGATGGCGTAGGATCTTGTAACTTACCTCCTTGTCTTGGCATTTATGGCTTCCTTTGGGCAACGTAGAACACTTTCCCATCCTCCATTTCTATCATTTAGAACTTTGGTACAGCCTCCTTTCCTTCTATACTGCTATCCAATCCCTTATATGTGTAATCATCTTTATTTCTTATATAAGAATGGCTAAATTCTATATGTGTTTCCTTTGTATCCTCTCTCTTCTTCATTGTAGAAGTATTTTCTATTTACAATATTTGATTTAGATATTTCCCAGTTCCTTTGACATTACTCCACCATTTGATCTAACACATCATAATTTTTATGGGTGCTCTAGAATAGTTCTTGCAGGATTCAAAATTTCTTCAAAATTATCCTTAGAGATATCTCAATCTCCTATTAAGTCTAAAGCTCCTATATCTTCTTCAAAGTGAGTCCTTTTAAGAAAATTAACTTGAGAGACTTTGGAGGTAACCTTGTATGTCTTGAATTTTGAACACATAATAGGAATCTCTCGAGGTAATATTCTAGTGGCTCATCTTCCTTCTATGCCATCTTGAAGAGTTCATCTCCTCCTCTACTAATTGGCGTATAGTACTCTTGGTACTTGAGCAGAAACTTCTCTTTCATGTGCTCCCAGTAGAAAAAATCTCATCCTAGGCCCGTAAACCATCTCAATCCTACATCCTTGAGTGTACCGGGAAACAACGTCAACTTGTGTGCATTGGTTGTGTATTCATAAATCTTGCATAAGATATTAAACTCAAACAAGAAAGTTTCTAGGTTTTAAGTCATAGATCCATGAAAATTAGGAAGAGATGATGGAGAGTTTCATTTGAGAAACCTGATTAATATTAAAGATAGGAAACTCAAATGTGTTTGGTTTTCCTTCTTCCATATTTTTATTTACCTCCTATGCCATGTTTGGTTGTTTAGGAACTGCCTCAAAATTCTCACTTGGAAGAGAGTATTCTATCATCAAACCCTATACATAAGGGAATGTTTATTCTTTATAATTTCAAATAATTTTTTTATTTGAGTATTCGGTAAGAATCTACCATGGGAATCTTGATGATGGTGCATACATCAACTAAGTTAACTCAATCAAAATTCATTAGTGGGGGTTTGAAGGTGGAATTTTTACAACTTAGCATGTTCTAAGATTTTCAAAAATGTAAAACCTCAAAAACTTCTATAAGTTGGCAATATTCCCGAGAAAGGACACTTTGGAAATGATGGTATTAATACAACTTGCAGCAATTAATATATTTTATATTGAATTACATTGATTAAATTATCAATGTTTGCAATGAAAAGTTTGCGAAAGATAAGAAAATGGGGTAAAAACTTCTAAAGAAACCCCAAAATATTTGGAACAAAAAATGAAAATTACCATCAGATTAGAGATAAGAAAGAGTTACCTATTTATATGCATATATATAGCTTGAAACACACAATCAACCTCTAAACGTGACCATAATTGTTCTCTACTACATGAAATCTATCTATAAGTGAGCTTATTAAAGATCTAGCAATCGAGTTTCGTGTTTATTGATGTTTCAAAATCTTAAGAATGGAATCTTGTCATTAATGGATTCTCCCATTTACCTAAATTTAGCAAATAACAAGTTAATAACTCAAATAAACTATGAAATGACTCTAAAATACCCAAGCATGACCTAAATCAGAAATGAGAGAGAGAGAGAGATACAAAGTTCTTAGGAAAAGGTGGGAGGGTATCCCTCTATTTAGATTTTTGGATTTGAGAAAAGAATGTTTTAGATGCATGTGGGACTAAACAAGAGTCAAATAGTTGATTTTTAGAAAAAAATATTTAGAGGTGTGAATAGGATCTTAGGAAACTAAGTGGTTATTTGGAAAGGTAAGATATTTATTTAGAAAGTCAAACCCTCTTTATAAATTCAATAAGAGGGTTAAATAACCCTGACATGGTTAATTAATGGGAGATAAGCTTATAGAAGCTGGTTAGAGAGGGATAAACATGGATTATGGTGTTTAATAGGGGTGTTTTACTAGCATAGTGTAGCAAATTAATACGAAACTAGGATAGTTAATATGATCTTTGTAATAAGATCATGTAGACTAAATTATAGGTGTCTACATTTACATCTCTTTGAGGTGACGTATACGAAATCATTCAAAAGAAAGTAGAAAAGCATAAACAAGTAGAAACTTTTGAAGGGGAGAAGAAAAATTAGTAGGAAGAAGGATGCCTGCTCATGTGTCGATGGGGTGACGGAGGAATGTGATCGATGATCAAAAATAGAAATGAAGAAATAATAGTGTGAAGAAAAAGGAAATAAAAGAGAAAATAACAATAAAATGGATTTTGAACTATCCACAAGGCATTACTATATAAACAATTATATTCATCATCTTGCTAGTAATCTTCATCATCGGTTCTTATTATTGATATATGAGCATACAAAAACAACATAAAATCACATGAAAAAAAAGATACAAAGAGCTATCCATTTCTTTAAAATATCCATCTCCATGTGACATAGATGCGAATGCAATGCAATACGTGAAGCAAACAAACTCACCTAATAGAATATAAGTACAATCACACACACTCAAACTAACAATGTTTAAGATAGTTACACAAATATTTTGTTATCGAGTTGCAATCCCAAATGGTCTAATAAACAAAGAGGGTTGAAAATTATTCCCTATGAAATTTGTATATGCGAGGGAAAGGAGGGAGGACAGTTAGGTCGATGAAAAACTAGTGTGCACAAAAAAACAATATCGAGACAACTCGTGCCCCGAGCATCAACACGAAAGTAGCGTAGGTTAAAATGATTTAGAGATTTAAAGGATCCATGATTTGTTCTCTCAATACACGTGTAAATGCTAACAAGATATGAGATGAACTCTTTTTGAGAGACACAAATTTCAAATTCGTTTTGAGATTGTTACCAATTTTAGTCCATTTTCAAGGTTTTTACAATTTTTATTTTTATTCTATTTTTGAATTATTTTTGAATTTTTAATTTTTTTCATCAGTCAAAAGAATTTAAGAAATGGAATATCTCCTAGAAGCATGTGAAAATGCTCCAGTGAGGATAATGGGCATTGGGTAACAATAACATGCCTTGATGAGAAGAAAAAAATGGCCAAAAATAATTATTTAAGAATAATTATGGTGATAGAAAATAATAGAAGAAAAATAGCACTGAAAATATTTTAAAATACCCTAGGGTGAAGAGATAAGCGGTAGGTGGAAATCATTTCCCAACATAGTGGAAAGTTAATAAAAATAATTATATAATAAAAATAACGATTTTAGTGAAGAGAAGAAGTGTTAAAGTCATCACAATGGAGAAAACATGCCACAAAGGAATCACGATAGCCTAATATTCCCACCTAGAGGGGGTAAATCAATCATGACCAGTTCATTTGTAGTAGATATCTTGTAAAACAATTTATTGCATGAGTGAGTGTGAGAGAATTGGCGTGATATTTGAGACTTCTAGGAGTAGGAGACAAGAAAATCACATTTGGGAGTATCTTACGGATGTAGTGGATGAATCCTACATGAGTGCCCTATCCTTCCTTTGTCCTTTTGGAATTTAATGACATTTTTAGCGTGTTTTAAGCTAGTTTAGTGAAAATTTAGCGTATATGAGTGTGCACATGCATCAAAAATATTGGTATGCATAGGTGTACCTATTGAATTATGGGTTCACGCATGCATAGGCATCGAAGGGAGTGCATATGTGTCATGAGGGGCAAAAGGAGATGCGCATGCATGCATGTAGATTGGTAGGTGTAGGTGTAATACTAGGTGCAAATGTGTCTTGTGTAAAATGGGGTGGCTAGGTGTAGGAAGGGGGAGCATATACACCAATATGGAAGCCTAGGCATCAAAATGGAAGTGCACATGTGCTATGCATGTACGTGTTGAAATAGGCATGCATGCACCGAAGCAGATGTGTGCATGTACTAAACTAGGCATTCATGCACCAAGGGAAAGTACATAACTTATTTTTTGAAAACAATAAGCTAAGTATAAATGAAAACATACTATATTATCATATAAGAATGTTAAAATTAGTACCTTAGATGAATGAAAGAAGAATTTACTAGAAACTTACATAGAAGTAGATAGAAATGTAATCCTAACACATGTATTATTATCTTGTGTGTAGCATATACTACTCATTCTCCACACTAGAGAGAGACACGGTTTCTAGCTGCAATAGAGAGCACAACTTGATGAGGATGATCGAGGATATTGATATCCTTCATATGTTACTGGGGCCATCCTACATTGCGGATATACCACATATCACACTTGACCATGACCTTCCGACATTTGTAGACAAGTGGTGGCATAATTAGAGTCGTGCTTCCGACTCCCCACGCTGGCGATATTACTATTACCTTCAAGGATGTGTGGCATATTATGCAAGTCCCCATACAAGGTGAGTATATTTAGTACATGAGTCACTAGCCTGATATTGATTAGTGTATTATAGAGTTATTTAGTATTCCAAATATACTATTTTGAGGAATGACAGTGAGATTATCGCGGTGTATAAAGAATTCTCGAACTTTATCGAGTCATAATATACTTTATGAATTTTGTTAGTGGAGTTTTACTCCCTGTCAAAACTGGATCTTTATTTCCACTTGGCCTCATTGGAGTGATACGTGGTTTGATTTATGGAGATACATAGTGTTAGGGCCAATGCATCTTTGGGACCTTCACTTGATCACATGCTTCCATCAAGATGGTAGGACCCGCTAGACTACTACATATTTGGGTGTGTAACCATATTGCTATTTTTATCCCATAGGTATACTTGAGGGTCCGAGCTCCGAGGATCCTTCGCTATGGTTGGGTTCCGATTGGTGATGATGTGTGGCTGAACATGGGAGATACCTACCATTACCACCCGATTTGGATGAATTATGAAAGATGCGGTAGTGTTGAGGTCATATAGATATTTTGAGTGGCTTGAGGATGGCCTAGATTTGAGTACAAAGGACCATTGAGCATTTTATGTTAGGTAGCCACAACTACATGCAAGAGTTTTATAGATTTGATCAGTGCTAGAGATATTTTGGCATTACATAGGATGTACCAGGGCTATATATGTTGTATGCTCATAGGGCTTGAGAGTATTTTGAAATGGGGCCATAAATCAATAGAGAAAGATCCTTGGCCAAATATTTATGATGGTGTCGGTTTAGTAGGTACATTTGAGATAGGTCGTGGATTCGAGTTGTACACTAGAGTATGCTCCCTTGTACAAATTTTTTTTACCTCATGGTTTGACAATTCCTAGAGTAGTGTGGGATCTTTGGCTTGAGGGAACCTCTAGTGGGGCCTCTTATTAGTTGCAATGAGGGTGGAGGTGATTGTGGAGGTGACGTGGTTTATGATCAAGACGATGATCATTTTAACAACCAACATCATAATATGGGTAGGGGACAGGGTCCATTACTCCTGGATAAGGGCCTAGGCCTAGGCAGAGAACATTTCAAAAGGCTGCTAATATATAGTTACCTCTAGTAGGCATTCGAGTGGGGATATATGTTTTGTTACGTAAGTGTTTCAGTAATGTCTACCACCTCATGCTCCAAGTGGTGGTAGAGATGATGGAAAATTAGCTACGCTTCAACAACAACAACATGGGGTGATAACCATCTAGTTACATGTAGTGGATAAGAGAGATCAAGCCAAAGCACGCTTACAAGTTGTGACAATAGAGAGAGACCAGGTGAGAACCTAGGCCACTTAGAGTGGGGATGAATGAACATGACATCAACAGATTAGGAAACTAGTAGGGCATGGTGCTCAGATATTGAGCCTCCTACATCAGCTGTAGAAACATGCAAAGGGTGTCACAGTGCAATGAGACCCTTCCTAGATGTAGGTGTAGGGTATTACTATTTAGAGAGATTAGGATTGGGCCCAAGTCCGGACTATTACATCGATCCGAGATCGAAAGGTCACCAGTTGAGATAGGTGCATGTTGATATTGGGATACTCATAGGGGAGTTGGATTCTACTATTTAGGAAGCCACAAATTTTGGGGATACATAGATGATTTAGGATATTATGAGAAAAAATGGCAGTCCTCGTATTACGAGGCCACCTACCATTGCATTGTCCAAAGACGGGAGTGGGTTACACTTTGTTTGATCTAATAGATGTGAGATGGACAGGTTCTAGATCACGAGAGGTCGGGATGGTCGGTTAGATCATTACAACAATGTGATCGGTTGGATAATAGGGTGGTATACCTAGAGTTGACCCATCACATCATCTATCGTTTCATCTTCTAGGCCATAAACTAGGAAGCCACTGGAGAGGCGAGAGTCATGGTTGACTCTATCTTTTATTATCGGTACATGTATGTATACATGCCTCTTATGAAGGTTGATTTTGATCAATGTATGTATTGATGTATCATGTTTTGATTATGCCTCATGATGAAGGCACAAGTTGAATCATGCCGTTTAGATGGTAGATTTTGTATTGATGATGTCCATCTTCTTTTCATACATATATTTACATAGGTAGATATGGACATTGAATGGTTTATATTGTCATGTTTTTATTTTCTCTATGATGATTATTCATGTTTATAGATGTATGATGAGTGTATCATGGACATGTATGATTCTCATTTCCGATGTATATTTCATGATAGATAGCGATATTGTAGCACATCTTTTTATATCAATTATATATGTTTGATTTTATCATATGTTTTGGACATGAGATATTCTAGTAGATGTTAACATTTGGGATGATATTAGATGATATTAATGTGGGGGATAGATTTTTTATCATGTACAACCCCTCTTTCCCCATTGATGATACGATAAGCGATGATTAGCTTAGTATACATGCATGGTGTAAAATTTAGCATTTTTGTATATATGATGTATTAGATGATGTTATATGTGATGAATGATAGATGAAAAATGTGATAATAAACAAATGTGTAGTAAAAAAACAAATAATAAAAAGTTAACAAAACTAAAAAAGATACACCATCAAAACAACAAAACAATATGCAACTAGAAATGAACTCATGCAAATTTTAACAACAGATTGAATTGGTATCCAATCTAAGTAAGTAAAACAAATCCTAATAGATGCATACCACAAATGAGGAAAACATATCAATATTTTACAAGTATGAAATTTTAAAAATTAATTCGATGCGACACATAATTATATCAAATGAGATTCAATATAAGGTAAGAAAATAAACAATTCTTTAAATCATACAACATGAAAAGATACTTATAACCAAAACTATACAAACCCTCAAGTAAAAGCAATCTAATTACTACCTTATTTTCTCGACATCATTAATATATTCTATAATATTTTTGGTGTTATCTTGAAAGATAAGTTTTTAAAGATACTTGTTCACATTGTTTTCAAGATTTCGTTAGGAAAATGTTACGAATTTTGTGTAGCTTTGTTCCTATGGGGAATTTTCGAGAATGTTTAGATTTTTCGTATCTTTTTCTAAATGTTTTTGTATTTTATAATGTCATGTTTCAAAGTAATGTAAAAGGACAAAGACGCGCGGATGCCCCCAACGTGACGTGGGAATATACAAAAGGATGAATGCCATGCGTACATGTTTGATAAAGTTAAATATGAGGGTGATCCCAGTTTTAGATGTGAATATACAAAGGTAACTTCTTCACGTAGATATAAGAATAAACATGTCAAATCATGGCCTGACGAAGTAGACTCGGTTGAGTTCCTTGACCTAACAAGGGAAACCAATCCTAGAAAGAGGTGAGAATTACCAGTTTGGATATAAGAGTATCTTGTTACCAAAAAATCCTTCTTCAGCACTTGAAACTGATTTTTACCCAAAGATCTACCCAACACACAACATTTGTGTGGTTTTCACATGTGGATGATCTACTTTTTATTTACTATTTTCTTGATTTTTTGATTTTTTTTAGTTTCTTTTTCTTTGTTTTTCTGCCTTTTATAGATATTTTCACCATTTTAAGCGTAGAACCACTTGAGATACATGGATTTCTTAATTTTTGTAAGCTCTTCAACATTTTATTATGCCGCTTATAAGATCTTGATCCATATTTAGCCGCCACCATATAAGATCCTAACTTGTTAGCCTCAAATTTATCTTTCTTTTCTCTATGCTTGAAATTTTTCTTTTGATTTTCTTTTAGAAAAAGATCTCCTACATCAAATTCATGAGGAATGATTCACTTTTTATATCCTCTTGATACTATGTTTTGTAAACCTTTATGTGACTAAGTGCTCTCATACATTTTACATCCAATAGTTCTAGCTCTACTAGCCGAGCAACTCCATAGTCTTCATCCTTATCAAGATAGTTCCAAAGTGATATTATCATGGAGGGAAGATCCACTTCCAAGGGTATGATGGATTCAGTGCCATAGACTAGTGAATATAGGGTTGCACCAGTAGGAGTGTAGATGGAAGTTTGATAGGCCTAGAGGGAAGGATGTGTCCGTAAGTGCCAATTAAAGTTAGTCTTACATACAATTTTCTCCATGGTCTGTACAAGAATTTTATTTTAGCCTCAGATTTCCCATTACATTCAAGGTAATAAGGGGTGTACCATTTGATTTTTATCTAAAAGTGCTGCAATAACACTTTGACCATTTTATTCTTGAAGGACTTACCATTATGAGTGATAATAGTGGAAGGAAGAACATAGCGGAAAATAAGGTGATTCATAATGAAGTTGGAAATCTTTGCACGACGAGTGACATAAGTAAGAGGAAAACCTCTACCAATTTAGTAAAATATTTTTTACGATGACGGTGTGGGTATGCCCATCCGATGAGGCAGATGGAGCTTCCTATGAGATCCAGCCCCATTTAGAAAACATACAAGGTGTTGTGATAGGATGCAAAGCTTGTGTTGGTGTATGTATTAAGTTTCCATACATTTGGCACAACTCACATTTCTTTACAAAATTACAACATGCTTCCATGGCGGGCCAATAATAACCCACCCTTAAGAGTTTCTTAGCCCATATCATACTGCTAGTGTGCGCTCCATATATACCTCCATGCACATATTTTATAATGTGGACCGATTCAATAACATCCAAACATTGAAGTAGATTCCAATTTTAGCCATGAGAATAAAGGGTACCTCCTAGGATGGTGCAATGGACTATTCGAGTGGAAAAGATCCTTCTTCTCCGAAAGGGTAATGTTTGGGGAAACATGCCACCTTATAGGTATCTAAATATGTGGTCATACTAATGGGAGAAGGTACCAACAAATTCACATGCCAAACATTACTCGGCATATCATATTCAAGTACTCATAAATTCTCTACGAAGAACGACATTTTACTTGTCGTAGGTTGAATTCGCAATAGTGATCTTATAATATCAATGACATCTACTGATCTCTTATGTGATGTTGGTTTTTGTTCAAAGATAATATATATATAATATTCCTTCAAGGTTTCAACCAATTTATTGTATGGAATAATATTTTCATCTTTATCCTTATACTCATTATTAACTTGTTTATTAATGAGTTAGGAGTCACCAATGACTTGTAGCGATTTGATATTCCAAGTTATAGCTAACTTGAGGCCAGAAATGAGTTCTTCATATTCTAAAATTTTATTATTACATGTAAATCACAAATGAAATACCCTTTGAATGACCTCCCCTATGGGAGTGATGAGTATGACCCATTCTCCCGAACTATGGAAGGTGAATGATCCATCGAAATGGACTTTCCACTCCATAGAATCTTCAACATACATCATGGATGCATCTGGCAGATCTTGACACAAAGGTTCCATCCCTAGTAGAGGATTTTCTCTCGCTAACTAATCAGCCAACATTTTCCTTTCAGTGACTTATGGGTAAACAATTCAATATCAAATTCACTTAGGATAATTATCTAATTAGCCATTCATCCCGTAAGCGTGGGTTTTGATAAGACGTACTTGAGAGGGTAAATTTTGGATATTAGCTTAGTTTTGTTGTTAAGGAGGTAATGATGTAGTTTCTAAAAGGAAAAGACACTTCCAAGAAAGCCTTTTCAATATGTGGGTAATTTAGTTCATACGAAATCAAGGTGCGAATAAGGTAATAAATTAACCTATCTCGTGGTCCGGTCATATTGGGCAAGCAATGCATCAATAACAAAATGAGTAGCTATAATGTATAATAGGAGAGGTTCTCCGACATAGGCGACATGATGAGTATGGGTGGGTTAACAAGGTATTATTTAAGTTGTACAAATGCCTTATTATTTCCTGGTCCCCAATGGTCCCCAGTTTAATGTAACATCCTTATTGAGGAGATGTGTAAATGGATGCTAGTTATTCGCAAGCTATGAAATGAAAAGAAGAATTGATTGAATCTTTCCTTGCAATATTCTTAGTTATTTAAGATTCCTTGCAATATTCTTAGTTATTTAAGATTTATAAGTGGAGGAATTTCTGTGATAGTTTTAACCTTTGCAAAATCCACCTCTATTCCTCTCTGTGTAATGATGAAATATAGGATATTCCTTGAAAAATACCAAATACACACTTCTTAGTGCTCAAATTTACTTTGCTATCTCGAGACACTAAAAAATACATCTAAGCACATCGGGGGCTCTCTCGGAATATTTTTGTGGAGTAAATAACCTCATTGAGGCTACATTGGGAATCCACGTCATTATCTAAATGAGATGAGACATCCTCATATTCGGAAGAGGTGGCATGAATCTTAGAGGGTGTATCCTCATGATTTCTAATTCTAATACCATGTTGGTTAGACTTGAAATGAGGAATGGGGATGGGTTCTAACCATCCTTGTGCATTGATACCACACCCAAACCCATTGTGACCCATGATGTACATCATACGATGACATTTGATATACCGCAGGCTTGATGGCATGAGGTCATGGTACCCTCAGGTACTCTTCTAGTGGGATCATATAACATCTTATAACCAGATAAGATTCCATTAGGGATGACTCTATCAAAGGGTTCAAAGCATCTATCTGGATTTCTTTTGAATTGAAAGTATGGTTTTCCCTCATGTCTTGGGTGATACTTGAAAGATCTAATATTAGTAAGGCATGTTGAAGATTAAAAGAGTAAGTTTCTCGCTCGGGCCATATTTTTACGATGTTACCTCCCATGATTAGAAAGGGTTTAAAAATGAAGGAATGTTCTAAATACAAGGAGTGAGTGTGTTTAGATCCTCACATTTCTTTATAGCTTCTGTTTGTAAAGGAACAACAATATCCTGGAAGAAATTCATAGGAAGTATGATAGCACATCTTGATACATTGATGGAAGGTGGAGGGAATAGCCTACATGGCATGAATCCATGGGCATCCCAAGAGCATGTTATAGGGAAGATCTAGGTCAAGGACATGGAAAAGTTGTATCATGACATGTCGGCCCCACTTCCATAGGAACTACTATAGTACTTACTGACTCAAGTTATTGATTATTATAAGCTATGGTTGTAATATTTTTAGCCCCTAGGTCTATTTTTGAATTTCCCAACTACTTAATTAGCTTCAGAGTGCAAATATTTAAAATGGATCCACCATCCAAAAGTACTCTCTTGATCTTAAAACGACTAACAAATACTTCTAGGAATAAGGGTAAGTTGTACTTGGGATCATTATGCGTGATTGTAGTGAAATAAAAAGTTAATTAATATTTGGAATAAAGGTGTGTGATCTATCGACACTAAAATTTTCCTCCATAATTTCTATTTCATTAATGTATGTATTAGGAATAGGATGTTGTTAAGTATAATTAGTAGTAGCGTCGACAGAAGATAACGGCGCCGTCGACAAGATTGGTGCCGCCAATAATGTGGAGTACGGTAATAGTCAAAGTACAATAGGAATGTTGTAAAAGTAAATATTTGTCGTAAGTGGTCCGGTAATGTTAAAATATCAAAGTTTGGGTAATTAAAGAAGTAGGGTCTACATGATTAGGAATTAGAAATATTATATTGGTAATAAGGACAAGGAGTGAGGTCATAAGTATTTTGTATATTTTATTTGTAAAAAGTCTAAAAATGTGGAACCCATGTAAAATGATAAGGTTTATCTTATCTTAAAGGATAAACTTACATGTACAGATAAGAGTTAAGGTATGGAATATGATTCGTCAGAGTGGATTTCTTATCCTATCTTAGAGATAAGATAGATAAGCCTGGAAGTTATATAAATAGAGAGCTACCCCCTCATTTAGCATAGAAGGAAGTAGTGAGAAATATTGTAGGAAGTGTGCGAAGGAAGCCATCGAGTTTAAAGGTGTGTTGAATAAGCCATTAAGATGTGTAATGGTAAAGTTTCTCCCATAGTCTTGGTGAAAGGCAAGTGAAGTCAATAACACTTGAAGTACCTCATGGGTGAGATTGTAACAGTTTCATGTTAATATTATAATTTATTTTGATATTTCAGATTTGTCATCATTCTGTCTTATCATAGTCGATGGTATTCTTGTGTTATGTTGTTGTTTTGTTTCCAGATTACATCCACCAAACTAAAGGCTGTGCATTAGTAAATAATCATAGCACGAGGAGTTCCCGGTGAAGAATTATCATAGTGCCGGATTGGTGATGACATTTTGGTTCCGTTGTTGGGACCATTCCTCGTTGGTGGATTTTCTAGAGAGATATTCCCACTTAGTCAAAAATCAATTAGAGGGTAACCTTGTTTTTACTGTGCATAGTAGTTACCATGGTAAAGTCATTTTTGCCATGAATAGTAGTTACCATGGTAAAGTCATTTTTGCTGGAATAGTATTTACCGCAGTAAAGTCACTTTTTACCGTGAATAGTATTTACCGCATAACTTCAATTTTACCGTGAATAGTATTTACCACAAGACTTCACTTTTATCGTGAATAGTGTTTACCACAATAAAGTCAGTTTTTACCGCAGTAAGTCAAGTTTTACCATAGTTTACCATGGTCATTTCTATTTTACTGTAGAAAGGTGTAAAGTCACTTTCTAGTATAGTGATTCCAATTATTTGTACACATAAGTCTTGTTGATTGTACTTGTGAGTTGGTATTTCACGGTGGTTACTTTTGAAAATGGAAAAGATTCTGTTTTTCAGCTCAATCTAATGAAGATGCTTCTTCTTTCATTCAAGAGTTTAAGCGATCTTGTATTTGTAATGGCCTTATAAGAAGGGAACAATGGACTGAATTTTTTCCTACCTTTTTGGATGGTTCAACACTTAGGTGGTTTGAAACACTAGGTGATAATGTGAAAAATTCATGGGATTTATTAACTGAAAGTTTTCTTGAAGAATTTGGTGAACAACAGAAATATGCAGATCTCATGATCAAGATCACAAAGCTAACCCAAGGAGAGAAGGAGAAGATAAGGGATTATCATGCTCGTGTTCTAGAGCTAAGGAGGAAGCTCGATGCCCAGATCCGGAAGGAAGGATTAGTGGATGGGTTGATGAATGGCATGGATAATCTCCTCTGTAAGCACTTCATTCTTGGGATGAAGCCGAGATCAGAAAATGAGTGAAGTATGACCACCCAATGACCCTTGAACAAGCAAAGGAGATTGCAAGAAGGCAAGAAGAAATCATGGAAGAGGAGCCCAAAGAAATTGTTGCTAAAGTAGAGCCTACACCAGTACCTTTGGTCCAGAATCCACAACCACTCCCGGTGAGCACAAATATTTCTCCTAGTACATCTACTGAGTATGAAGATTTGCTCAAAAAGATGGGTCAGTTAACTATTAATCTTCTTCAAGGAAAGGAATTTAGTTCTCAGGGAGGAGATAGAGGTCTAAAAAGAAATATTTCTGAAGTTGTATGTTATGGTTGTTATAAAAAGGGTCATTATAAGTATAATTGTCCAGATAGAGCTTCTACATCTGGTAAAGGAGATAATGATAAAGGAAAAGCACCTGTGAATTCTTTTGATGTAGTAGATAAGAGCAAAAATAATGAAGTAGATGTGTTTGTAACAAAAAGAAAGAAAGAAAAAGATAATCAAGATGGAAATGATCCTAAGAAGATGAAAGAAGAAACTAGTAAGAAACATAGGAGAAGAAAGTTGGGTGTGCGTGATTTTCCGATTTCACAGAAGCAAGGACCATACTCCATCTTGGAAGATCTATCCAAAAGGCCTGCAAATATTACATATGGTCAACTCTTGGCTATGTCTTCTGAGAAGAGGCGGGAGTTGCGAGGTGGACTCAATGCTCGAAGAAGGAAGGAGGTTGAGGTCCCTGTTTTGGAGGCGAGGCGATCCCTATGCTCCACAAGCCGAGGTATTATGTAATGGTATTTCAATTCATGATGTCTTAGTTGATGGAGGTGCTGCGATTAATGTAATGACCGAGTCCAGTAATGAATATGTTGGGTTTAAAATTGATCGCCCTTCAACACTTATGTTAAGGTCATTAAATAAAGGAAAAAATAAACCGAAGGTGTAGTTTCAAATGTGGCAATATCATTATGGGTGTTGTATGTGTGGTAGACTTTAAGGTGATGAAAAATGGCTACCATTGCATACCCAATGTTGCTTTGGGAAGACCATAGCTAAGGAGAGTTCATGCAAAGAAACTAATGGAATGAAGGTTTCATGACACTTGGACGTGGTAGAGAGAGGTGAAGATAAACGTGATCCCTCAACATCATAAGGCAGAACACCGTGGATTCAAGTGATGAAACCGATGATTGTACATCCTCTCGATTACTCTAGTACCGGTGAAGTGAACACAAGATGAAGAAAGTGAGGTTGATGTTTTAGTCATGGATATCCTTCCATCACACCAACTCATGACCCCATAAAATTATCTCAAGAAGAAGTTGATGATTGTCTCCAACAAATAAAGATTGATGATCTTTGTGATGGAGAGTGAGAAGGAATGCTACCTCCAGCTCTTTTGAAGGAAGCTCAATAAGGCAACAAAGAAGGATGATTACCCTCTTCCATTTTCAGATCAGATCTTGGATGAAGTAGCTGGCTAGGAGAGCTATAGTTTTGCTGATGGATATAGCAGCTACAACCAAGTTCGTATAGCGAGAGAAACATCACCAAGACCACGTTCACCACTCCTTGAGTTAACGTTTTCTTATAGAGTTATGCCTTTTCCAACGTTTGATGAATAGGGTGTTCGAACCCTACATTGGGACCTTCATCAGAGTATTTCTGGATGATTTTTGCATCTATGGGAGCAAGTTGGACCACCTGCACCAAATGGAGACAACATTTCAAAGGTTAGATGAAGCACAAGCCTCACTAAACCCTACAAAGTGTGTCTTTGGATGTTCTAAAGGTGTTTTGTTAGGGCATGTTGTATCTAGAGATGGTATTGGTACTGATCTTGATAAAGTTTCAAAAATCAAAGATTTACCATTTCCTCTTAATAGAAGTAAGTTGAGATCATTTTTAGGCCATGTGGGTTACTATAGAAGGTTCATCAAGAATTTCTCAAAGATTGCATGACCACTAACCTTGAAGAAGGATGTTACTTATGACCCAGAAATAAGGCGCATGAAGCTTTTGGACAATGAAGGAAGCCACGGTGTCTTCACTGTTTTGAAGAATCCAAATTAGAAAGCCATTCATTGTGTACACCGATGCCTCGGATGCAGCACTAGGAAGTACTTTGAGCAAAAAGGATGAAAATGAGAATGAACATCCAATTTACTTTGGGAGCAGACAAATGAGCAGTGCTGAGGTAAATTATACTGTAACTAAAAAAGAGGCTCTGGCTATCATTTTTGCTATAAAGAAGTTTAGAAATTACTTGCTAGGGAAAAAATTTCTAGTTCTAATGCATCATCAGTGCTCTAAAATATATTGTAAATAAGCCTAACCCATCAGGGAGGATAACAAGATGGATAATTTTGCTACAAGAATTTGAATTTGATATTATAGATAGGCCAGGAAAGAAGCATGTCAATGCAGATGCACTCTCTCGAGCCTATGATGGTTTAGGATCATCTTGTGATGATGATGATTTCCCCGATGCAGCCTTGTTATCCCTTGACACAATCCCTAGTGAATACATAGATATTTGGAATTATCTGAATGAATTCAAGTTTCCTGATGGTGCCAATGCAAAGACTAAGAGAAAGATTACTCAAGCCAGTCATCCATATTCTATTCTGCATGGAGTATTATTTCGAATAGGACCTGATGGATAGTACAAGAGGGCAGTTGGACGTGATCAAGGGAAGGAACTGCTAGAAGAATTCCACAATGGTACATGTGGAGGGCACTTCTCTGGATAACTTACAGCAAGAAGGATCTTGGATGCAGGTTATCACTGGCCCACTCTTTTTAAAGATTGTTATAATTATTGTAAGACATGTGATATTTGTCAAACACATGGTAACCGTAAGACTTCATCAGCTCCATTATGCCCTATTCTTCCACTTGGTCCCTTTGAAAAGTTAGGAATAGACATTGTAGGTCCACTTCCAACTACCTCACGCCAAAATAAGTATATTATAGTTGCCATAGATTATTTAACCAAGTGGGTTGAAGCTAGGCCATTGAAAACAACTTCCATGGATGAGGTGGCAAGGTTCATATATGAACGCATTGTCACCAGATTTGGTTGTCCATTAGAAATTGTAATAGATCAAGGAAGCCACTTCATTAATGAGGTGGTAGAATCCCTAGTCAATAAGTTTTCTATTAAGCACAGGAAGGCCACAACATATAAGCCAAGCACAAATGGACAGGTGGAACAAACAAATTTTGTGTTGTGTCAAATTCTAGCAAAAGATGTAGCCTTGCAGGTACATAAGTGGGATAAAAGGATTTATGCAGCATTGTGGGCATATAGAGCAACATCAAAGTCAATGCAACAGGATACTCCCATTTTAGTTGGCCTATGGCATTGATCCAGCTTCTTCCTATTGAGTTTGATATTCCCACTGTGAGAGTTATGAAAAATGAAAGGATGGATGAAAGTGATTCAGTAAAAGAAAGGTTGGTACATCTTCATTTGCTAGAAGAAATGAGGGAAATAGCAAAGGATACAAGCCATAAGAAGAAAATGAAGCAGAAGGAATACTTTGATCAAAAGATCCGGTGGTCTCCATTTCATGTGAATGACTTGGTTCTAGTATATGATTCCAGATATAAAAAAATTGATAGAGGAAATTTCTTCCAAAATGGATGGGGCCCTACAAAATAGCAGCTGTGCATGAAAATGGTACGTACCGACTGGAGGAATTGGATGGTACTCCCATTACGAAATGGGTCAACCACGACAAGTTGAATATTTTCCAAGCACCAAAAGAGTCTACTCCGAGGATGGAGTAGAAGCTAGGAAGGGGGAAGATGTCGACACTAAAATTTTCCTCCATAATTTCTATTTCATTAATGTATGTATTAGGAATAGGATGTTGTTAATTATAATTAGTAGTAGCGTCTAATAGAAGATAACAATACCATCGATGCAGTGCCGCCAATAATGTGGAGTACGGTAATGTCAAAAGTACAATAGGAATGTTGTAAAAAGTAAATATTTGTCATAAGTGGTCCGGTAATGTTAAAATGTCAAAGTTTGGGTAATTAGAGAAGTAGGGTCTACATGATTAGGAATTATAAATATTATATTGGTAATAAGGACAAGGAGTGAGGTCATAAATATTTTGTGTATTTTATTTGTAAAAAGTCTAAAAATGTGGAACCCATGTAAAATGATAAGGTTTATCTTATCTTAAAGGATAAGCTTACATGTACAGATAAGAGTTAAGGTATGGAATATGATTCGTCAGAGTGGATTTCTTATCCTATCTTAGAGATAAGATGGATAAGCCTGGAAGTTCTATAAATAGAGAGGCTACCCCCCTCATTTAGCATAGAAGGAAGTAGTGAGAAATATTGTAGGAAGTGTGCGAAGGAAGCCATCAGGTTTAAAGGTGTGTTGAATAAGCCATTAAGAGGTGTAATGGTAAAATTTCTCCCATAGTCTTGGTGAAAGGAAGGTGAAGTCAATAACACTTGAAGTACCTCATGGGTGAGATTATAACAAGTTAATATTATAATTTATTTTGATATTTCAGATTTGTCATCATTCTGTCTTATCATAGTCGATGGTATTCTTGTGTTATGTTGTTGTTTTTTTCCAGATTACATCCACCAAACTAAAAGGTCTGTGTGCATTAGTAAATAATCATAAAGCACGAGGAGTTCCCGTGAGGAATTATCATAGTGCCGGATTGGCGAATGACAGATCATCACTTAAAGGTACACGGGATCTACATTTGTGGAGACTCCTGAACTCCGCAATGTTTTATACAATATGTTTTTATGAGCAGAGAGATTTTGAGGAGATCTAAAATCAATATCCTAGTGGGTTTCTTCTTTAATTGTTCTCTTAAATTATCTTGGCCTTCCCGAGGGATAAGTAGAGGATATAATATGATCACATGAGCACATCACGTCCCTAAAACACAATTTTTCTCTAATATATTAATAGTATTAACCCGTTAGTCGGATGAACGGATACAACCTATAAGGGAATCAAATGGACTATCATTAGTTGGATAGAAATAAATAACAATCCTATATTCACTAGAATTTTGTCCATGATCTATCTTCTTGTTGTTCTTATATGCATGGTTAGGAAAAGGCTATTTGAATATACCCATTTACTCATTGGGACCTTTTCCTAAGTTAGTGGGTGAATATATGGTGATCTTTCCCTCTTTGATGAGGTCTTGTATATAATGTCATAGTCTCAAAAAAACCTATCTATTTTGTTTCCTTTAACATGATGGAAATCAAAGTACTCATGCTCTTTAAAAATATCAAGTTTTAGAGCATCCTCTATATATGGTACTATTGTGGTAGGGTACCGCACCATTTTAATACATCTAATTGTTTAAGTATGGAAGATAGTGATTACGTAGTGGCATAAACATATGTTTTATAGGTGCTTTTGGGAGAAATCCTTGTGAGATATTTAAAATAATATGAGTCGATATAGTTTGAACTCTTTTGGAGTCTCAGAAATTTTTCGCTAATGATATGTTTGTGTTTGTTGAAGAATTTTTGTTTATCTAAGGGTTTTGTTTCATGTTTGTCCTTGATGACCGGTTTAAGTGTACATTTCAAGATGAGATTATTTTCTATTAGACTAACCTTCTCTATAACTTATTCGAAGTTAGAGCCACAATGCATTTGTAAATGAAATTCTATCTATGGATTTAGGTTAGGAACGAATATTCTTACTAGATTTTTTTCTAGTAGGGCACAAGGGAAATGGTTGGTCAATCTATATCGTCATTATAGGAAGCCCGCAAAGGTATCGTTCGGTTTATTTTTCATTTACAAGTTTTTCACCATGATATCATCATCCATATTGAAGGAATAATGTTGGAAAAGTTTTTGAGCTTATGTGGACCATGTTTTAATGGATACCTTGGGTATACTAAAGAACCATTCTAATGGCACTTCTCCTAGGCTTGAAGGAAATATTGTATTAAGAAATTATCATTGTAGGTGACCTCTTGACAAGCCATGTAAAATTCGATGATGTGATCACCAGATCACCTTTCCTCTTATATTTATCAAACTTAGGAATGGAAAAATGTTTTGAAAATGATTGTCATAACATGTCCTTATCAAATGGATAAAGACATAGTTCTTCATATATGTATTTACTATTGTTTCCTATATTACCTTCTGTAGCATAGTAAGTGTGTTATTCATTAATTGTAACTCTTGGTGAATGAGTTTCTCTTTTGTAGGTGATATTGGTCTATTTACCTTTACAACTTTAAAAGTTGAGTCATCATATGTATCAAAGTGAAACTCAATAGATTTTGTTTTGAGTTTGTCTGTATACACATTCCTACTCAAAAGCCTAAGTTTGTGAACGTTTGATTTGTTTTCAATATTTTTTTTGAAGAATCTCTTCTTGAAATAAGGGATCATCTTCCTTATCAAACATAGGAGGTGGTGATATTTTACATTCATGCTCAATTTTTAATTTACGTCAAGCCTTATAATAAGGTTTTCGTGAATCTCCAATTGGTTTTGATGGGTATTCTTAATCATTTTTGTTTTTTTTTGGAAGTGGAAGCATACCCTATGTCTAAGAGGTATTGTTTCTCTTCTCTTTTATGGTTAATGATCTTAGTCACCATGTTGCATTCTTATGGAGGTTTAGCTCTATCTCTAGGACTCTTATGAGTACTTGATCTTTGTTATAAAAAAGGATCTCATCGAATCAAACTAGGTTGAACTTATGTTGTTTCTCAGAAGAATCAAATTCTTCTATGCTATGATCGACCAATGGTTCTTTCTCTTTAACCTAGAAAATATGTGCTAAGTTATTACCACTTTGAATGGGAAAGATGCAAAAGGATTTTCTTCTAAGTCACGCTTGTTTGGTTTAGATGCCATTTTCATGATCCTTGACATTACTAGTCAAAGTTATATTAGGTTTTATCTAAATGATTTCAAAGTTGTATGAAACCTAGGCATATGTTGTGTAATTTGTTTGATGACTAAAATATCCTAGTGTGTTCTAGACATAATGTTATGCATTCATCATCATTCAATGAAAAATCATATGAACATTTTAGCAAATAAAAAAATCACTCAAACTATCGCTTAGCAATACTATACCCTAAACTATGATTCCAATGAAGGGATTTAGGTAGATAGTCACAATACCCTATTACTACATAGGCTTAGTTAGATCACTAACAAATCCTAAGTACCAAAGTGATATTAACGTGATATCTCCATGAGATATACTAAGATAAACTTAAACGTCGAAAAAACCTAAGTTTTTTTAAAATGGAAGTTGTGAATGTGGATAGCATAACAACACTATCTCGACACGTTAACCTAACAAGCAAGGTTTTAGTATAAAAATGATGTTATCACGCTATACACAAGGTAATATCGACACTCTTAAAAGACTTAGATGAGGTTAGAACTGAAACTAGGTATAATGTTCATTAGTTTTGCGAGTAGTGTAACAAAACAATAAAGGGACTTACACCAACTTTTCAAAAAAAAGAAAAAATGATGTAAGCACCGTAATTATATACCTAGAATGTGAGAAAAAAAAACATCTTAAGGAGAAATAATGATGAACTCAAACCGTAGCAATGAATAAAATCTTGAAATCAAGATCAAAGGACTATCAAAGAAACAGAGCAGATGAATGCGTATTTACACACTTTAGACATTTAACAACCCAACCAAAAACATGGATGGGTGTAAATGGAAGAAAGCGATTGTGAATATTTTCTTTATAAGACTTGTAGGGTTTTCCTCCTTCTCGTCCCAAATTTGCAACGAGATTTCAAAGGGTATAGTTCAAAAGATGAAAATAAACATAAGCACCACTTGGGAAAAGTTTTGCCTCATTTGAAGGAAAGAAAGAAACCAAGCTAAGTGATACATCATTTAATTTTTTATGAAAGTTAATTAGATCTAACTAGAGTGGACTCTTTTCCTTTTCGAAAAACATGGTTTATACTCCAAGTAAGTCGTCACTTCATGATGGCTTGACAGGATGTAATAATGGACTAGATGTGTGGGCTCCAAGACGAAATGGCTTTCCTAATAACATCACTCACATAGGTTTCAAAATTTGTCTAAATGTGAGCTCTATTTACCCAACGAGTCACACTAACTAGTTTGGGATTATATCAAATTTAATTTACCCCCTTCTAATAGAATGAGAAGCTAGTCCATTCAATTGTATCGTCATTGGGGTCGCGATATGAACAACTTAGACTCTAACTTGTTTTTAGGGTAAATATAATTTACATTATAATTATGCATTGTATTAGGTAGTTATATGTTTAATTATTGCTATATGATTTTTAAACCATATTTTTCATATTACATAGTCGTAGGATTATTTGTTACATAGTTGGAATGATACATTTCTTTGTATTTTTTATTTGATGTATATTTTGTTGCACCTAAGAAAATTATTATTTATATGTACTTTGTTGTGAAATATCTATAAATATTGCAGCCTATTCTTTATAACCTGATTTGATTAAACACCAATAAATTAAATAGGCCTCACTCCATGTTTATAATTTACATTTGGTACCGAGAAGAAGGAATTTGGACTTGTGAAGTAGAGAAGGGTTAGAGAGAGGTTGCGACGGGAAGGGAGGTGTCTTGGAGAATAATTTACTTTCTAGGATATCTTTTGTTGCCTCCAACTTCCAAGAATTCCTGCATCCCCAAAACCCCAAATTCCATTCTTGGTGTTTGAAACTCAAATTGTTTTTACACTGGTGCCCCCATGTACCATGAAAAATTAATGCAAAAAAAGAATTAAAAAAATTCAATTTTCCCCATTTTAGGGTTCTACATCAAGTGTCCCGAGAGCCCTACCCACCAAGTGACTCATTGCAGGGTTACCACCGAGTTGAAGACAAAGATCCAAACCAAGTTTTTAATCAGTATAAATTGACTAAGCTTTTTGTGTTGATTAAGTCATCTCCAACATTGGCGAGTTGACATTTTTATTGGGTCGAGTCACCTTGTTCATTGAACTGAGCTTGCATTGGTAGACTAGGTTTTGCATTAGATCAGGCCATTACACCGATTTTAGTTTTTGGGAATATATTTTTTTGAGTGTATTGGACCAAGCCCATTTGGAAGGCACTCCTGCATACATCAACCAAGCCACAATGATCCTTCTCCTAAGTTCCATCACCATCTAAAAGTTGGAGACCTACATCCATGCCTCATGAGCCTTAAAAGTAACATGATCCAAACACAAATAATAAGCACTTGATACATCACCAAGTATTACAACTATGAGCTCAAATGATGATTTCCATAGAAAAATGTTTTAAAATACTATACTGAGCCAAAGTGACCCAACATCAACGGTGAAAGTGAAATGTAGACCCTACTAAAACAAATCAAAGTGGCGGTAAAAAAAAATTGGTGGAGGAAAATAATACAAAAAGTGATGGATAAACAAAAATAAAGGCATGCAGATCCACTTTCTGCGAGACCAAATATGCGCCCACTCTTTAGCCACCATGTCGATCCTACTGAGTCTTGCCTTGTCACGTTTTTAAAGGTTAGTGAATTTTTCTTTATATAAACATTTCAACCTCCATTTCATGCCATAAGCACTACATGCGCCAAGTTTTCCTACCATTTTGACATATAGCGGTGAAATTGGAACAACCACCAAATTTTGAGGAAAAAAAAGCATAAAAATCTCCTCCAAATCCCTTAGTGATAACTAAATCCACTACCAAAAATAGCATGAAAACCAAAAAAGGGTTAATTTTTTATTCTGAGCAACATTTGCTAAAGGGGGACACCTACAAATTGCATTTTCAACTATATTTTTTGCATTTTTTTGCATCATGGGTCATTTAGAGCTCTGTAGTCCACCATGGCCCCAAATGTTTTTCTTGTCATTCAATTTTAATTTTTTTAATGTAATTTTGTGTACTTTAGTGTATTGTACTAATTTGTAGGTTTCCATAGTCAACTGCAAACATTGTAACTCCTCATAAAGTAGCAGAGAATTGCAATAAAAAATAGTTAAATTTATATCTAAAACACTCAAGAGATCCTAAGATCTCATTCGTAGAGTTTTGTATAAACAGTGCCTCTGGGAAGCACTTACGAGTAAATCGTCATGACTCTACTACACTTAACGTCGAATATAGTTGTAACAATGTTGTGTGGGTATCAACCATTTAAATTTATGGGGAGTAATAAGGAATTAGTGCACGTACTTTTAGCCCTCCCATCCATCTGTGAATGATTGCATGACTTAAATCTAAATTGAGAAATTATCTTACTATATAGTGAAGTTATGCACGTGTATGACGATATTTATTTGAGCCGATGTCAATAATCACACAAACCTCTTTCAGTATGGTCTTGGTACCACGTATCAATTTTTTTCATGCACATTAATGTGTTTATCACGTCTACTACTGTATATAGAAAGATTGATCTTATTCCACATATCGACGGGTATATTAGAAGGGTGCCTATATTGAAAGGTTCAATATATCGGATGATGATATATAGATTGGGAGACCTTATACCTAGAGTGATAAGAGGCATACCCTTTATTAGTTGATTACGAAAAATTGGCACCAATGCCCCGAAGTTCATTCTTCTAGATTCACAACTACTTAGAGGAAATAACTATGCGGCATGGAAGAAACAAATCAAGACACGACTTGAGTTTTAAGAGATATGGATTGTTGTGAATGGTATTGTAACAAGATCAACAACTGATACAACATAATAGAGACCATTTGATAAATTTGATCAGCAATCCAAGCTCATAATCTTGTTTACATGAACCAGATGATGTGCAACTACACATTCAAGATGCTAAAAAATCACAAGAAGCAAGGGATAAATTGAGCACAATGTACGATGCCAAAAACAAGAATGTCATACTAAATTTAAAGAGTCGATTACACACATTGAAGTTTAAACAAAATGATAAAATAGAAGCTTTCTTGAGAAGATTTGTATAGTTGAGAGCTTCACTTATAGATTTAGGAGAGGAGGTCACTGATGATGCTCTCATTCCCATTATTATGAGATCACTCCCTCCTTCATACTACATTTTTGTGACAAAACTCAACTTGACTAAGACAATAGTGTGTTTTGACAAGCTAGTAAACCTACTATAACAAGAGGAAGCAATATATAATAAAGATGATGAAGAGGACCAAGAACTTTCTTCTCATCAAAATGGAAAGGAAAACAAAAAGGAAAACCTAATTCCTATCAAAAGTCTGAAAATCAGTATCAACAAGGGACAAACAACAAAAGAAGAAATGTCCTATATGTAAAAGAGGACATGAATTGAAAGATTTTTTTAGAATACATATAAAAATGTTCATCAAGTAATTCTGACCTCAAAACCAACAATATCACAAGGGAAAATCTAACTATAATCAAGGGAAGAAAAAGGGGAAGTGGAAAAGAAAACCCTATCAAGAAGGAAATATTGTTGAGTAAGAAGAACATTTAGATACCAAAGAATACTTGTATACTTCTTGATCAAGTGAACCCTCCACGTCATCTATTAATGTCTGGTATGTCAATTTGGGAGCCACTCAACACATGACTAGACATAGAGACTTGTTTTCTTCAATGAGGGACACAACTTCAAAAAACTAGGTTTCATTAGGTGATGATTCTTCATACGCAGTTCAAGGGATTGGGAACATTTCTCTACCCTTGGTTCATGAAACTTTAGATTATCATATGTACTATATGTCCCTAAGTTAACTTTTTTTTTTTTTACGGTTAGTAAACTCCTTGATCATAACTAGAAATTGACTTTTATAGTCATTCTAGCAAGAAAACGTGTTTAATTTGAGACAAATCAAGATGCTATAAAACAATTACAAAATCCTCTAATGTCGATGCATGTTCCACCTTAATTTTTCAACATAGATGATCAAGAACTTGTGGCTAAAAATTATACCTTTGAATAATTATGGCATCGGAGACTTAGTCACATCAGTTCCAAGTATCTCGAGACACTATACTGACACAATATGGTAAAAGGAATACCTTCTCTCAAGAAGTATATAGAGAAGTGTCCTCATTTCCTAATAGGAAAACAACATAGAGCTTCATTCTAGAAGAGTAGTTATTGAGCTCATTGTAAGCTTGATTTTGTTCATACCGATCTTTGCGGTCGATCGATGCAACCGATTCATTTTGGATTTCAATAATTAATGCTTTGTGTTGATGAATATTCAAGAAAAATGTGGATTTTTGTCTTTGAAATAAGGGTGAAGCTTTTGAAACCTTCAAGAAGTTCAAAGTGGCCGTCGAGAATGAAACTGGTCGTCACATCATAACTCTCTACTCAGATCAAGGGGGGAAATTCACCATTGATGAGTTCAAAGACAACCTACAAGCTCACGAGATTCGTTGAGAAATGCCTCTTGTAGACACAAACCACAACAAAATTGTTTTGTTGAGAGAAGAAATCATACAATCATGGAAATGGTGCGATGCATGATCAATGATTCTTGACTAGCAAATATATTTTTGGTAGAAGCAACAAAGACAATAATGTATTATTTAAACAATGTCTAGAGTTTCTCTTAACAGAGTAATACCACATGAAGCACGGTGAAATAGGAAACCATGTATTGCAAAGCTCGAGTATTTGAGTTCAAATAAAGTATGTATATACCCAAGTAGAATAGAAACAAATTTGATATGAAATCAAAAAAATCATCTTCATTGGTACAATTAAGAGACTCTTGGGTACATATTGATGAATCCTAAGACCAAGAAACTTTACAATAAGCAGAGATGTTGAGTTTTTGTGAAGAATGAATCGAGACTCCTCATCCAAAATCAATTGATGTATATTTTTCACCAATTGTAAAAATAGAAGTTGATGTTCCCACATATGATTAAAGTGATGATGGGTATGATGGTTATGATATGATAGAACCACAACACACGAGAGAATTTTAGCGTATGCCCAAGTGGTATACTAGCATGCTACGAGACGCAAAATGGATGCTCCACTGGATACATCCACCACTAGACCAAGGACTCACAATAAAGCAAGAGAAGAAGTAAACTTTTCTTTAATGAGTAGAGTTAATGAATCTGATGAGCACTCTATGTTCCAAGAAGCACTAAAGTCAAAATCTTGGAAAGATTCTATGGATATTGAATACAACTTAGTGATGAAAAAAACATGGCAGATTTCCGATCTTTCACCGGGGAAGAAAATAATTTGATGCACATGGATATTAAAAAAAGCGCACAAGGAAAATGGAACCATAAACAAGTATAAAGCTATACCAAAGTAGCAAAGGGGTATGCACAAAAATAAGGCATTGACTACGAGGATAAATTTTCTCCACAACTAAGATTAAAATGATTAGGATGATCTTTTCTCTACCTACACAGTTTGGTAGGAAATTGCATCGAGATGGACTTAAAAGTGCCTTCCTAAATCAAGATTTACAAGAAGAAGTCTATTCGACTAAACATGAGGTTTATATTGTACATGGTCAAGAAGTAAACATATGCGAGGCTTTGAAATTTATGTCTTGCCTCAAATAGGCACCCCGTGCATGGTACATCAAAATTGATGAGCATCTCATATAACATGGATTTTTGAAATCCATACAATCCCAATATTTACCTCACAAAGAAAGGGGAGATTGCTATTTTATTTTTCTATGTTGATGATCTAGTCATCACTGGAAGTTCAGTGAGGATGATTGATGCAACAAAGAAAGATCTTAAACGATCATTCAACATGACAGATCTCGGGTTGATGCATTATTGTCTTGGATTGGAAGTATGGTAGAAAGAGAATCACATATTTGTTTCTCAGTTGAAATATACCAAGACAATGCTCGAGAAATTCAAGATGATGGATTTGAAACCTATAGAGAATATATTATAGTTATATCGTTTAGGTTCATCTCATGTGGTAAATTCCATTTTTATCGGTAGTTGATTAGGAGTCTCATTTACCTAAACTACACTAGACTAGATATAAGATTTGTAGTGAAATATCTATCCAGGTTCATGTAGGAACCCAAATTTTTTTCATTAGAAGGCAACAAGGTGCATTTTTAGTTACCTCAAGGATCGGTGGATCTCGGTCTAGAATAAAAGAAGAATGATAACTTCTACTTGTTAGGATATTTGGATTCAGATCATGTAGGTAATATTGATGAAAAAAATCCACTTTAGGGTTTGTGTTCTTTATGAAATCGGACCAATATCATGGGGAAGTAAGAAAAAACTTTATTTCTCATTCTTCCATAGAAGACAAGTATCGTTATTCGAAGAAGATTTCTATGAAGCGATATTGCTATGTCACATACTTGAAGGACTTGGAATACCATAGACAAACCGATAACCATGTATGTACACAATAAAGGTTTTCTAAAAACTTTTCACAATCCAGTTTTCATGAAAGAACAAATCACATTGAGGTACATATACATTTCATATGTGAGCATGTCTTGAAACACAATATAAAAATTCATCATTTTTTCAAATAGCTAAACAAAAGAAAATATCTTCACCAAGTCACTTACATGTGACAAGTTCGAGTTGTTTAGAGAGTTTCTCTCCTCATCCCTTGAGAAAATGCAAAATTAAGGGGGGGAATGTTAGGGTAAATATAATTTACATTATAATTATGCATTGTATTAGGTAATTATTTATTTAATTATTGTTATATGGTTTTTAAACCATATTTTTCATATTACATAGTCTTAGAATTATTTTTACATAGTTGGAACAATCCTTTTATCTGTATTATTTCTCGGATGCATATTTTATTTCACCTCGTGTAACTTATTATTGGTCTCAATACTTGAATGTGAAATATATATAAATATTGCAAACTATTATTTGTAACTTCATTTGATAGAACATCAATAAATTAAGCAAGCATCCATCCCTATTTATAATTTACACTTGTAATGTAAAATCTAGTTGAGTGGGTAAGCGGATCGCTTCCTATTTCATAAATGAGGTTACTCGGTGGTGGATTAATTTAGGGTTCCTAGAACCATCCCCATTGTTATAGTGTAAGGCATTATACCAAAGGGCTTATGTTCTAGTTTAGCAGATAGGGACGTACCCTTTTCCGAAACCTGCAATAGAGAGTGATGTGAAGTGGTTTTTTTCTTTCTTATTTTTAATGTGATTTTAATTAGCACAACGTTTCACAACCTGTATGAAAACACATATTAGTGGGGTTTTATTTTTACAACTCCTTTCTTAGACAAGGATTTTTGGTTCTATATGTAAATGGTTTGTAATTTTCAACAAGAAATCATTATTCCAAAAGAGAGCTTGCTTGTTTATTTTGATTCCTAAGATCACTAGAAAGACACAAAGGAAGAGCATACAAAATGTGGAAAATCAACTAAAAGAAGTTTATGGAAAATAATTTAAGTGTTTTTGTAAAATTTTGAGTTCATTTTAACCAATTTTGAAATTTCAATCCACCTAGAAATTATAAAGTAAGTGTTTTGAAAGAAATATGAAGTTTTTTAGAAGTGTTTTTGATTACCAAGATCACCTTGAAGGTGTGAGGGAAGAGCATACACACTTCAAAAAAATATCTCTTTAACTAAGAAAATGAAACACTTAAACTACATTAGTAAAAAAATGAAAAAGAAACCTACAATCACCTGTTAGAACCTACAAATAACTAGAAAAACCCAAAAATATTATTTTATAGCTCAAAGAGAAATTCAAATTTTTAACTCAGACACATGCATGCCAATAATGATGATACGCATCCCAATCAGCGAGATACACACCCAGAGACAAATGTGTATGCGCGGCATCAATTTATGACATGAAGGTCCAACACTTGTGAGGGATGAGGTAGGAACACTATGGTTTCAAAGTAGATGCCTCCTTTGCAAAACGATACGCATGCAAGCTAAAAGATAAATCAACATAGTATTCCAAAAATACACTTGCAAATCTAGAGGAAGGATATGCGTGAATGTCAATGGAAACATCGAAGTTTGACATGTATGCGTCCCTTTGTAAATGACCTGAAAGTGAAAAATATGACTAGCCGGTTGCACAACTAGTTAGATAGGTGCACTAGGGTTTTGATGGAGACCTTCTAATCAAGGAAAACTATGTGTACCCCTACAAAAACCTTAAAACCCATGGAAATGAAAATTTTTAAGAAGCAACTAGGTTAGTATTTTATCAAGGAAATCTATTTCTAACTTGAACCCATTAAATATTTAACCAAAAGTGAGATTTAGCTTGTTTAAAACATGAAAACTATCAAACGATAAGCCTTTTAACCCTAGAAATCTATACAATGATTAAAAATGGATGTGTAATGCTTTTAAATGATTTCAAAAGAACTATGGGGTATGTTCTATTGGGCATGCGGAATGTGTGTAATGAAAAGTTTATAAAAGCTATGAAAATGGGGTAGAACTTCAAAAATCCCCAAAATCTTTGGAACAAACAAATGAAATGACCATCAAATTTGAGATAAGAAAGAACTACTTATTTACATGCATATGTAAATCCTGAAACAAATAATCAACCTAAAAACATGGCTATATTAGTTCTCTACTCCTTGAAATCTATCTATAAGTTAACATATTAGAGCTCTAGTAATAAGTTTTGTGTTTATTATTGTTTTAACATCTTAGGAATGGAAGCTCACCATTAATGACCTCACGCATTTACCTAAGTATTTGAAAGGATTAGCAAATAAAAAATAAATAGCTCAAATAAAATATGAAATGACTCCTAAATACCTAAGAATGACCTAATTTAGAAATGAAAGAGAGAGAGAGAGAGAGAGAGAGAGAGAGAGAGAGAGAGATTTCTTAGGAAAATGTAGGAGGGTATCCCTATATTTATATTTTTGATTTGAGAAAAGGATGTTTTAGATGTATGTGGGACTAAAAGGAGTCAAAAGTTGATTTTTAGAAAAACATATCTGGAGGTGTGAGCGGGATTTTAGGAAGCTAAGTAGATATTTGGAAAGGTAAGATATTTGTTTAGAAATTCAAATCCTCTTTAGAAAGTCAATACGAGGGTTAATTAACCTAACAAGGTTAATTAAAGATAGATAAGCTTATAGAAGCTAGTTAGAGAGGGATTAACATAGTTTACGGGATTTATAAGGGTATTTTACTACCGTAGTGTAGTAAATTAACATGAGACTAGGATAATTAATATTATTTTAGTAATAAGATCATGTATACAAAATTATAGGTGTATATAATCAAACGAGGGAACATAGACTTGAAATACTACCGTCTTTATATGCACGCTTATAGTGATTTAAGAAGTTGGAAAGAAAATATATGTCATGAAATAATGATGAAGGTGCAACAAAACTCAAACTGGAAAGTGAACTCGTGCTAATTGTTATTTCCAAAACAAAGTTGTAAATTTAGAAATCAGATTGTTGATTACTCATAACTAAACATGTATTAAAAACCAAGGAGGGTTGTAGCAGACGTTCAGATTATACCTAACTTGGGTGCTAATCATGTTCTAACTATTTAACTAATAACTAAATGAAATAACTCATATCTTTATTGATTTTCATAAATCATTACATCTATGAACAAATTATTCACTAGCTAAATTAGAAATCCCATTCTGAGGCTCAAGGCCCTTTCCTTTATACATTATCATTACATCACATGAGAAGAAGAAGAATACAACAAGGAGTCTTCAACATAATGATTGAAAGATTCAACACATGTTTGAATTTTAATAGGTTTTCAAATAATCAATCATTTTTATGAAAAACACAAGTGTTAGTTTAATAATAAATACTTTATTAATGACCAAATCAAAGACTAGTTTATTTAAAATTTTCCACGTTCTTGTTGTAACTTCTTCTCCAATGGTCCTTAAGGACTTGAGTTCCATAGCTTTATGTTTCATAAGATATTGATAAATGTGTTGTAACTTGTTGTGAATGATTTTCTCTAGAGGTGAATTAGTTTTATGGAAAATTTATTTAGTTGTGGACTAATTCTTGAATAGGTTCCTTCGTAGCATATGGAAAGTTACAACTAAGAGTGGAATCAATACATACAAACAATTTATTGAAATAACAAGAATTAATGGACACATATCATCACAAAATTTAAAAAATTAGATATAACTATAGTAATTAATTGTTTTGCCAAAAGTTCATGGTTGTGATGGTGATGTTCAATAATGTTCCTTGAAATACATAAACATGGTTAAAAAATCTTGTTAAACTCTAGTTTTCTAGTGATGGAGGAAAAATTATTTGTTTGAGCCCATAATGGATTAAATCATCAAATTTGATAATTTAATTATGGATGCAACTCTCCAATCTTCCAGATGGTGGTGGTTTGAGATCATGACAGTAAGTGGAGCCCACTCAAAAGTTCTTATTTTAAGGAAATAAGGTTTTACTCTTAGATTTACCCTTTGACTCTATGAATACTTTTTTTTCTTCCTTTCTAGGGAGAAATGATTCATGTTTCAAGCCATTTCATAGCTAAGTGAGGTCATTTGATGATCTACACATTTAGAAATAGGTTGACTCATTTTTGGGCTAAAAGGGTAGTTTTAGCGAGTCTTTTAGTTCGGAGGTATTTGATAAATTATGGTATTAATTATGAAGGTTGATGGAATTTGGGGTATTCTAAGCATCCCACATGACATGACTGATGCATTTAATGAGGCCTTCAATTTAATTAACATGGCATGAAGAAGGTCATAAGCTGGCCTAGTTTGACTAGTTCAAGACATAGTGGTTTTGTCTAAGATTTGTTTAAAAGAAAAACATCTTGTCTTATCTGATCATGGTTATCCATCGTGGAGTGAATAAGGATGAAAATTCATCCTAATACATTCATTTATAAAGCTTTAAAGTTTCATAAATGGTGCAAGATGTTTGTCTTTGCAAAACTAGTTTCGGGAAGTTCAAATTACTTAAGAAGAGAAGTTGTTCTATTCATGTTTTTGGTTGATTCTGTATGCAATGGAAATTTAAAAAAGCTATGGAATGAGGCTAAAGAACCTCAAAGCTTTTCTAACTCATCCATTACATACAATTTGCACACAAGGTGGGAATAAATCTATTTTAGATTAGATTAGGATAAACATGCTTTAGGCTTAGTTAAGCTAGGTTTATGCTAGTTAACTAGGGTTTAGGATATTTAAACTTGATTATCAAGTGATTAGAGACTCATTGAGAGTTAGGAGGGGTTTGGATAACCAATTGTGACTAATAGATAGCCTACAAAGCTAATAGAAGTGGTCTAGAGAGAACTAGGGAGGTTTTGAATGGTTGAAAGGAGGAATGTTTAGCTAATAAGAGAGATATTAGCCAAATAATATGATTATAGGAGGAATACGACCGAAAGAGTGTCGTGAATGGGCATCCAAGAATGGAGTGAAGAAGGGTGGATTAACAAAGTGTCATCAATTGGTTGAATTGGATGAAATGTTAAGTGTAAGCATATTATCAGTGTCTACATTTGCCCCTCTTTGATGTGGCGTAAGTGACGTCACTTCAAAGAAAGTAGAAAAGCAAAAAACAACTAGAGAATCTTGAAGGGATAGAAGAAAAATGATTATAAAGAAGGATTCCCCCTCGATTTTGATGAGGTGATAGAAGAACTTGAATTCTGCTCAAAAAGATGACAGAAAGAGAACAAAAGAAAGAATAGTGTGGAGAAGAAGAAAGGGGATATAGAAGAAAAAGGAGTATGAAGAAGGGGAATGAGAAAACATCTATCCACTACCTTTTAAATTTTTTCATCATATTGCTAAGGATCTTCATCATCAGTCCTTATTAAAAAGAATGAACAAAAGTGTAGTATGACATGAAAATCCATATACGAAAAAATCCATTTCTAAAAACACCAACTCCATGCAACATAAAAAACGTAGTACAATACGAGAAAGTAAACAAACTAACCTAATAGAGAAACATAACTTAATGTTTTCATTATCAAGATTCAATTAAGGCATCGTGAATTAACGATAAACGTTGATGACGGTTCCCCAAGTAAGGATACATGCAAGGGGAATAATGGAGGACACTTTGGTTTGATGAAAAAGCAAGGTGCACTACAAAACAATACCAAGAAACTCGTTGTGCCCTAGAGTATATAAAAAGTAAATAGCCTAGATTTGGTTGATGGAGGTAGATCACAATGATCCGCGAGTCGTGCACATGAATATGTGAGAACCAAAGAGAAATGTTTTGTAGGATGATTTATATTGTTTTTAGAAGTTTTCTGAAACATATTTGAATGTTTTGATTTTTCTAATATATTTGATTTTTTTTTGTGATTTTGAAAGTTTTTTGAAACTATGTATAGGAAGACAAAGAAACGTTGATGCCCCCATCGATAAATGGGATGCACAAGGGCATAAGGACACTGTGTATAAATAGGTGAAGATGTAAAAATGCCCTAGCGATTAGGTGGGAGTATTCAAATGTAAAATCTTCACCGGTAGAAGCGGGACAAAACACCATTATGGGTAGGTTCAACACGATGATGAACGTAAAGTAACGAACTATTGGGAAGAAGCAAGGATGCCCTAGCCTAAGCTGCCTATAATAACATGATAGAAGGAAGAGAAGATTATTGTTGTGAAAGGGAACATAGGTGTCCAAAAACATGGCGAAAGGGAATCTTATAGATATGGATGTTTCAAACGAAGTAGAAGAATGATGTGAATGATATGAATGTAGCTTAGAAGCCTCGTGATGCGAGCACATGATTAGCCAAAGGTAAAAATCATGAGATGAGATATGAACTAAAGTAAGAGTTTGAACAAGGTCTAGAAATGACACTTGCTAACATACTAATCCTTATTTGCTCATATATATTCAGTGTGTGGATGTGGAATTTAATAACCTCTTGAAGGGAATATTTAATAAACATCAAGTGAAGACACCTAGCCAATGTGTAGGAATGAATTATTTTATAGGTGATAGGTGATTTGTGAATGAAGGGTAAAAGGATATCCATACATTGATCCACTACCACCCAAAGCGTCCATAGCCCCAGATGAAGATGTATTTTATTCTAATTACAACATTTCTCTACTTCCAGTCAGGCATCCATAGCCCTGATAGGGATTATTTGAACTACCTCGAGAGAGAGAGCAATATATCAATTAGCTCTTTCTTTATAACTTTTAGCTTTTGATTGATTGATTTGGTTTCTTTTTTTTCTTTCTGAAAAATTAATTCAGCTCTCTTGTTTGACAAGGGGTTAAGAACCACTAATGGCTTGATGGAAGGATATGGAAGTGATTTTGATGACAACATTGGCTAGTGTCAATAAATATGTCCAAAAGTTCTTCACAACAAGTTCATTAGATGTTGATTGTGATAGGATCTCTAAGAGGTCAATCATTCTTTAATTTACCAAGGTGTTAAAAGACCAAGGTCAAACAAATACCATAGAGATAAATGTCACAAAATGCATGGGTAAGTGCAAGTAAGTCGGGGACAATTAAGTGGACATCAAATCCTGAATTTTACATCAAAAACAACAAAACATAAAATTTAATCTTCCGTAGACTTGAACCATGCTGAAAAGTTAAAAATATGTCATAAAAATGGTACCATCGTGTAGGGGAGACTATTAGCTTTGTATAAATATTGATTTTAAAGTGAATAGAATAGGATAAATATCATTTTATAATTTTTTACTAATAGTAGGTCTTTAAGACAATTTTTCCCGTGAATGTTTTTGTCTACGTTTAAGACTAATAATTTTGTTTCACTTGTCAAAATGTGATAAAACTTATACCATCCCAACCGTGGTGAAATTATACACATGTTCCAAAAAAATAAATTAATTTCAATATTTTTTGATGATGTTATGGTGGGCAAATGGAAAGTGCTATGTTTTCTTTATGTTTTCGATCACTTTCATTAAAAAAATCATAAAAAATAAAATATTGCTCAAAAAAATACAAAATAAAATCTATCCCAAGATAGATAGCTGCATAAATTGTCACTAAAGGAAAAAAATATATATCAATTTTTGGTCATCCAAATTGCGGGAAAACGAACTACAATCTTATAGGCGTTTTTAAAAAAATACCAAGTCATTGAATTTTGAGTGTTTAATATAGATAAACTTGTCCATTTTTAAAAAAATAGTAGTTTAGAAACTAGATTCTAGATGCTATGATTCATATTGATATAAGTTTTTCTAATTTTGAGTGTATGCATTGTGAATAATCCCTACAAGTTGATATTATGTTGTTATTTGCAATATGACGTCCACTTATGACCCCTTTTTTGTCCCCCAACTTGCTGCACTTACCCGCGTGTGAATAGGTTAACCAAAATATCATTGAAGGGATGAAAATGGAAAAAAAGACTTGAAGAGGAAGACCAAGAAAGGGAAAAATAAACATCCATGTGTATGCAATACACGATTGCAATGCTTGATCCTTTTAGCTTTGATTTTTTTCTTATGTTTTCTCAATGTTTTTGTATTTTTGCATTGTTTTTTATTTTTAGATTTTTAATAGTTTTTTGAAAGTTGGGACCAAAAATGTCACTCCATGTGATAAGATCCAATAACAATGTTTGCAAATTCCTTGATAAGGGAGATTAGGCGTGTTTGTTTATCAAGAGTTATATTATCTCCGATCTCAATGATCGAGGTGAGATCATACTCAACAAATGATTGTGATTTATCCTTAAACAAGGATTGTTCATGGGGAGCTTGAGTTCCCTATCCATAGGTTTCTGCACTTTACACCAAACTTGATGGTTACATTGATGTGCATTCTTGAATCGCACTTGATTTATAATTTTGAGATCATGTGAGTTGCTAGGAGCTTTGGAGCTCTTGGAAGTTTTGAACTGAGCTTGATAATGGACCTATTTTGGTTTCTTATAAGCTGACGTGTGAATTTTTTGACCCCAAGAAGGAGAAGAAGGAGAATGTTGACATTTAGAACTGATGTGAGAAATGACTTAAGGCTTTCCACAACCATTGATATAAGAAATATGTGATGGATGAAAAGGATTCAGTCCAAGAATTGAAGAGGATGGGATACGAGGAGGTGAGCCACTAATAGAAGATGATGAAGGGCTGCTAGAATATGGCCCTAAGATGGAATAAATTAGGCTACTCAGAGGTGAGGCATGGCTAGAAGATGGAGGGCTACTAGGATGTGACCCAAAGATAGATGAGGAGGAACTACTCGAACATATCCCATAGATAGAAGAGGATGAAGGGCTACTAGGATGTGGCCCAAGAATAGAAGATAATGGGATACCAAGAGGTGACCCACAAGTATAAAATGGAGGGCTACTAGGATGTGGCCTTAGGATAGAAGAATATGATGGGATAATAGGGTTTGACCCAAGGTGAGATTTTTATTGAGGAATGATGATAGATAAGGAATGATTTGGTAACGATAAGATAGGCCATTGATCAATGCTAGACCCCAACATATCATCTTGCTTAGAGGAAGGTGAAGATGGAATAACAAAAGAAGAATCAAATTCTATGACCTTAGGCTCCTCATCTATATTATGAAAAAAGGGATAAACTTTATTTCCCAAATACGTAAGCTTATCAATTTCTAGAAAGAATCCTTGTTTGCAATCCTCTAAAGGGATATCATCATGTACTCTTATTGTTTCTTCATTCTGAGAGAAATTAATCAGTAGAGGTTGTTGTTCTTTGTCCATAGAAGGTTGAATAGAAGAAATAGGTCTGATAAGCGAGGAAGATTGATTGATAGAAGAAGATGACTCAAGAGAGGAAGTAGGATTGGTGGTAGGTTCCTCATGAATGGATGATTTGGATCTGGACCTAGATTTCTTTTCTAGAAGACGATGCAATGTAGGAGAGAAAATAGGATCACATAGCCATCCATTAAGTTGCAACGTAGGAGTCAAATTAGATGATTGACTAGAGGGAATCTGAGTTGTAGAAATCTTCATTAGAGGAAGTGGTCATCGAGATGATTAATGAAGTATTTTCTGCGAAAAAGGGAGGACCGTGACTCAAGAACCAAATTATATGTTCGATCAATGAAACTTGGAGTCACATGAGTCTTCAAAGGAGGAAGATGTTGTTGAGGTGATTTGGAATAAAGTTCCTGCAAAGGAAGGGATCATTGTGATTTAAGATTTGATCTAGGGGTATCGAAAATACTTGGGATCCGAGTCTTCAAAAGAAGAGTTGAAGTCCGAATGGTAGTTTGGATTTGAATCAGATGAAGAAGAGTGGGGAAAATTGAATAATAATTTGGATCATAAGCATCCAAACCATACAACTGAATATGAGCTAAAGGTGGGGAATAGGTTACCCGAGTGGGCCCTCTAGCACAAATAACCAAATGAGGTTTAGTTGTAATGGGAATATTTTGATGTGAATACCTAAACCTAGGTTTTGTATTGTTGTAAATGTGAGAAACCATGTGATAGTCAGTCATTGTTGGCATCGTTTAAGTAAAAATGTCTAGACCTAGATAGTGTGATGGAACTCCTTCAAAGGGAAGGAAGTGACATGTCGATATAGGGAAGCATCATGACAACCAACTAGAAATTGCGTAAGTATGGAGATGTGTGTGTGATTTTCTTAATGAGGTCTAAGGAAAATAGAAATTTTCATGATGCAATCTCGATGAGATCAAAAATGATTGAACTAGAAAACATTTTTCCGTGATGAATAATCACAAGGAATAATCATAAAAGTGTGAAACATAAAGCTAATTTTTTCACCTTTTTCTTAGATTGTTTCTTTGAAGTGTTGAAAAAATAGATAGGGTAATGGGCATAGGAGGAATACCTATTCAAATGTCAGTTGATGGGTTATTGCACACATATGACTTCCAAATCCACAACTGATTGTGAGAGCTTCCTTTTGGCTAGGAGGAACTACCTGTAATGAAAACAAGACCACCAGAAGGAATTAAATAATATGGGAAGTGAACTACCTAGCGTAAGCTAGATCTAGGAAGTATGATACTTCCTAGATGGCTATCAGTCCACTATTTTAAACAATTCAATTTTGTAAACAAAGTAAATCCTATTGTTATTTTAAAATGATTTAGGCATCTCACTTAAAAAATAATAAGAAAATAGATTAATCTAATAGGATAAGCTAGAATAGAATTCAAAGGTCAAATGATGGGTTACGGGTCTTTGCAGTCGATAGAGGTCTTGGGTAGGTCACGGTGAATGACGGTGAGATAAAATTATGTGGGTAGGTCTCTGTTCAAGGTTGTGTGGGAAAACAGAGATCGTGTGGTCGAGGGTGACCAATGGCGGTTAGGTATAACCGGTGCAATTATTATGAGATCTAGAAATGTCACGAAATAGGTTTTTCATCTCCTTTGTGATTGCACAAAAATGAATTTGGTTAGTCGATGATGAGTATTGGGTGACTAGAGTAGGCATTTGTGAGGTTTTAATGGGTCTATGGAGGTGAAGATGTTGGAGAAGGTCAATAGGGAGCAAGATAAACAATGGATGATAAAATGATGATGAAATGAAATAACCAGAAAGTATGATGTTGTACTTACTTACATTCCATTCTTGGATGTCCGAGTGTGAAGGATGGAGGTGCTGATGATGGGTTTGAAGGCTGAAAGTGATCACTAACTAAAGAAAAGATTCTACATGGGCTGCATGTACACTTCTCTTTGCTTGGATAGATCAGATCGTGGTGGGATGGTTGTGTAAGAGAAGATGCTCAATATCCTTCCTTGGATGTTGAGTTTTATTGATTTGGCTATCTAAAGATGTGTTATCTCTCTAAGATCTGTTCTTGCTCATCAACTTTATTTCTTTCAACTTCCAACTTCCATGTTCCAACCTTGAGAATAAGGTTGTTTTGGGTTAAAAGGGTAATTGATTTGCGGTTCGACTTAACCGGAAAATGTTAGGGGTAAGTAATGTCATGCAGGAGGTGGGATTACCTAGGTTTACTAAACTAGGAGATCCTCTTGATTTCCTTGATATCGTGTCATTATCTCACGGATTAGACTCGAAGCCTCTTTTGAGCATGTGGGAATGTAGTTAGATTGAATGTAGGCATTGATTTTTAGGGTTTAGGTAAGTCTTAGTTAGTTATGCGAACTTGCTAAGAATAGGTCTTAGGTTGAGTTGGCTTGGTGAGGTGTCTAAGTGAACTATGTGTGTAGATATTATTTAAATAAGATATTTAAATAATAAATATAGTGAGGATAATTCATTAATTTAATTAAATTAATTAAATTAACATTAGTGGGATGAAGGGGGTCATGACTAGGTAAATGTAATAAATGGGGCTTATATGTCAAGGGACAAAAGGGGAGTGTGACCTAATTTTAGTGTGTACATTTTTCCCTTTTTGATGTATAGCTTGTATTGGTAAGCGATCTGCTAACAAAAATAAGATGTGGTTTGCCCATGTGTGGGTGAAGGTGATCCCCCTCAAACCGAGGCTCGACGAGGTAGCACACTCAAGTAGTGAGTGGTTTGATAAAAGGTAAAGGTGAGGAAAAGGCAAGTGGGTATAGGGGAAAAGTGGTGAAAGGTCTACTTGGGAAATCTAGGTAATGGGTAGGGTCATAGGTAGCAATAAATAAATGCACACACACGTATAAACTATAAAGCACGCTATTGGGTTGAAGAGCAGAAAACTCTACATCATCTAAGGTCAATAGGTTTATCCAAACAAGGTTGAAGTGATTCCATTATCTAAGTTATATGATATGGTCGAAACACAACGTAGGTTAGGTGTAGGAACGTTTAGGTATGTTCTAATACACCAAAGGTAGGGTTAGGATAAATAGTCATGGCATAGGCTAGGTAAGGTCATTAGGTCAATCTACACAGTAATGATGCCACAAGGTATAGGAAATACATGAGGTTAAAGGTCACTAGCGATGGTCTAGGTCCAAATATCAAGGCGCAAACTCATTATTTTACCCAAGGTAGGGGTAAAAGAATGAGTCCCAAAGGAGGAAAAATGGAGGTAGTAAATGATGAGGTCGGAAAGGTAAGGTAATGGGTTGGGTAGAGGGTGAATGGGGTAAAGGATCATGGTAAAGGGTGGGGTAGAATGGTAAAGTAGGGGCAATGTGTAGGTAAGGGTGACCTATAGCAGGTCATGGATAATCAGAAAACCGGTGTGTGGGGGCATGAGACCGATGTCGGATAGGTTGGGTTTTGTATAAAAACAAAAAATTTGTGTTTTTATTATTCATTTGTGATTTGTGAAGTGAAGAAACGATAAAAAAGAGAAAAAAGTGAGAAAAGTGTTTGGTGGGAATGGGATGGTGAGTTGGTAGTGTGATTTAACGGTGGTTGTGTTGGTGAGTAGCGGTTCCACGAGATTAGGGTGAGAGAGTGGATTGGTCAGAAGTTATGGGTAGATATTTAGGGATGGTAGAAGCTAGAGAGGGACCAAGGGTGGACCACCGACATAGTGGCAACTGACATGCCACCGAGACGGTGGCAGCGTGACGATGTAAGTGCTTAACTCTATAGTGTTAATTAGATAAAGTAGAGGTTGTAATAGTTGTTATTTATAGGGTTTTATATTTTTTATTTTGTGAGTGGGAAAAAGTTAAATCAGGTATGGAGAGAAATAACAGGAAAAAAGGAGGGGGAAGGGTAGTAAATTGGATAGGTAGGGTGGGTAGGGGTTTTGGGGTAGTGTACGTCATTGTAGGTGGGGTAAAAGGGACATGTGAGAGGGTTATAGAAAAAAGGGGGTTTGGGAAGTCATGGATTTGTCCACGAAAGTGACAGCGTCGGTCAATCTTGCCAACATTAGTTGGTAATAACTAGGATCAGTCACCATAAAGGTGACCAATTCCGGTCACGCAATAACCATGGTCGGTAAAGAAGAACCGATATCGGTCACCAAACAGGTGACTGGTGTCGGTTTAAGGGTGACTAGATTCGGTTAGGATGAACCAAAGATTGGTCGGGATTTTAGGCACAAGGGTCCAAAAATTGATGTAGGTTAGGTGGTTGAGATGGGTAGGGTAAAAATAGGGTGGTGGGTAATGATAAGTGATGAATATGGTCATGGTAAAGGTAGATTAATGTTGTGTTTGGATTGGATGTAGGGGAGATCGCAGCTACATATGCGAGATAGGGTTCCACCGCTACTGGTGACATTACATGGCTTAGCAAGCCCTTTAGAGCTGTAGCACATGGAGGAAATGGGCTTGAGTGGTATTTGGTGCTACCGACATGCTATTTGGAAACCTAGCTTGATGGTCGTGCTCATCGATAGATGGGACTCCGCAACCAACATGTTCCACCTTCCGACGGGTGAGATGACTATCACCCTAGAGGATGTGTTCAGATTTTGAGGTTACCCATATTAGGGGACCACTTGTACTCGATCTCCTCTGAGGCCTCATAGGAGCTGATCGGGACAGTATTTGGTGAGGGGGCAGCATAGTTGAGATTCAATAGCACTAGTTTGAGCTATGGTGAGATGTACCTAGCCTGTCGTGATGAGACAAGGCTAGTAGTTTTATTGATGGAGGTAGTGTGCTCTTATACACTGCCCGATGCAGAGGGTGGATTTTTTCTAATCACTGATGGGGGTCCTCCATGATATGATGGTGCATGAGACATGATTTTCCTAGGCACCAACATTCTTAGTGTAGCTATATAGGCGTTATGGTCATATGGGTGGTCATGCGCAGTGTAGGTTTAGCCTTTGCTTTGTACATTATACTACACTGCTTTGGGCCTACAAGCACATAGTCTATGTTCAACCTATAGGGATTCCTCAAGCAGATGCATTCCCAACAAGATCTGTGTAGTTGGGATATAGGAGATGGGTGCTGGTTGTAGGAGAGCAGAGGTCAGATAGGCCAACATATGATGTGGCCCACTTTCGGTAGTTGTTGGAGGGGTTTTCCGGAGTGGACATTATCTGGAGGCCATATGTAGGATTCCCCTCATATAGGAACATGCATGAGGAGCTAGCTAAGCTCCATTTAGAGAGGTGGATACAGGGTCGTCATGTCGGGGAGGATGAGATGATCCCAGTAGATAGGGTCTAACAGCGTTCAAGCTCATATAGTACATTCCTCTGTTCTTCCCATAATATCGGAGAGATGATGTGGAGAGGCCTCTACCTCTACCACAACCTATAGTTCCTACAAGAGAGGAGGAGCAGCCAATGGATCGACTGATTGATGATGTTGGATGTAAAGATAGGTTTAGGAAGTGGTGGGTGGTTCAATTACGAGCCATACCACCTGACCAGGGGCATCCCGATTTAGCTAACATAAGAGTACAGAGAGATGCCCTACAAGGAAGGTAGTGACACCGATCACGCGAGATAGGTATACTATAGACACAACTGGAGGGGTAACAGGAAAAGGTAGTAGAGCTATGAGTATAGATGGCCATTTTGCGGAGCCCAGATGGCGAGAGGAGAGGGGTGGAGGAGATGGAGTAGATGGAGACAAATATGGTCAGGTGGAAGCCTTAGTGGCTCGAGGTGGCAGGTTTACAAGGCTATTTTTCCATAACCCAAACATATATTGGGCCCTTACAGGCCTAGATATAGACACATGGGTAGGGGGCACCACCATAGGCACAGGAGCTCAGTTAAATTTTACAGTGTGGCACAAAGTTAGGTACAGGGGCTGAGACCTATGGTAACACCACAAAATGTGCCTATATCAAGGCTAAAAAGATGCCCTAAGTGAGGCAAGATACTATCAGGACCATCTCATGGCAGTTGGATAGACTTCCTCTCTTACGGAGAGTACAGGGCACAACAGGTGTCCAGTGAGAGGATGAGATCCTACACACATAGTGTGGAGAGCACAAGAGGTTAGTGAGCTCTGAGGCCCAATTAGGGAGAGGCCACTAGTGCACAAAGACTAGAGCTAGGTGATGTACCAGCAAGGACATAGAGGCTAAGGGTGCAAGTGACATAGAGATGGAGGACATCCGACGAGATGTTTGATATACGGCCTCCCGATTTTTTATGTATACTAGTGATTATTTTTGATATATATGCTAGCTTGCATGCCAAATATAGTGAGGATGTACGAGTTATTTTGTTATATATTGTGAGCATATACAGGCCTGCGTGTTGAAGATTTTTTTGTATTGATTCATTCATTCCTTTTTGTATATATGAGACCAACTCGCATGCTTGATGACATTTTGTATTGTATATTGGCCAAACGTACCAACATTTTTTAGATGATGGCCATGATGAGATAGGCATGCATTTTTAGATACACATTTATTGATTTATATGATGAGATTCATTGTATTTTGTGATGTGTTAATATGCTTATGAGATATTGGATGTATGGCTTATGTTAGATGAGATATGGATTTGTTATTTTAATGTGGTTTGAAATTAGGTGAGTTAGGCATGATGGAGTCAGGTCAGTGTAATTATGGATCGAGTCAAGTTATAGGCATGGATCGAGTCAGGTTATAGGCATGTATTGAGTTAGGTTATAGGCATGGATTGAGTCAGGTTATAGGCATGGTTGATTCAGTTATAGGCATAGATTGAGTAAGGTTATAGGCATGGTTGAGTCAAAGTTATAGGTATAGTTGAGTTAGGGTATAGGCATGGATGATGATTCTGGTTGGTTTTAGGCATGATTCATTATGTTGGCAATGAATGATACTATGGGTCGGATGGGAAAGGTTCTATAATCTATGTGTATTGATGATAGAGGGATGCTAGGTATAATAAATGAATGCTATGGTAAGTAACTTGTTATGTATGTGGCTTGATTTCCAATTTTGTTAGAAAAGAGGAACTAAGTGAAATGTGGAGTAAATGGTGAGTTAGGCATGGTTGATGAATTTTTAGGGTAGAGAATGGCCGAGCTAACCTCCAGGGCCCCATGCTCTCGTAGTACTACCTACATAGTCCCGGTGAAATGGGACCTCAAGTTGGTGTAGTTCTACCATGAGCTAGGGAAGAATCGAGAATGAGTTGGAAGCTTTTAGGCATGTAGTGGGTTTAGGTGTAATAGGTGTGGGTAGATTATAGGTAAAATGATGTAGGTGAAGGTGATTATGATGAAAGGGGAGGATTACCCCAAAGGTAAGCGTCAAGTACGCAGTCCTATATAAGGTAATCAAAATGTCAACAAATATGGTTAAAAGATAAGAGGGGGGCAATAGAGCCACCTGATTGGGTAGGATCATACCGAGTAGATAATACCTTGAAGAGGGTGATGAACACAATACCCGAAAGGCATTACACGATTAATTGTTCTACAGTGAAAGTAGTCACAGGATGACCAAATGTCAAAATATCAAGATGTCCCTTAAGGTGATTGAGGAAATGAGAGTGGAAATGGTAAGGTGGGTGAAAGGTAGTTAAGTTTATATGTTTTTATTAACAGGGTTTTTGGGCAAGACGTCCAAGGTCACAATGGGAAATTCCATGGCTAATTTTTTTTTCTTTTTTTTTTGTTTTGATTTTCGATGCGGAAGTCTATATGGGTGAAATAATAGAAATAATATGTTACTCATTGAGGTATTCATGAAGTCGATCGATGCGGGAAGCTTCGCTTTTATGGTTTTTTTTTTTTTTTTTAAGAAAGCTTCACATAGATGTCCTTCGAGGAGTAGTCTATTTATAGTAGCAATTTTGTCGAGAGGAAGATGTCCTTTTAAGGGAGTCATCTATTTATTAGAAGTTGACTCAAGGATTTTGGTCCCATGTGAGGTTTTGAAATCATGGACAAGACCAAGGTGAAGGATAGGACTTTTGTTCAAAAGGAAAGTTGGAACGACCATGGGATCTCATCTAAAGATAGATGAAAATTTTCCCTAAGAATCGAGCTATGTGTAGTGCCATGGTACACATATTCAAGAGAAGATAATAAGTGACGGGTACTCACATGATTCTTGTTTAATCATTAAGGACATTTATGGAGAGGATAGTGCTCAAGGGACGAGCCTATAAAGAGACACAGTGGTAAGGTAGGTAGGACAATGAGTCAATGGTAGAATGGTCGAAGATACAATGTGTTAAAGGGCTTATGTTTGGGTTTACCATCAAGTGAGGAAAAATGATAGGCACCTGATCCATAGGTATGAGCTATGATGTATGGTCCAAGCCAATTAGGAGCAAATTTTCCCGTTTACTTTTTTCTTCTTTGGTTAGGTTTTGACTTTCTTTCAGACAAGATCACTAACTTGGAACATTCGTTCATGAACAAATTTGTCATAATCACGTTTGATACATTGTTGGTAAACTTGAAGGTGATCTTGAGAATTAAGAAGACATTCATCTAATAACTCTAGTTGTGTTCAAGTGGTCCCGATGAAATTCATCATCAGATAAGCATGTCATGGAGAGAAATGTAAAGTGAGGGGATCTAGACTTCAGAGGTAGAACAGCCTCTCAGTAGTACCGTAGACCAACAAAAAGGGTTTGGCCACAGTGGAAGTGTGAATACTATTGATGTATGCCCATAGAGAAAAAGGAATGTGTGTATGCTAATCCTTCTAGGTATCATCAACCACTTTCATGAGAATTTTGTTGAAGGTTTTGTTAGTGGATTTAGCTTGGCCATTGGTTTTTGGGTAATAAGGTGATGAGAAACTAAGTTGAATGCCGAAGGTGTCACAATGTTTTTGTAGTGTTTTGTTTTTGAATTGTCTTCCATTATCAGTGATGCGGCGATGAGGAACACCAAAGTGAAAAATGATGTGATGGTTAATGAACTCACATATTTTCTTGGCTTTCATGGAGATGAGTGGTATGGCATCCACCCATTTTGTGTAGTATTTGGTAGCAGTTATGATCCATTGATGGCATTGGGAAGAATGATGATTGATTTCTTTGATAAGATCCAAACCCCATTGAGAGAAGGGCCAAAGGTCACGACCAACCTATAAGGCATGACTGGGTGTATGATGAAGGTTGGACTATTATTGGAATTTCACAAAATGTTTGACATAGTTGCAACAATCATGGTTAAGGGTCAGCCAGTAATAGCCTAAGTGAAGAATATGCTTAGCAACAACAAGGCCACTAAAGTGACCTCCACATATGCCATCATGAGCCTCCTTAATGGTATAAGGAATTTCAAAACTTGTGAGGCATCGTAAGAGAATACCATCAAAGCTGTGATTATAGAGGAGTGCCCCCAGGATAATGAAATATGAGACCTTTTTAAGGAAGGCGTGTTGTCCGTTACGGGTGAGATCAGGAGGTAGGATGGAGAGGGAAAGGTAGTCAGAGTATTTTTATACCAAGGTCACATGGATCGGGGATGATGGTTCCAATTGAGTAAAAATCGTAAGGTAAATAAGAAGGTGAATGGAGGCGTTGCACGGTGACAAATATTTTGGAATCGGTAGGGGAAGATGGTATTTGGGAAGCTAAGCAGCCATGGTATCTACAAATTTGTTACTTGAACATGGGATGGTTTGAAGGGTGTAACAATCAAAGGTGGTCAAAAGTATGTCTACATGATGTTTATACTTTTGAAGTATCTTTTTATGACATTGGTACATACCATTAACTTAGTTTATGACCAATTGTGAATCAAAAAGATGTGGATTGATTTGAAATCTATGGTATAAGTGGCCCGGAGACCTAGTACAAGCGCTTCGTACTCAGCAATATTGTTGGTGCATTCAAAGTCTAGTTTGAAAGACAAAGGCATGGGTTCTCCATCCAGAGGAATGAGGATAACACCAGCCCTACCCCCACGCTGACACTTGGAACCATCGAAGAACAATGTCATTTGGTAAGGGGGTTCATCCAGGAAAGAGTAGCAATGGACTCATCAGGAAAGCCAAAATTAGAGGGTTGGTCCCCAACAATAGGTGCATCACCCAGATTTTTGGTGATATCCTGCCCTTGATGGACTTTTGGTGAATGAATTCAAGGTTAATATCAGCTAAAATCATAAGCCATCCTGCAAAGGCACTAATTTTGATAAGGTTTGGCGTATATGAAGTGTAAGGGATCGGTGTTGGTCATGACATAGGTTTTATGGTTGAGTAGGTAATGCTTTGAAGTTTGGTGGCAACAAAAACTAAGGCTAAGAAAAAAATTTCTGGATGGTTGTATTAGGTTTCATAGTCCAAAAGAGTACGGCTAAAGTAATAAACCACCCGCTCCCCGTGTTGTTCATCGCGATGAGTAAGCATGGCTCCCAAGGAATGATCTCGTAGCTAATATGTATAGGTAAAAAGGTTTATTGTCTTTAGGTGGAATGAGTATGGGTGGTTGGAGAATATATTATTTTAGGGCCTCAAAAGCTTTGTGACAGTCATCATCCCATTTAAAGGAGACATCCTTCCTAAGAAGATGATGAAATGGTTGACACCGATCGATAATTGTGAAATGAAATGGCGAATGGATTACAATTTACCTTGTAGGCTACGTAGTTGTTTGAGGTTATTGGGTGGAGGCATTTCTAGAATGGCCTTGACTTTAGCAAGGTCAACTTCTATACCACGAAGGAAACAATAAATCCCAGGAGCTTTCCTGAGAGAACCGTGAAGACACACTTTTTAGGTGAAGGCGGATGCAATATTTAATGAGGCGGTCAAAGATGGTTTTGAGGATGACGAGGTGCTTGGCGCAACCGTTTAGATTTGGCCAAGAGATCATCCATGTAATATTCCAATATGCGATATATGATATTATGGAATATGTAAGTCATAACATGATGATATGTAGTACCAACATTTTGAAGGCCAAAAGGCATGAATTGATAACAAAAGGTTCCCCAAGGGGTATTGAATGCAATCTTGTGCTGATCTTATGGGCAAGGAAAATTTGGCTATAACCCTATAAGCCATCCATGAATGAGAGCATCTCATGACCAATGGTGAGGTCAACAAGTTAATCAATACTAGGCAATGGAAAGTCTCCTTTTGGGAAGGCTAGGTTGAGGTCATGGAATTCTATGCAAATGTAAAGTCCCCTATTACTTTAGTAACGAGGACAATGTTAGAAATCCAATGAGGATACTCAATGGGTAAGATGAAGGAAACCAAGAGAGAAGGCACTAAATTTCTTCTTTAACGATAAGAGAAATACGAGGGTGTGTTTTCCGTAGCTTTTTTGATAGGTTTACCATCGAACGGTTACGATATTGTGGACCACTATGATGGGGTTAATACTTAGGCATGTCTGCGTAAGACCAAGAAAAAGCATGGTTATGATCTCGAGAAAAGAAGTGATGGCTTCCTATTCAAGAAAGATCTAAATATTGTCGATCTTTAGGATGTGTGGGTCATCCTGAGTATGAATGTTGATCTCGATAGTCAATTCATTCAACATGGTTTGTGTCTCAGAGGGTAACACCTGATGAATATATGAGTCTTCTACACCAAGGTAGGTAAGATGGATTCATAATCTTGACATTGAATGATGTTAATGGTAGGTGTGTCATCATCGATCATCTCAGGATATAGGAATGGGAGAGTGGAAGGGGCCTCACCTTTTCATTGATAAGTAAAAGGCCCCAAGGAAATGGTGTTTATGAAAAAAAAGCAGCGGGATAGATTCAGGATCCATCGACTCTGTTGGTGAGGGTGGTGATGAAGGTGGAGTAGGTGAGGGTAGTGATAAAGATGAAGGTTGAGGAGAGATAGTGTCTTCATATGAGTTCAATGCGGGCTTGTTTGGTAGGAGGTTCGGGGAAGCCGATACCACTACGGTAATTATGTTTGCATGGGTGGTACATGGAATAACAAAGATGGTGACCTTACTCATAAAAGCCATAACAAAAACCCTTCCACGCATAGTGGTGGAGGAAGGTGTGGACAAAATGGTGATTGGTAAGTGATTAGAAGTCAATGAAAAATAGTTAGGGTTGTGATGGTGGTTCAAGTGTGTAAGTGGTAGTATCAAGTCCCCATAGGTGAGACTACTACGAAGATGATAAGGACCATAAAGGAGGCATTCTCCTATATGGTGATCATAGTGAGGGTGTTGGTGAAGGATTCCATACTGTGTGGAGTAAGGAATGTGTTGACACTATATAGGAGGTACTCCCCCAAAGTGAGGTGTTGAAAAACCTTCCAAGGATCAATGGTTAGTATGTAGGTAGCTGGAATGGATGATGTATCGAGGTTGATGTGGAGGTTGAGTTAACAGATTGGGAAGCTAATGGTTTAGCGGTGGAAGTTATGGTAGTGGTAGGAATGGAGGAGGTATGTATAATGAAAGTAGCGGCTGTACTAGTAGGTGGAGGTGTAGGTGAAGTGGTATTGGTTACGGAGGTAGACAAGGATGTTATGAGCATGTTACATGTTTTGAAAGGTGATGGGTCAGCTAGAATTGTATAAGTGTGTCCTTCTTGCTCAAACTTTACATAATGATGCAAATTAGAAGGAATTTAACCCATGACACATATCCAAAGTGTCTACCAAGCAACAAGTTATATTGAATCCCCCTCCAAAACATAAAACAATTTTGGAACAAAGTGTGGGGGCCCATGTGAATGTGAAGGATGACAATGCCTAGTGTGGAGGTGATAGCATCGTTGAATGAACGTAACGTGACCAAATGTTTATGCATGCAATTATTAGGTATGTGCATTTGAGAAAATGCATGGGATGAAATGATGTTAATGCTAGCACCTCCATCAATCATCACACAACGTACCCGTATGCCATCAATGTGGACAAAGATGAATAGTGTTGGGTTTGGGTCATCATTTTGGTATGGCCTGATCTCCTCCTCTGAGAAGCTAAGCGAGGCCACTTGGTGAACAAGATGGGGTGAAAATGAAGGTGCTAATTTGGTGAGAGACACTACATGATGGGGTTTGATAATGGAGGCTACGGGTGTAGGGTCATTGGGTAAAACCTCAATAGATTGAAGAACCTCTATGAGGGCTTGACGATGTGATTCCAAGGTTTGGATGAGGTCATATAAGGAAATTTTGAGGGAGATTTGTGTAGTTGTTTGAGCATTGTGCAATGTGTGATGCCCTTAGAAATGGGGTATGTGGGGCCGCGGATAGTTATTTTAGGTATGGGTGCAGATGGTATGTTGGGTATAGGATTGGTTGGTGGGTCGATTGCCTTTTCTTGACCATTCATGCACATGTAGTGACGTGTACCATGTTGATTTGAGGGAAATTTGTAAATGGATAAGGTGTAGGGTGAGTGGTATAATGAAATGAAGGGAAAAAACCTACTTTGGAGGAGAAAAGATCTGTGAGGTCGGTTGGGTGTAACAACATTTAGGTTGTGGCGTGGCAAGCTCTCTAATGCGAACCATGCTGATTTCAAATTTTGGGTATGGATCTAGGAGCTGTCGGGGTGGAGGTTGTGGTCGTTGAGTGGGAAGTGTGGGAATGGGTGTTAGTGAAGCGAAATCCTCATCAAGAAGGTCATCGTCATCAAAGCTAGGTTTCGTGGGCACAATTAGATAAGGAAGGTTTTCAAGGCCTTATAGTTCTCCACATCATGCGCTAGCACATGATGGTATGCATAAATTTTAGTATCATCAAACCCTTTTGGCTTGGGTTTGAGGGGTCATAAGGTTGGAGTGGCGTAATGTGATAATAGAAATCTCGAGGAGGTTGGTTAAAATTTTGGCATAGGAACTTGATAATGGATCACAATGGGAAGTGATGTGGGTTTGGGTGTAGGTGTGGTTTATTGTCGAGGAACTATTTTTGGAAGAGTAGGAATGGGTTGAGCTATGGGTTTAGCTACCACCGTGGTTTGAGGTATCGGTTGGGTTTGTTTGGGTAGGGATATACTAGATGAATGGGCGGGAAGGTGTGGGGTTGTTTTGACTACCTTGTTATGGGGTAGTGGGATTTTTTTTTGGTTGCACCTTCTTCCAAGTAAAGGTGATGTTGGTGTATGAGGTCTAGAAGGAAAAGTAGATGGAGGAAGAGGGCGAGTTACCCACGGGGATAACAGGGTGCTTTGAAGGTAGATGACGTGGGTCGTACTTGGGGTGTGAGGGATAAAGACTAAAGTGTAGTGGGTAGTGAAGCAATAATCGAAGGTATTGGAGGTATTGGTGGTAAAGAGACTACTAGTGTGGGTATAAGTCATGTTGTGTGTGTGGGTAGGTTAGATTTTTGTGTGGAAGGAATGGGTTGTTGTGTTATTGGTTCATGGATGGGTGATGGATGCTTGACCATGTTAGGAAGCTGAGGTCTTAAGGTAGACATGACAAGTGCGGGTGTGATTGCTGCGGTTGGAGTATGAGGTCGATGAGTTTTTTTCTTTGGTTTGGGTGTCAAAGTAGGTGTGTTATTAATGTTGGATAATGTAGCTAAATCTAGCTTAATATGTGGATGAGTAAGGTTGGTGGTTAGGGTGACCCCTAAAGTGGTAATAGGTTTAGTTGAGGCAAATGTTGTGGGTATGAGTTTAGGTTTAAATGTAGGTCAAATTATAGGTAATGGTGTGGTGTGAGTGCTAACAGTATCATGGAAAGGGTTGTGACAACAAAGTGGTTGTATTTGGTTTGATGGGTGGAAATGTGCTTGGGTAGATAGTGGAGGTATCAACTGAGGGATATCTGCATCCGTGTTGAGACAGGGAGTAAGATGTGCCCCCATAGTAAAGCCCTATCCACATAATCTAGGTGATCGGCCAAACGTGAGAACGACATGTTTGTGGGTGGAGTTGGCGAGGACCTAATGGGAATTCCCGTAAAATGCATTTTAGAGATGGGGAATTGGCCAACTTCATCTTCCATGGGTAAGAGAGCTGAAAGTAGGTCTGGGATTTTGGGTAGCTAATGGATAATGCTCACCAAGAGGCAAAGGTATCTCAACTTGGTCTATGATGGGTGGAATAGATTATGGGAGCTCCTCTATAAATGGAGAAACAGATAGGTGATCCTTTGTAGGTGGAGGAGGTAATGGGTGCTCCTCTGCAGGTGGAGGAGGTAATGGGTGTTGCTCTATGGGTGGAGGAGGTAATGGGAGATCCTCTATGGGTGGAGGAGGTATGTTAGGTAAAGGTTCTCTAAGTGGAGAAGCTAGGGGTAAGATGGTCTCAACGTTAGTAGAAGACCCTCCATAGTGATGGAGGAGATGAAAGGTGTTCCTTTGTTGGTGAAGGAATAGTGGAGGTTGGTCCCAATGTGGGAGGAGGATTTCGGGCTAGGATTTCCTCTATGGAAGGGATGTGAGGTAGGCCGAGAGGTGACATGTACCTCATTAAAGATTGCGTGAACCTCGCGAGTATGAGTATCTTGAGTGGATGTCTCACTTTGGTTTGATTGGATGAAGGGCGGGGTTGGGAAATGGTTTTTTAAAGATTTTTATATTTTGGTTAGGGGTGGCATTGGGATTATCCATAGTTAACTCAGATTTCTTGAGCATTTCTTGGACAATATTCTTGAAAGTGATGTAGTTTCCATCACTATGACCCTTTACTCGGTGATAGATACAGAAATCATGCTCTTTATAGCATGCGGGCATGGGGTGAGTAGGGTCAAAACTAGTATGGGGTTTTATGGGTGGAAGGGTGATGGTTCGACTTTGATATGCTTTTCTAAGATAGAAGAGTAAGGTTCCCCAATTGAGGGGTATATTTTTTCTGCTCTTGTATGAATTAAAAATCCTGGATAGTTCATAGATTAGATGAGGGTGTATCTTGATTGGATGGATGAACTAGGCCGGCCTTAAGTACCACTACATTAGCAGTGTCCTTAGTTTTGAATAATTGGAATGTGGTTTGAAGAAGAGGTTTCATTCGAATTGAATGTTGAATTCTTATTTCGTAATTGGATTTTCTTCTCTTCGATGGCCAGGATCTCTAAATTTCGTGCCATAGTGAATGCCTCATCAAATGTTCGGAAGGTTTAGACTTGTAAGGTTGGGGAGATATGTCTAGTGCAAGCTCATGTGAAGAGCTTGATGAGTTCAGTTTGTGGTAGTTGGAATTTAAGTTGATTGATCAAATTCGCCCAATGAAGTGACAAAATCTATGATAGATTCGTCCTCGTACATACGTTTGGAATATAGATCAGTCATGGTAACCTTCTTGACGATATTGATAGAGAAATGATCCAAGAAGGCTTGGGCTACCTGATTGAATGAGAATATAGAGTGTTTAGGTAACCCACTATACCAATATAATGCTGGTCCAGTGAGGGACATGGGAAAAATTCTCAAAAGTAGGGCATCATCTTGAGCGATCGATAACACCCGTGTTTGAGCGAGTGCAAATGTTGTTGTGGGTCTTCCATGCTATTGAAGCGGTTGAATTTAGGAATTTCCCAATGCACAAGGTGTGAACGGATAGGAATGGATGGGTGAATAGGCTCGTTGCAAATCTTGTTGTAGGTGAGAATGTTGTGGGAGCCAAAACGATGCCTCCAATGTATCGCTTCTTGTCCAACATCAATTTAATTAGGTCATTAGTGGGTTGTGATGATTGGATGCCTCCTATAGCATGAGGAGGTTGGTTTCGGGCATATAATGGGGGTGACATTCCGAGTGTATGGGATTTCCATGTAAGGTGGTGGAGAAGAAGGTAGTTAAATAAGGGGTACATACCCAGAATGAACAATAGATGAAACAGGTAGTTGTTGGTAGTACATATATAGGGGTCGAAGGGTCGTGGTAACCCTAGTGGTAATAGGGGCTAATGATTTTGGAATGGAAAGAACCACATTCTGAAATGGGGTAGGGGTCACCGACACTAGAGGTGGGAATGTAACTATAGGTATGTATGAGACAGTAGGGGTGGATGAGGTTGTGTTTGTGGTAGTCACCGAGGGTATGGTGGATGTGATGGGTGCCACATAGGTAACAGATGTGGAAATCATAGCAAGTATAGAACCTAACTACAAAATTACTAGAGGTAAGGTGGATGCGGGTAACATGAAGCTAGATGGGGCTGATGTGGAAGTGGGTGTGAGAGTTAGGGGGATAGATATGGGCATGTCATATATCAATTGACCTAAGGCATCTTGAGTGGATGCGTGGGAAAGGTAAAACTTCAAAAGATAGGGTTGTGGTCAAGAGTCATGAGAACTCCTAATCTCCAAAAGTGATAGTAATAGGATGGATGGGATCCATGGTTGGTGATAAAATAGAAGGTGGTGAAGGAATAGGTGGGATTTTTTTGAAAGTAACATAGAATACGAGGTGCACTTGCTTGTCATCGCGTCGGCCACGATGTGAACAAGTATTGATCGGATGGGGTTGCTTCTCTATAAATGATACTGAGAGAACAACAAGAATAGGTGAGTCTGGTGATGAAAAGTGGATGAAGTAACAAATGATGGTTGGAATGTGAAAACAAGCTAAGCGATACCGGTTAGGTAAAACGACGTCGGTCGGGGTAATTGTGCAGGTCACTTGTAAAAATGGACAAAGTGAGTAAATAGTGAGACAAAGGTAAAATCATGCGGTATGTCAAATCTAAGGATGTTTAAAATGTCAATGGGAATAATGACAGTGATATAGACTGTGAGAAGTTGAAGAAAGTGAAGTAAAATTTTGTTTTGAGTAGATTAGCAAAAGGACTAGAACCAACATCGGTTGGGTATAACCGATGGCGGTCAAAGGTAACCAACAACGATTCTTGTGAAATTGAAACAGTTGATGAAATAAATTTGTTGTGAATTAAAATCGATGTAGAATCGGACCTGAGAATTCTAGAAATGATGATGATATGGCCCAGGCACACTCAGGTGAAGCCAATATACACCAGATATGATGAGGAGTGTGTAAGGATGAACAAAATAAAGTGATGAATGTGATCTTTCACCTCAAAATGTAAGCCAAGCAGAAACAAGAAGAAAATGTGATCCTAGGAGTGCCTTTTCTATTATGTTTATTTAGCTTATGCTATTTAGGGAATGACACATGAATTGTGAAATATATTTTTGGTGAGGATGGCTTCCTACAAAGAAGGAGATCTAAAAGGTGATGTTTCGTATGTTATGGTGGGGGGCGGGCTTTGCTCTAAAGTATGACTTGAAAGAGCAAAGTGAGTGGTGCCCATTTTGTCGTGATCGTGTGATCACCTACAACTTCTTCTAGGTAGGATGTTCATTAAGAATGTATGTATTTTGAATTTTTGTGTGGTTTGGTAAGACTCAAAAAAAGAGAAAAGGATAAAAGTGCTAATCTACAATTTGTTTATCAACCATCGATTGGTTATGACTTGAGTGTATATGTTTCCCTTAATTCATGTGAGCTAATGCAATAAATAAGAATGGAATGCAATTGTTTTTAAACCCAAATCAAAAATTTGGAATTGGATGAGATAATAAGATGAAGAGGAAGAGGGATGCTCTTTCATTACAATGCGAGAAAACATGAAGAAATGATTCCTTTTAATTACACCAAAAGAAAAGTTTCCTTTAGAGCAAATAGAAAGGAGATGTGGATTACCATGGAATAAAATCGGTCATGTATGCTTTTAAAAGGAAACAAACACAAAAAAATTCCTAGGAATGAATGAAATGAAAGGAACCCAAGATGGGTCCCACAGAGCATGCCAAAATGTTTCACCTTTTTCTTAAATTGTTTCTTTAAAATGTTGACAAAACAGATAGGGTAACAGGTGTAGGAGGAATACCTATTCAAATTTTAGTTGATGTGTTGTTGTGCGCATATGACTTTCAAATCCACAGTTGATTGTGAGAGCTTCCTTTTGGCTAGGAGGAACTACCTGTAATGAAAATAAGACCACTAGAAGGAATTAAACAATATGGGCAGTGAACTACCTAGTGTAAGCTAGATCCAGGAAGTATGATACTTCCTAGATGGATGTCAGTCCACTATTTTAAACAATTCAATGCTGTAAATAAAGTAAATCCTATTGTTATTTCAAAATGATTTGGGCATATCACTTAAAACACAACAAGAAAATAGATCTAATCTAACAGGCTAAGCTAGAATAGAATTCAAAGGTCAAATGATGCGTTCTAGGTTTCTGCAGTCCGATAAAGGTCTTAGGTAGGTCATAGGTGAATGAGGGTGAGATAAAATTAGATGGGTAGGTATTTGTTTAGGGCTGTGTGGGAAAACACAGAGACCGTGTTGGTCAGGATGGTTAGGTATAACTGGTGCCGATTCTTGTGAGATATAGAAATGTCACAGAATAGGTTTTTGGTCTCTTTTGTTATTGCACAAAGGAATTTGGTTGGTCGGGATGAGGTATTGGGTGACCGGAATGTGATTTTGCAATTTTTAATGGGTCTATGGAGGTGAAAATGTTTGAGAAGGTCAATAGGGAGCAAGATATACAATGGATGATAAAATGAAATAACCAAGAAAGTATGATTTTATACTCGGATTCCATTCTGTATGTTTGTGTGTGAAGGATGGAGGTGCTGATGATGGGTTTGAAGGTTGTAAGTGATCACCAACTGAAGAAAATATTCTACATGGGCTATCACATCTCTTGCTTGGATAGATCGGATCGTCGTTGGGATGGCTATGAAAGAGAAGATGCTCAATCTCCTTCCTTGGATGTTGAGTTTTCAATGGAATTTCCTCTCTCGAAGATGCGTTATCTCTCCGAGATGTGTTCTTGCTTGTCATAACTTTCTTGCTTTCAAATTCTCTAACTTCAAGTTCCAACCTTAATAATAAGGTTGTTTTTTGGTTAAAAGGGGTAATCGATGATGGTCTTTCTTAACCGCAATGGTTAGGAGTAATCGATGTCTATCAAGGCGAGGATTTCCTAGGTTTAATAAACTAGGAGATCCTCCCGATTTCCTTCGATCTCATGTCGTTATCTTGTGAACTAGACTCAAGCCTCTTGTGAGCATGCTAGAATGTGGTTAGAGGGAATGTAGGCATTGATTTTTAGGGTTTGGGTAAGTCTTAGTTAGTTATGGGAACTTATTAAGAATAGGTCTTAGGTTGAGTTGGCTTGGTGAGGTGTCTAAGTGAATCAGTATGTGTAGATATTATTTAAATAAGATATTTAAATAATAAATATAGTGAGGATAATGCATTAATTAAATTAAATTAATTAAATTAATATTAGTGGGGTGAAGGGTTCATGGCTAGGTAAATGTAATAAAAGGGGATTATATTTCAAGGGACAAAAGGGGAGTGTGACCTAATTTTTGTGTCTCCACAATCAACGAAGAAGCACACCCCAAATAATGTGTGTGCAAAATGATAGTTACATGCAAATATGATCAAGACAATGTCAATATTTATGTCAAGCTCGAAATGAACAAGGCGTAAATTTTAACAAAGGGTAGATGTGACTTCCAATCAAAGGATACCGAAATGAGTTAAACAACTAACAATGCCAAAATGTTAAAGGGTGAGGATTACATTTGTAAGCCATGTAGCCACACTAATTGGAAACGTTAATCAAGCTTCATGAAGAAGTGCGATATTAGTGCCAACGTGGTATCAAAACGACACAAACAAAGTAAAGTTTACACTCTTCAATATTTTGGAAAATGTTTGAAGAAAAATTGAGTAAAGGTATATTGAGGATTTGTTAAAATGTGTGTGGCATAACAACACATTACAGAAAATTAGATCATGTTTATGAAAAACATGACATAAGTATCTTAATTGTGTCAAGATAATGCAAATGAGGCAACACGTCAAAGGGAGATCAAAGTATGATCTTGAAATCAAGATCAAGTTGCCATCAAAGATATAAGGATGCATCCATGCACTTTAGACGTTTAACAACTCATCTACAAACATGGATGAGCATAAACAGACAAAAAAGTGGTGAACACTATCTATGACAACACTCCCAAAGATGCCTTCTGTTTCCCCAAATGGGAAACAAGAATGCAAAGGTGTAGATCAAAATATGGAAATGAACTAAGTGTTACTTGGGCAGAGCTTCGCCTCATCCGAAGGTGAGAAAGAAGCTAAGCTAAGTGAAATATCATCCAATTTCTGTGATGAAAGGCACTTAGATCCAACTTAAGTGGATTCTTTGCCTTGTTTGAAAAACAAGGTTATGAATCCAAACAAGTTATCAATTCATGATGGCCAATATGTGACAAAGGACTAGTAAAGTGGGCCTTGAGACAAAATGGCATCCTTAATAAGATCTCTCAATTAGGTGTTACAAAGTCGTCTAAGAGCGAGCACGATTTACCCATAAAGTCACATTGACTAATTTTGTAGTATCTCGGTTTTACCCCTTCAGTACAAGTGGGAACTAATTACATCCATCATGTACTCTTGCTAGGGTTGTGATATGGACAACTTTGTAACACTAACTCCCAAGGAAAATTAGTCACGTGGGTAAGTGAGGCACTTCCTGTTTCATCCACGAGGTTACACATCAGTGGAATACTTGAGGTTCTGGTACCACCCCCATTGTTGTAGCTTAAGGCATTATGTTAGATGGGTTATGTTCTAGTTAGCGGATAGGGACATACCCTTTTCCAAAACCTCATGTAATACAAAGTGATGAAGAGTAGTGTGTTTTTATATTTTTAACTTAAATGTAGTTTCAAGTAGCACACCATTTAGAAACCTAAAACACGTGTATTAGATAGTTTTTTGTTTTAGACGTCTTTCTTCTACAAGTGTTGGGTACTGTAGACAACAAGTTTTAGTAATTTTCCAGTTCGCAGATTGATGTCAAGAAAGAGAACTTTACTCCTTGCTTTTGATTCCTAAGATCATCAATAGGCATGAAGGAAGAGCATACGCAATGTGAAAAAGCCTACGAAGTCACGTGAAATTTAACTTTATCCTTTATGAAATAAGTATTTGGAACATTCAATACAAGTTTTTTATAAGTGTTTTTATCTCCAAGATCACTTTTGGAGGCACGAGGAGAGGAAATATGCAAATTTTCAAACCTAGTTTAAGATAAGAACCAAAAACACTTAACTATGCAAATTGAAATACCAAATAAAAACTCTATTTTTAACTTTTTAGTTTGAGAAATTTGTAGCAAAGATAAAAAAATGTTTTGCAGATTATAGAAAAAATTTCAATCTTTACACAGATGCCTACACTCCTAAACCGACACTAGCGCTCCCAAACCAACGAGTACACACCGAACTCAACGGATATGCCTACAAACAAAAATTAATGAAATCTAGTATATTAAAAACACATACGCATCCAGCTAGACAAAGATGCTTGCAACTCAACATGGATGCTTAGGTTTTAATAGAGACATGCCCAAGCATAAAACATATAGTTTCAAATTTTTATACAAATCGGGCTATTTACACAGACGCGTCTAGAGAGGCGGAGACATGGACCATCCGATGGAGATGCATGCGCATCCCTATAGAGATAAAATTTTCCAATGATGAGGACATCAAAAAAGGTATGCTTATGTTATGATAGGGACACTAGGGTTTCAACATGTACATGCCCCTTCTTAACACCTACGCGTACCCTATGAAAAACCTGCAAAAATCAAGGATTTTAAAATTTTCAAAAACAAATAAGTTATTTTTTAGTCAAAGTGTCCTATTTCTATATCAAACCCACAAAATAAATGCAAATGAAGGTCATTTATCTAGTGTTAGAAACAAAAATGAGGAAATAACAAGTGATTTGACCCAAAAAACTTGAAAATGAACTTTGAAGAACTCAAAAGACCTCCATTAATGGAGGATGGACTTCATGTCCCACCGGTCAAGCTTGCCCATCCATTTCATACATTTAGAAAATCTATGGAATGAGGCTAAATAACCTCAAAGCTTTGCTAAATCATCCATTACATACATTTGGCACTCCCAGGTGGGACGAAAACTATTTTAGATTAGATTAGAATAAACATGCTTTAGGCTAGTTAACTAGGGTTTAGGCTAGTTAAAATTTATTAGCAAGTGATTAGAGAATCATTGAGAGTTAGGATGGGTATGGATAACAAATTGTGACTAATAGATAGCCTATGAAGCCAAGCAGAGAAGTGGTATAGAGAGAACTAGGGAGGTTCTCGAGTGGTTGAAAGGAGGAATGTTTAGCTAATAAGAGAGATATTAGCAAAATAAGCTGATTATAGGAGGAATATGACTGAAAGAGTGTCGTGAATGGGAATTTAAGAATGGAATGAAGAAGGGTTAATTAACTAAGTTTCATCAATTGTTAAATTAGATGAAATGCTAAGTGTAAGCATATTATAAGTGTGTACTGATTCATGAGGTATAACATACTTGGTGATGATATTTAGGTCATTTCAATTCCATTTATTGTTCACATGCCATATTTGAGATATGTTGATGTGACTTTGGTATTCATTGTTGGAAAATGGTTCCTAGAGGTTCCGTATTTGAGTCGGAAACAATCCTACTTTGTGGTGACTTGAAGAAAATGAACGATGCATAGGTTATTTATCTTATTGATGATGTTCATGTGGTTTCTATTAAATTTTGGGAGCCTTTGGGGGAATTAAAATTTTGGATGAATCCTTGGAGGTTTTGGAGTGCTTGGGGTAGGAGAATGATGCAGAGCATCATTTTTGTCTGTAATGAATTTTTTGTTTTCTTCTACCTTTTGTTTTGTAAAGAATCCTAGTAGGTTTATTAGGTATATCTATAATATTATATAGCTTCCTTGATTCATTTAATGGTATTTTTGTCTCTTGATCATTTCCTCCCAAAAATGGGATTTTTGAAATTTGTATCCTTACGACCATTGGAGGAGCTTTAATGAAAAATGTAAGGGTTGTTACTTATGTAATAGGTCATTATATAACCTTATTGGGAGAAAACAAGTGTTATGAACCATTTTCTGGTTTTTATGACTCGTAATAAATATACACTTGAGTTAGTCATCCCAAGGTAGAAATAAATAACTACCATCTCTCACATTTGAAAAGGAGATATTCGAATAGAATGGGAGTTAGTGTCATGAAAATGTGGTTCTATGGAAAAATATGTGGAGAGGATTCAAGATGTCTACAAATAGGGAAGCAAAAATTGTAATCAGACCTTTTATTCTAATAAAATGAAGAAATGTTTGTAAATTCTTGTATATAATACATGTATGGTAATCTTGAATAATTGTGTACTAAAACAATAGTTTTGCATGAATGATTGTTATTAGTATGTGTTGTTGATAAAAAAATTGTTTGATTTTGTGAAAGGTATGAAAGATTGCAAAGTTATATAAAGCCTCAAGAGCTTTCATTCATAAGAGAATGTAATGAAAGTGAAGTAGATAGGCATGATATTTCTTTCAATAAGGTTAGGATATTTGATTGAATGGTTTGAGAAGTTTCAGGAAAGAAGGAGTTTTAAAAATTATCCTTAGTCCATGAAAACATGAGAAGAGTCGTAGTACTTAGATGTTACCTTAAAGTTAAAAATTCAAGAAATTCAAAGACCTTTGTATGAGTGAGTTACAAATTCATTGATAGTGGTTGATGAAACAAAGGGAACTCTTATTAAAAAAATGTATGTAAATGGTCTATATCAATATAGATGAATAAAAATCACATAACTGGGTGTGAAAATCTAAGAAAGTTGTAAGGAAGATGAATTAAGTCAAATAAAATCCTAGATCTATCTCAAAAGTATGGGTTCTACCTTGTTCTTGAGGGTTGGAGACAATAAAAGTTAGTGTAAGTCTCAACAAGACCATGCACACTGATATTGCATAAGGAACATATCTTATAGGATATTTCCAAGGTGATATAAGATCAAATTTGTGTGAAGGAGGTTTAAATGTTAAAAATACCAAGAATGTAGTGTTGAATGTACTTTTACCAGTTAAGGAACATAATAGAAGGGTTGTTATTACAAAAGAATTTTTTTCATGAGCTAGGAGTGGTATCATATTTAAATGTTGAATAAATGAATAAAAAATAAGGAATATCAGGAACGTATTATCAAAGAGTCTTAAGTAACTCGAGATAGTGAAGTAAATAAAGTGTGCATAGTCTTAAAGGAATTATTATGAAATGAAAATTGTGCGACCAATCCATATATGAATCAAGAAAGCTTATTTGAGGAGTGCATGAAACTTATAGGTGAGTAGAGGACTATAAATGCGAGAGGTGTACAAGTGATTAAAATATGATGAGTTTAGGTGTACAAACACTACTTAAAAAAATATATAATAGTCAAGATAAAGATTCTTGAAACAACTTTTTGTTGGAGGAAGTAAATAATTGGGAAGAAAATCACTTAAAGTGAAACTCAAAGAGAAAATGGTGAGTTGGTAAGAGGTTCATGGTTTTTAAATAGTGTAAGAAGTCTACATTGAATCACATCCAAAGGATATGGATGACTATATTGTCACATTCATGACACGTTGTAGAAAATGTGTGTAAAGAAGTTTACAAATAAGGAACTTTAAGAAATATTGTGAAGAAAATCATGAACAATAATATGAGGGAGTTAACAATAAATAAAGGATACCCAGATTAGGATAAATACACATGGTTTGGGGGCCAAAAAGTAGACAAAATATGCTTTTTGGTCATTTTCACCATAATATGAGCACGTTATGGCTTGGTCGTGCTATAACACAAAAGAGAAAAATTGAGGTTGCATTATAATGTGAGTGCATTATGGCTCGATTTATGGAGCCATAATGTTCTCACGTTATAACGCACTCATATTATATACGTGTTCATGTTTTGATAGTCATAAAAAATAGTCGAAACTCAAGAGAAATTTACCTTTCAAATTCAAAAAGCTGAAGGATAGGAAACCACGACCGAGAAATAACATGAACATGTTTTTAGCATCAACACCCCATGGCACCTAAGATCAATGATGGTGGAAATCTCGGGAGCTTGGTTATTATTCATTTTAGGTTAATTTTCTTTATTAATCTTATTTTTGGGATTTTTGTTCATTTTTTTTTATTTTCATTTTCTAAGATTTCTATACTTTCAATTCAAACCCTCATTCACCCATAGAACATGATAAAGAAAAAAACATCCTCGAATGACCCCCTTCAATAGAAATACATCTTCCTAACACCCAAAAAAATATTTTTAGAGAAATTGAAAACAAAAATTCTCAAATTGAGGGTTTAATAGAAACCTTAAAATTACCTAATACCACAAACCCACATCATCATAACCTAGTTGCATCAATAGGATCATTATTATATACTATCAACAATGTGGTTGAACAAATAAGAAAATGGGAGAGTTTTAAAACAAAGTCATAATTTTTATGCAAGATTTTTTTCTTATGATGCATTGAAGAATAAAAAAATCATAAAATAAAAATTGTGTGCATTGTTTACTGACCCTAAAATTGATGCACCGCTACTATTGGGTTGCAAAAGAATCCACATCCACCGGTGTAATCATGAGAGGATAAAAAATAGATATTGGGATGGGTAGTGGATGGATATTTACCATCAACCTTACAAAAATTATAAGGTTCAATAGTATTTCTTGACGAAACTCTATTGCGATTTCATCCTTTATGAAATACATAAATATTTTTACATTCGATATTTTTAAGGAAAAGGCAAGTTCACAGCATTTGTAGAACTTGATAAATGGACCCATTTCTCACCCATCTATTCATCATGTTTTAGTCCCTTCTGTTGTGAAGGAGATAGTGGAGGTTCATACTCTTGATTCTATCAGGTCATTGACACATTCATTGCTTCAGCATGGAATTCATATCTCCCGTGGTGATGAGGATTGTCCTTCTATTAAGAAGACATCATATACCATATATTTTCATGATTGTGGGAGTATAGGCACCTATGTGATTGATGTTGTAGCTCCATAGCCTAGAAAGAATGCTCCACATCCTCGAAAGGAATCTTCACAACCTAGTCGGATGATCCACATGATGAGTAGGGTATCCTATTAGAGGAGGCACACATGATTATCTATTAGATAATATCATCAAAAAAGATGTTCTACTATATTTGACCTTTGGTATTGACAACAAAATAATTTTACATGAAATTAGTTGTAATTATATATATGTTGTAAAAATATTATAATTTATAATTTTAATAACTTTTGAGTGAAAATTAATGAGTCATGTATGTTTCTAGAAAATTACAGGGTCAAACTATACATCTAGTGGCACATTTCTCTTCTCGACATTTTTTTGCAAGAATGTTATCCCCTAATGTATAAATTAGTAAATATATTGTGTTAATTTGTTTTCCATATAGAGATGTTATCCTAAAATTACAATTTGATGTTGAACAAGTGAATTTCGGTATGAGTTTGCATGTTGGTGAATTTACTAATGTGAGTTTTATTATTTTTATTCATCATATACATGAAGAGAATGAACTATAGTTAACGTATGAATTTACTAATGTGAGTTGCATTATATTTTTAGTTGATGAAATCATAAAAGTCAAACTTGCTGATATTTGATGATCATTAGATATTAGATTTCTATGGGCATAGCTTTTGTCATGCCTCTTACATAGGTATGCGCTAGTAAAGTTATTTTCATAATGAATTTATTGTATTAAATAACATCATGTAGTATAATTAAATTAAATTCATGCGTATTATAATTTTATTCATCATGTTTTCCAAAGAGAAGAGTTGACTCCTCCAGGTTGTGCACCTCATACCAATTTTGATGATCTTGAGAGGAAGAGGATGCTTCTTTAGTGATAATCAAATTATGGTAAGTATTTTTGTAAGTAGTGTCATTGTATACATGTAAATAATTATATACTTATAGTTGTGTTTCTTTATTTGTATTAATATATATAGCTACAAGAATCCTTTAAGGATAGGAGGTTTGATCGGAATAAGGGACGTTTCCACAGCTTGTGCACGAGTCATCTTATTAGCGACCGCAGATAACTAGATAATATGATGATACCCCATAGATTAGATGTATAACGATATTTTTGTCTATGTTCATGGCATATTGGTGTAGATTTTTATATATTTTATTTATATCATTGTATATTCCAACACGTCTTTGTTAAGACATTGATTTCTATCAAATTTTTATGCTATTAAGGAATTTTCAATCAATATAATGTATGATAATTTTTTTAATCTTATTTTAAAATATAGTGGATGAAACATGCTTTATACATGTATCTAAGTGGATTAATATGATATCATAAGTATGTTATGTTAATATGTATTATTATTGTTAATATTTTTATGTTTTAAACATGGGAATCAAAAGTATATGTAACTAATTTATAGTTTTTTTATTGTATTATAATATTTCAATGCCATCAATTATAATAATATAATCTCAATGTTAAAGGAATCCACTTTCTAGAATCTCAATAATTCAAATTAAACATATGTAACAAGAAAACACAATATTACAATTATTTAAATGATTAAATTATCAGTATAGAGGGAAAGATATAGGGAACTCAAGAGGGATAGACATAGAAATAGAGATTGGGTGTGAGATAAAGAGATAAATAATGTGCGAGTGAAAGATAGAGAAAGATATAGTGAGAGTGATAGTTAGAGTGAGAGAGAATGTGAGAATTATATGTAGACACCTAAGATTAGCACTACTAATATTTCTATTTGTGTGTGCGAATCCCTCAACGATATAAATTTAAAATAAGTCACCTAACTTTGTACCACTCACATCATTAAATCATTATCCTATGTAAATATTATTCTACACCCTTAAAAACCTTTTATAAGCTACAAAATCCTCTTTTATCCATATTAAACACCCTAACCATCTTAAAACCACCTAAACCTATTTTACTAACATATGTAAATCTCAAAACCTCGTTCGTAACCTCCCCTTAACCATTTAACAACATAAACTACCTAAAGAACATGTTTGGAAGTGGTTTTAACCACATTCTAGATTTTCCCCCAAAATCAGTTCTTTGGCAATCCTAATCGATGAGCAATGATTATACATAGGAGTTTTGTCTCATCTCTTAGGGATATTCGAAAATAATTTCATCATGATCAAAATTTGATTTTGAATTCTCATAGTATTTAGGTCATTCTAGATATCATCAAGAACTTTTATTAACCCCTTAAATTATCAACACATCATTTTTATAGCCTTTCTCATTAATCAATTCCCAGAAACTCAACAACAAGACATCAACTTCAATCAACTCAATTCAACAATTTGAGACATTTTTTTTTTTCACATTAACATGTTTTAATCTACTTTTTCATATCATTTATAAGACACGGAAACATAAAAAACAATAAAAATATTCATGTTAAACCATTATTTATCGTATTTATAAAAGTTATATTCTTAACAACAATCACTAGTGATTTCCTGAATCACCATTAATCAACCTTGATCACTAATTATTCTTGTCAAATTAAATATTTTCATCAATCTAAAAGTTAATAATTACTTTTACTTCATTAACCAAACCATACATGCATGCACTATATTGTCCATACATCGGTCATTATGATGTGTGCTTATTAATATATGCAACATCAATCACAAGAGCATGAAACAAAGTACGAAACACAATAAAACCATACATCAGTGGGAAATCCTTGTGGGGATGAAAAACCATTGAAAATTTTATGATATTACACACAAAAAATAAATTCAGGAAACACTAACTTCATAATGAGCAATAATCCCTAGTTTAATAGAAAGCAACAACCATCTAAGGAGAACTAACTTGTAGTTTAGTGAAGAACTAAATCCACAAGGAGGATACAACCCTTAGGATGACTAAGCAAAATTCAAATTCTTGAAGATGTTTTATATCTGATTTTTCTTTTGCCAAATATGATGGAGATCACTTATACTTTTCACAAACCCTAGCTCATACCCTAGGGCATCAAACATGTGACTTCTTCTTCTTTCTCAACTTATCATGACTCTAATATCATGAAAAATTGATTAAAAACTCTCCTCAACCCTAAAAATATTATCAAGCTTCAAATTATTCCAGTTTACCTCCGTAATTCACTCACCTCTAAGTCACATTTCCCCCCTTGCAAGACTACCTCACAAAATGAACTCAAACTTCAGTTGATATGCAAATGTGCTTTCTAACCCAAAGGAGTTATGTAACTCGTAATAAATTTGACCCATACATATTAATTAAATCCAAATAAAATTATAACACCTTTCACATACGATACATATAGGTCATCCTAGCCAAAAACCACTTTTCATGCACCAACAATCATTAAAACCTTGCATTTGAATGAGAAAAATCCCCTCATTCTAAAAACATTCTTAGTAAAGATCCCATATTCCTAAAGCATTAGAAAAATATCATTTAATTGTTAAAAATCCTCATAATTTATATTAAATAATCATATTATTTCATTTAATGGGCCTAGTAGATCATTACCTTCACCAAACAACTACTATAAAAAAATCATTTTCATTTTTAGACATCAAAATTTCTTAAGAACAACTAAAATATGGCATGTGACCACTATATTGAAATGTAAATACATGTAAAACATTACTAAGAACTTTATATCTCATAAAATAACCAACTACTCAAGCCATAACTAACTTTATCTTCACTAATTCATGTTGCCCAAAAACTTATTTTCTCAACTTGGATAATAAACATACTTTCTGTCACTTACAAGACCTCAAAATGGATTAAATAGGTTAAAATTTAACACCTATTAACTTTCTAGGTGATATAAATCTTTAACTAATCAATCTTACTTCTTAAACAACTCAATACTTTAGCAAGAATAACCTTCTCTTGAAACTACCACTAAGGATTCTTCATAAAATGACTTGAATAACTTATCCAATTACCTCACAAAAAGAAAATACATACCTCATTTGAAATATATCTAAATTATATTTCAAGAACATATAATTAAATATTCCAAATCTAAGTGTAAGGTCTTTAACAACGTCTTCTCTACAAATTGCTTTTTATCTCTACTTCGACTCAAGAACTCGAGACTTAGCCCAAGTTGCTTCAACATACAAAAACACACTTCTACAATGAACCAAAGCATGTAACATAATTATAAAATATTCCTAAGCCCTTATAAGCTTTCACCACTCTTGATGAATTTCGATTCACCACTTTACCTCATGTAGCTATATATACCCTACTAGAATGAGCATCTTAAAAAATCAATCCTCAAAGAATGAGTCATAAATTGTAATCCTAAATTTTGATATAAAAATTGAAATCTATCATAATAAGCTTCAAATCAAAAATTTAATGGATTCCTAACACACCCTCTAGCCCCCGCAATTTCAATTGTCTTGAATGTTGCTCCAAATTGCCCCAAAAGCCATTCAATAAGGAAAGGGCACGATTTTCACTTTTTTCAAGTATCAAAATGACTTGAAACCTTCATCGTCATTAAGAAAAACTATGGGGATTTCGTAAATGGAAATTTTTCACTACCTCATTTGGAAAACTTCTCCTTAAACCGTGACTCTTTGGAAGATTACATTTTTAGGTGGGACCACTTATCACCACATGCTATAACATAGCTTTCTTGAAATATCTTAATATCTATAACATACAATCTTAAAATGTTAGGAATAAATAAAGAGAGGCTCTTAATGCTCACTTTTCTACAAGATTCTCCATGTTAGGGTATAGCTAGGGTTTTAAACCACTTTAGCTTCGTAACAATCGTTCATAAAAATGTGACAATCAAAGCACCTCATTTTTCAAAAATATTCACAAATTACTCAAGAAGATACCCCAAATATCTCAGGTCTCCATTCAAAGCATATAGTTCACAATGAGCATCATAAGTTCAATTTGGCTATAAAATCGACTATTACTTACCTGATTTCACCAAAAATTGTATAACTTAAAAAATATTCTTCAGAATGACCTAAAATTTGTCATGAAGTACCATGACCACCCAATCTATATTTACATAATCACCGTATAGTAGATATATCTGTCATACTCTCTAGCCATATCAACTTTCCTATGCTAAACTATATGTTCTCAACTCCTTACTTCCCAAGGACCTCAAATATGCATCAAACCACTAAATATTAACATGAAAATTATCACACATCTCTTTCACATTTTTAAAATGATGCAACCATGCTAAATCAAATTTAATTTGTTCCAAATATCACACCTCTACCTAATTCTACATGTTTCAGGGCTAGAAACAAGAATGGAATGACGTGAGTCAACAATGAAACCACATGACCTGACCATGTTGACTGAATGAAAAGACTTATACACCCATGAAAATTTTATGACCATTTATGACATCATGAAAACCTCAAAAATGTAGAGATCTCAAACAATGACTTACAACACTCAACCATACACGAGGACAACATTGAACTTAACAAAACTTGACAATACCAATCAAATTTCATGTTTCACACCTAAAAAAACCATATAGAGATTCACATGACCACATGACACCCTTTAACATCAACGGGGGTTGACATCAATGTCAAAACAACTATAAAATGGCCAACAATCTCCCCCTTTTTCATTGATGGTAACCATATTCAAAAATATTAATTGAAACAACCAAGACAAACATGCACATGAATTTAATCTCATGTTTTTGATGCTTCTCTACCCCTTTCCATATATGAAATGGCTACACCGACTCCAAGAAATGAAAAAATGACAAAACAAGACAATATTAATGGCAATAATGCAAAAAATTTACTTTCTTTCCCAAATTGCATCGTTTGGGATTGAAATATTTCTTCATTGACTCAAAAAGAAACATATGATGATTGTATGGATCTTTCAAAACATGGAAATCAGATCCCCTGAACTGATAATTTCCATTTTGGCATTTAATTAACCTTTACATCACTGTTTATGACTTGTTCAAGTTTAAACACAGGTTTTCCGTCCATATTTAGCACAAAATCCATTTAGGAATAATGTCCCTTAACTCCATCTTTAGTGCATTCATGAAAAAATCCTCAGAGTTGTATACTCAAATCAATCGTAAAAAGAAATCATCAAATGCCCCTTTGGGATAATAATGCCTTACTCTTGTTGAGAGACACATAAAAATCGATTCTTAGATTATTTTCATGCCTTGTACATGCCCAAGTCACCTTCTACTATCCCTGAAGCATCTTATCTCTTAGATTAAATTACTCTTTTCTCATACTATTTCACCTCTCGTAGACCCGAGAAACACAATCCTAGTCTTTATACCTTGTTCACTACCTTCAATACACTTTTTAATATTCTTTCTTTTATTTACCTTGTCTTGAAAGACTTTACATGATTTCATTCCTTATCTCATGACATCTCGTAAGATCACTGTAGTAGAGCAACACTTTCTATAGTATATTGAGCACAATTTATTTTTTCATACAAACTTCACACGTTCTCACACACAAGTAGATCATGAAACACTACACTTGACTTTACAACGGCTTTATAGACTTTTATCTTCCATTCCATCTGATAGGGAATTTTATTTCTCTTCTCAAACCTCGTAGCACACAATCTTGAAGATTTCATACCTGATCGTTAGTACCTCACATCTTGAAGAAATTTAATACCCCTGTAGTATGCTATTGTACTATAATCACAAATTACAATACACTCATCAGGATTAGATTACAAGTAAGAAGTGTTATAAATTTTAAAGGTCACAAGACACCGCCATTCCTAGCTAATTAGTTCTTTTTATCATTTTCACTCCTTGGTTGAGAAGAAAATGGATCCCCTACTTTGCAAAACTTATACAAACCCGATCATGCTTTTATTAAAATGCCATATCGGGCATAACATACACACTTTAGCGTAGCTCGTAAAACTTATACCTTTATCTTTTAGTTCAAAATGTATTACCTTTTTTATACCATCCTTACTACCTTTTTAGTTTATTCCAACCATCATAATATCTAACATGCCATTTTTAAACATCTTTTTAGGCTCAATTTATCTTATAAAAACTTCAAAATACTCTTCCTCTTGTTTTTAGAAAAACAATTGACAACATCTTCATGGAAGATTTGATGATGATCTTCACACTTAATGATGACTTTTGATTAATCTATAGCTTTCAATGAAGCCAATTTGAGGTTTCCATGATTAACAACCATGACTATGTTATGATATTCTTCGACAAGACTTCAAGAAACTACAAAATCCTATGTCATTTCACATTAATATAACTTCTAATACCTTGCACAACTTGACATCTATCAAGGATATTCATATACTTCACCCATAATATACAATTTCTTCTCAATATGTATCACATTGAGATCCTTATAAATTGTTCATATACATTATCGAGAGAGCATCCATGATTTACTTGTGCTATTGAGATAAATCCATTTAGATATACTCATATATTTTTCATTTGAAAAACTTGAAGATCTTCTTTTTTGACCTCTATTCCACGTAGATATCAATCATAATTTTCCTCTAATCCTACTTCAAACTTATGGTCCATATGCGAACTTGAAGTGATACTATAGGCTACAAAAAACATATTCATATATCATCAAGAAGTATAACCATTCTCCATTCCATACTTTCCACATACATGTAGATGATACTATGACAGTCGTGGGAATTATCCACATAGATCTTGAAAAATTCCGTTTGGCTGATTTATTCACTTATTGGTCTTCACTAACCCCGAAACATGATTTAACAATGTTATAGTCTTCTTGGAGTCAAACATATATTATGAAGCACCTTCCTCAAACTAAAGACCCTTAATGCATTTTCTGTAAGCCATACACTTCTTTAATCTTTAAGAAATTCAGGATCAACATTTGATTACGTTGAAAATTCATGACATACAAAAATAATGCCACTACCCCAAGTCCACTATAAATTTCTAAACTCTGTGCTCTCGAGAGTCTCTTTTCTCATTATTCAATTTCTATGATATGTCAACATTCACAAGGTAATACCTAGTACAATATTGCACAAGGATAGATAGTAGTCTTATCAACATATCGAACTCACAATAGGATATCAACATACCTAATTGAGATGCATCATTTTAACAAACACACCATTTATCCCTTCATAACTTTGACTTACATATAGATATCCATCAAAGAGATTGAATGAATTTTAAGAGCCTCGGAGCCATTCCTTAGATGCCCTTAGGTCTTATCTTATACCTTTAAGAACTCATGGAGGTGACAAATTTATCTAATACACTTGTTGTATTCCTTGAATTTATCTTGCATGTATAAATATTTACAAATCTCATACCTTTTTCAATGCTTTCAAATACTTTTACAAAGATTCACATTCCCAGTGCAACCTTTTCTTCATGATTCAAAGAGAAAATAATTAAATCCTTTCTTTCTTACAAAAATATCTATCCTTAGGAGACTCAAATTGTTAAGGACATAGCAGATATGAATATTATAGTCCTTGCAAGAAACAATTTTGATTAAGACAACAACAATTTCTCCTTTAATTGAAAAATATTTTTAATTTTGGGATCTATTCCTCTTACCTCCTTTTGATATGACTCAGGGTTATATTGACCTTTAGATGACTTCATTAAAAAAGTGTATGTTATTAGTAATTCAAACAAACATTGGAACATATCACAAAAACTCTTGTAATCCTTTGATGCTCATATACTTATCATGATGACATTGCCAAAATTTAACACACATGAAACAATCATTTTGACCATCTACACAACTCGATTACTCAAACATGATTGACATACCTTGAAGGATAAAAAGCTAACATAAACTATTGGAAATGACACATAACTATACAAATTTACCCTTATAATGACATTATAAGAACAACATACCGACTTAATAAGTTTTTCAAAATACAAAAATGACCACATACTCGGGTATAGTTTCCTTGAAACACTTTGATACTTCATGAACAAAACATCCTGAGAGACATAAAAATTCTCATACTCAAACTTTGTCTCAACCATAATAAGGCCCCTATAGACAAGCACAAACATATGAATAACTCATTTGATAGCACATAAGACACATAGTACACAACCTTAATGATTAGTGAAACAACTCTTATTAATCCTTTTAGGAACATTTTGATGACATATTTGAGAAATAAACAATGTGGAGAAAATAGAAATTATTGAAAATACAAGAAATACTGTACACTTACTCCAATATACTCAGGACCAAAATCTTGACAAAAACCTCAACCTTTATAACATGTGAAAACTTATGACCTTAAACTCGTACTTAACAAAGAGCATAAACTTTATATAGAGAAAAGGACAACTCATTTCTCATATTTTCACACTTAGAATCAGAGCATTGACTATGAAAATATACATATGTATGAAAAACAACTCTCCCATTATATACCAATCATTACCCACACACAAACCTCTAGCTAAAATCACATACTTTGATGCACATATAGATAATGACCTAGACCAAGAATATGCACATTCTCTCGAGCACAGAAACCTACAAATTAAAAAGACTCAAAAGCATATAGGTAGGCCACTTTACATACCTTATAACTCTTGTTTTATTCCAGAGCATATCCAAACCTTTCAACTTCTCAAGCACATGAGGTATCTTTACTTAATCCTTACTAGAGTTTCTTTCACTTGTTAAAAAGAATATGCCTTTTGTCATCCATATTAGGGCTTGAAATATTATTGGGTCCTTTTGATCATTTATTTTTAATGAAACCTATTCTCCATGGACTTATTTTGGCATCCACACTTCCTTTTTTTTGTACTACAACCCTCTTTACTTTCTTGGAGGAATATTTGGAGAAAAACCTTGCAACATTATCCTTGACATGATACTTGTAATAATTAACCTTATGTTTATCACTTCATTGATCACTTTTACGATATTTACTTGTTGCTCCAAGGGTATACACAACTTAAAAATTCCTAGAATCTCTTGCTCTATGACCATAACCATTGAAAGTATAACAATAACCATGACATTTTACATACCTTATTGCATTTGGATATATAATTAAATTATGCCTTAAATGAACCTTTTTTCCATTAACATCATCATATTTACTTCCTTTGGAACTAGTAACAACTCCTTGATCAGATGGACTATGATTTTCATCACCTTTGACCTTTAGGGTTTAAATATCCTCTTTGAGATTATCAAACTCTTCTTCATTATCCTTAAGAACCATGATAAAATATTTGTATTCAAACTTTAATCTGATGTTATCCATCATATAAAATGCTAAATCTTCTTGTATATAAAATACCACCTCTTTGACGTCATTTCGTCCATGCATACACACATCACAAGGCTTGATTTTAAATATTTTAAATTCATATTCCTTTGTTATCAAATCTAAAATGACATTATCTAGATGAATCTTGAGCATTTTTATGGTGTCTTCATTCTTTTTGTCCATGGATCTCAACTCCTAATTATCTTATTTGATCTTAGTAGTAATATTATGCTTTTAGGATATTCTCCATGATGTTATACTTACTTCTCAAATACCTACTCGATACCAATTATTGGAAGAAAAATGGACTGAAAGGGGGGGGGTGGGTGAAGTAGTCCTACAAACAATATTTCCTTCATTAACCAAACCATACATTCATGAATTATATTTTCCATACATCATTCATTACCATGTGTACTTGTATAAGGTAACATATGACCCATTTATTTCATCCTAGTGAAATATAACTTCTCATGCACCAACAATCCTCAAAAATTTTCCATTTGAATGAGAAATAATCCCTCATTGAAAAACTATGGTTATTCAAAATCCCATATTAATTAAACTTGAGTAATATATCATTTAAAAATTAATCATCATCTCAATTTACATTTACCAATCATATTATTTCATTTAATGGTTTTAGTGGCTGATTATCTTCACCAAACATCTACTATCAACAACATGTTTTCATCTTTGGACCTGAAACTCACCCAAGAACACCTCAAATGTGGAATGTGACACCTATATGGAAATGGAAAGACATGTTATCCCAAATTCACCCTCGAGGTAATTTGGATAGATTGTATAATTTACTCATGTAGGAGAAAGTGGAATTGGTTCAAGGACAAAAATTTAGGTTTTGGGGGTCCCTTTGCTTTCTATCTAGCTTCCCATGAAGGAAAAAATTGAAGAAGTTAGAAACAATTGTAAAAATCCAAAAAAATTCCGATTCTAGTGTAAATCCGTAAAATTAGATATTTTTATCTTAGACGGTCCATAGGACATCGGGAAAACCGAGACCCATAAAGACAAAATGGCCGATTTGCAAAGGAATCGGTTAAATCCATTTTCTTTTGTTCTAAGCCGCACAGTTCACGAGGGACGTCCGGAACCTGAAAAGCTGAAAACCCATAGCCAAAGAGAAATAAAAAAATGATTTTTTTTTCCCACACGGTCCCTAGGAAAGTTTTGACATTGGGACCCGAGTTTTCCGAAATTCCAAAATATTCAATCACAAGGGGGCTTGGGGGTGGATCGGATATTTTTCATTTGGGACAATCAAGACATCAAAAGATGAAATCACTGCATAAAAAGGGTATTGGAAAAAGTGGACAAGGGAGGCTGGACGGTCTAAGTACATGTGGGAAGTGAGTTTTCCAAAGAACTAATTTTTTCTGAAAATGCCATGGAAGGGGGCTTGCCGATGGATGAAATATTTTTGTTCAGGAGAGTCGAGACACAAGGACACGAAATACATGAAATGGCCACATGCAAGGGAAAACAAGGCAAATCTGATCCTCCTGAACTTCAAATGGGCATAAATTTTGACCCTAAGCTATATGAAAATAAAGGAAAACATCTTCATCCCTAGTCAATCAGATGCTCATTCCCCTTAAATGACATAAATGCTTGGCAAACCCAAAATAGTTTTCCACACTCAAAAGGCCATAACTTCTATAATTCTCAATGAAAACTCACAAAATTGGTACCGTTGGAATCATTTTTTTGATCCTGACACAAAAATTCAATAAATTTATAATTCATTTTGAAATATATTATGATATTTTAGAAAATGTGGCCATGTTCAGAATAGTGTGTTATTTGGTAGTTGGGATGCATTAATGAAGCATGGGCTGACATATTTCACTACTTTAAATTATGGGACATTATGGGGGCCTTTTGCAAGAAACAAGACATCTTTTCACTCCATTTAATACCTTTTGCAAGCATTTGAAGGAAAGATTTCAGTATTTTCATTTTCCTCTCTCTCTCTTTTCTCGATTCTATAAACTAGGATTGTTGGGATCTTTAAAAGCGGAGGTAGTTTTGAGGAGCAAAATTCTATCAAATGTGCTTTATGAATCCAATGTGCTACATGTAATTGTAGAGGACTCCTTGCATGGTGATCCAGGCCATTACTTTGTAATAGATTAAACTGTGCATATCCATGTAAGTAATAGATACAAGTTGTGGATGTCTCTTCACCGTTGTGTTTCTTCGCACTCCTTTTGCCCCTTCAATCTCATTGTGTGTGTATAAACTATTTTTGTGAATGCATTGGCTAGATTTTAGAGAACTGTTATCACCTCTTCTAGCATGCATTTTGCTTCTAATTTTCACACATTGAAATACTATCCTCATTCACTCTTTTCTGGTGTATCACCACTTTAGTGTAGGATTTGTTTTCATGCACTCTCTCTCCTTGGTTCCTTGGAAATTTAGATTAGGAAATATATTTTTCCTGCATTAGAGTAGAAATTGGTGGGTAGTTTAGGAGAAAGAACAATATTTCTCTAGAGGTCTAGCTTAAGTAGCAAGTCCCACAACTAGGAGATAATAAACGTGTTATCCAATCACACCATGAGCTCAAGTGCACACACTTGTGTGAAAAAAAGGGTGCTGCAATTCAGTGATAAAAATACCTTTAAAACACTCATAAATAAGTTATATCTCATAAAATAACCACCTAATCAAACCACAACTACTTAAGTCTTCACCATAACATGTTACACAAAACCTTGTTGTCCGAAATAAGCTAATAAACATAATATTTGTCACTTAAAGCACCTACAAATGGAATCAATAGGTTAAAAATTCACGTATATTCAATTTACATGTGATATAAATCTTCAACTCATCCATCTCATGCCTTAACCAACCCAATACTTCATCATGAACAACCTTGTCCTCAAACTACCACTATAAATGTCTTAACAAAATGACTTGTATGACTGATCAAATGAAATCACCCACACACAATCCATACCTAATTGGAAATATATACAAATTATCATTCCATAACTATAATAACTAATTCAAAACAAAATTGGAACGCCTTCAACTAAGTCCATCTCTCCAAGCGCTTTTCATCTCCAATTGGATTCAAGAACCGACACTTAGCCCAATTTGATCGACATACCATAAATCACTTACACACTAAAAAAATCATGTAACATACTTAGTCATGATTTTTAAGCCCTTATCAACATTCACCAATCTTGAAGAATTCAAATTCACCACTTTTCCTCATGTAGCTATTTATACTTTGCTAGAATGAATGTCTTCCAAACATTACCCTCAAAGAAAGAGTCATAAATTATATAGACTTTATCTAATATTTATGTTTTATATACCAATATAAATATATCTGAATAATATTCCAAACACAAGTTTAATGGAGTCCTAACTCCCCATATAGCCCCTGTAATCTCAATTTTACTTATGGGTGCTCCAAACATCCCCAAAAACCACTCAACAAAGATAGGGAAAATTTTGCACTTTTTCAGTATCACCATGACCTAAAACCTTCATGATAATCAATATAAACTCCTTGGATTTAATAAATTTAAATTTATTCATTACCTTGTTTGGAAATATTCTCTTTAAACCTAAACTTGTAATAAACTTAAATTTTTAGGTAGGGACCACATATCACCAAATGCTCTAGCATACCTTTATGGAAATATGGAAGAGTCCTCTATAACAAAAATCATAAAATTTAAGGAATCAATCAAAACATGATTTATATGTTCACTTTTTTTTCGCAAGTGGTTCCTAGCTATGGTTTAGTTGGGATTTAAAACAACTTTGGATTGTTCACGATCATTCATAAAAACATGACGATCAAACCACATAATATTTTTTTGAAATATTCATAAATTAACAAAAATATAACCCAAGAGCTAAGGTCCCCATGAAAATCATAAATTTCTGAATGAGCTTTATAAGGTTCTAATTTTTAGTAATTAACATTGTATCGAGTTTCATAAAAAATTGCATAACTTCAAAAATATTCTTCACAATCTACTGAAATTTGGCATAAATAAATGTGATATCCTACTTTACCTTTCCATAATAAAAATATAGTCCAAATATATTTGAATATCTCCATCCACAATGAATTATCTATGAAAAATTGCTTGTTCTAAACCGCTTTACTTCCTAAGGACCTCAAATATGTATTAAACCAATTAATCATAACTAGGAACTCATCACACACCTTAAGTACACTATAAACATGCTTTAACCATGCTCTAACAAGAATTTTTGGTTCAAATATCACATATCTACCTCATTCTTCATGTTCTAAGGCTAGAAACAAGCATGGAATTAGCTAACTCAACACTTAAACCACATGACCTGACCATGTTGATTTAATGAAAAGAATTACACAATGATAACACACTTGTATGATCATGAATTACATCATTAAAACCTCCAAAAACTCTAGAGATATCAAATAGTGACTTATCTCACTCAATCATGCATGAGGACAACATTGAAATTCACCAAAACTTAACAATACCAATCAACCTTCATGTTTGACACCAAAAAGACCATATGGAGAATCACATGACAACATGAAACCCTTTTCCATCAATCAGCATTGACATAATTTATAACATAATCATTCCATTCTTAACATGATGTACCTATCTAGTATCATCTGGTTACAAGCATTTATGACCTTCGTATTGTTCAACACCCATTCTTCCAAAAAAAATACAATCTCCTTGAAAATTTTACATTGAGTACAATAAAATTTTCCATTAACATTGAGGATGTTTATAAATAAATCAAGCTCCTCCACTACATTTAGAAATATATCAAAGAGTTTTAGTATCATTACTTCAAGTATGTAAAGATTGCATCCTCCCTAACTTGGGCCACCTTTGAAGCTGCACAAGACTTACCCTTCAACCTTAAATTCACATTTCCCGAGAAGATCATTTACCCATATATATTTTTCTATATTTTTATATATATCTTATTTTTAGGTTTCTTTCATAGCACAAGAAGAAGGATCGTTATCTAACATCAATCAACATCCAACGCCAAGGGTATCGGTAAACCACACCGTCTTCTAAAATCAGTTTTATTTTGTTGTTTCCTTTTATTTAGTTAAAATTGGAAAGAAAAATATCTGTGGTATATTCTAGCATGTGTGGTGGGACCCCAATCCCATTTTATTTTATTTAAATTAATTTTTCATTCATGGTTGGCCTTCTTCTCTATAATCGCTAGTGATTGGGGTCAATTTCCACTAATTCTTGTCTATCGTCGATGATCTTCATGACTTCTTTTGATTACTTGGTCAAACATCCTCCAACACCATTTTCTCTTTCTATTTTATTTTTTCATCTAACCCTTGTCGGTTTCTACTGGGGACTTTTTATTTGCTACATTGTTGTGCTAAAAACAATAAAAATCTAAAATTGAAAAATTAAAAAAAGGATGTGTTTTATAGGTATTTCATATTCTATTATTTTTCTTTCAAATCATTACATCTTTGTCTATTCTCCTCATCAAAATTAATCTTTCTTTTTGGGATTAAAACAAACCCTTCATTTTTCTTGATCATATAGTTTAATTAGGAGGTTAATATCTGTCATTCACTTAATCTCCCCCACACACAACCGAATCACTTAAAACACAAATTGCATCAAAACATTCCTATAAAGGTGGACCTACTTGGATTTCATCATTAAGAGGAGAAGATAACTAGCTGTTAGTATATTGGCTAAGCATTTGAATCCCATATCACCGTGAGACCATGAAGTGAGGGGGTAGGTAGTGACAATACGATGCTCTATACTGGCACCAGATATAGGTTTGGTCCTCACTTACATTCAAGTATATTGATGACTCAAGCATTAAAATTTCCAGAAAACATGTATAGAATGTCATTTCCTAGAACCCTATCAACCATTTTACACATTTCACTTTTATTATAAATTAATCAAGATAATTAAGTATTGTTCTATGTGATTTTTCTTCTCTGTTGTAATTATCCAATCTAGCTTCATTTTTCATTGGTAAGTGATTTTTATTTTTATGGTTACTACAGGGACAACAATCCCATATCCAAATCTATGAAAATATGACAGAAAAAAATTTAAATATATATTGAAAATATTCAAAACCAAATTGAGGATGCCTCACATCTACTTGACTAATGATGAGAAACTTTGTCACCACCCCGACTGAAGATAAAAACAATGACATTCTCCTAGTAGCCAATATGAATCATCTGAAATACTGATCCACCTAGTCCTCGCTTTCTTTGATTGTTGAGATTCTATCTTCTCTAATATTTTACATTCAAATCCCATTTCACTCAATGTGTATCTTGTTACCCAAGGTGTTCACCTCTAATCATTCACACTAGAAACATGACCCTATGTAATCGACCCTCGTGTCTTTATTACCATATTACTAACCATAACCATAATACCGTCATCCAATAGGTACATCCCTATCTTACTAGCATCTGATTAGAAACCTTTATGATTATGTATTTATCTCATGTAATTAGCTTCAAACTTAATGTCATCCCTTAACAAGACAAGACCAATCAAAAACCTATGTCTTCATCATATTTTTCGATTGGAACCAACATAATCTTAAAATAATACCAACACTTATTCAACTACAACAACTCCTATATTTAAGTCCACCATCCAAACACGTCCCGTAATTTCTACTTCTATCCCTACTAGTGTGTCTCATCTATTACCCTCACAAAAACTACACCAACCATCGAAAACATCACCAGGTCTATCCCTACATCCATACCTCTCATCAACACTAGCTCTATTTTTATCACTCATCCTACTTCAAAACAATCATCAACCCCACCTATTTAACAAATTTCCTCACAACCACTTATTTTCTCACAACACATACATCAGCAATCATAACCACTTATGTCCTCTTACATGTTTTAAAAATCACAACCTTTCATCCACACTTCCATTCCATTTTTAAAAGCACCCCAATATTATCATCCCATCTTCCACACATCTATACCTCTTTGATATATCTCACAACAAATACAACTTCTTTTAAACAAATCCATGCCTATCTAGTATCAATATATTAAACCTTCACAACTCTTATTTTTGCATCCTCGCTTATAATATCCCCACAAATGTTCCTCAGAAAACATCCCCTTTGAGAAAAATATATGTCAACTATATTTGTAACCTAATCAACCTTCATATAATCAATTTGGTTCAACATCATCCAAAGACACAACAACAACAACAAAAAAGCCGGTCTCCTCTAGGCTTTGGTGAATTGAATATCTAGCCTTGAAGAAACCTTTATAAGTCCCAAAACACATTATCATATGAAAAGATATGTAACGAGCCCATCCACCCATTAGTACCTTACAAATATTATCCTCCACACTAGGAAATTCCTAATTTCCTCAAGTTCTATAACAAAGAAGACCCTCAACAACATAGATGATCCTTTTGACATGCCTGTTATTTCATATCTCATGATCAAGACTTGATTCTTAGGATATTTCCCATGTCTCTAGTAGTGCTTTCCTTAGACTTGTATAATAAAATCCCATAATATTAACTTTTCTCCATTTCACAACTATCTTAGCTCTTTCTCAAACATTTATCAATAAAATTTACTTGAAAAAATCACTATCACCGACATATATATGTGATTAAACAATGTGAAGATGAGTCTATCGCTAATTTTTCACCCATTGAGAGCTATTATAAATCAGCTATCAATATCTCTCCCACGATCGATCTTATAGAGTTATTCTTCGCTACTTTGTTAAACATATATCATCCACTTTACAAATCCAATCATTCCAGACATTTGATGAAGCCTTTACTATGGCTCGCAAACTTGAGTTGTGTGCTCTTGAAGCTGGTAAGGTTAAACTTAGATCACAAAACCCAAAGCAGGTGTATTTTCATCCAATTCACCCTCTTGTAGTGATAATTCTAAATCACAACCAATGTAGTAGTTTTCAAAACCATTCCCAAGGAACATTCTACCACCAAACACTCTCGACCTCAACATAATTACATACCCATTAGAGAATCATATATCTTGGTATTAAAAAATTCCTCATTAAAAACATGATTACTCTTACCCTATCTATCCCAATGACAAATCTATATCAAAACCCTCTTGGTATCAAGATAATCACTACTGCAAATACCAAAGGGATGAAGGTCATGACATCTAAAATTGTTGTTCATTTAGAATTTTCCTTTAGGATCTCTTAGATAAAGGTGGGTTACAATTAGATAACCCAAACAAACCCTTAAACTATAATTTGGATGTTTTCAAACAACCTTTTCCAATTCATCCACCACATACTAGTCAACCATAATCAAATGTCATTCATCATATTGTCAATACCATTAAAGATCAATAATCCATACCTCTAGTATCTCGAGGTTCATGTAAATAAGTAATTATCAAAAGTATGCATGAGTAGCCCCATACAACCATAACAAATGAAACCTATACTACCTCTAGTAATTATACATAATAAACACTCACGAATTCATTTATACATACAAGGTCCTTCATGGAGGAAGTCACAAAAACATTTTAATTTACCTTTCCATCACTAAAATCTTATCATATTTCTAAAATAAATATGGTACTATATCTCCTACCCCTAAAATAGACAAACCTATAGAATTGTCTACATCCACCCCATATTTTATAGGATCTTTCAATAAGAATATTGTTTTATAATAGAAGAGATATTATGAAGACGAAGTCACTTAACACTACCTCCGTAGTCTTAAGAAATCCATTATGCAATGTCGAGCACCTCTGTATAAAACAAATCACTATCATATAATGTAATCACTCAAATTATTCAACACTAAAGTAAAAGATAAGACCTCCTTTATTAGGAATACATGCCTCATCAAAGTTATAATTTAATGTCATAGAATCAATGACCATTCCACAACCAAAATATAAAACCATCACATCAAAAATGATTCCTCTAATACTTCTACCACAAGAAGAGCTTGTGTTCCCCTCTAGATATTCTTCTAAAGGTTATTATATATTAACAGTCGAGAAGCTTATCGAATGATCCATCGTCACGTTACCCCATCTAAAACCATCTAGTTCTCATGGATGGAATCCATCCCGATATAATTTTAGAAAATTTTTGTGATTATCATCACACACGAAGAAACTCTACAAAGAACTCCAAGGCCCTTCACGTGGCTGCTAAAAGAATTTCTAACAAAGGTTTTTTTCCCACCAAATTGAAACCATAAAAATAACCCATAAAACTGTCACTCAACTATTTTTTACATCCACTTTCTTCAAAAGTAAGGATTCTTCTAGGAAAACTTCCCTTAATAACATAGATTAAGTATGTGTTATCACTAGAACACGTACTCATGAACGAAGTACTCGAGAACATGACAAGTCCAAGGTTTATGTGACCCTTGGACCAATATCCACCAACCCCGGTAATAAGTCAAAGGTATCCATTCTCTTCACTTCCCCTACATATTTTACTACCCCTATCTGATAATACCATTATCAACCAACTCCATCAAGCTCCTAAAAATATTTCCTTTACGAGCTTTTATAAACCTTTTTCGTATAGAGAAAAACTTTGATTGAATCCCTACAATACATATTAGTACCTTTGGATGATCCACAACATTTCATAAATCTATTAGGTACCCTTAAAACATCCACAACCATTTCTATAATGTCAAATCCCATCATTACAACTAAAAGATCGTAGAACCTCCCTTTATTCATCACTTTGCTTAGATTGATGAAAACCTAGTTAAATGAGTTATGATTAGTAAAAGTGTAAACATTAACATAATATCCTCACATGCCTTTGACCAATATAATTTACATAGTGCTATAGTCACACAATCACCTACCATAATATGATCTTCTAATGACACAATTTTTCCCACGTTAGGTATGGCAATTCTCCTAATCAATGTAGGCATCAAAACTCTTCAAAAAATCTTCTATTTGGTAAAAGTATAGTTTCAATATAACATATTGTTAGGCTGAATATGGATACAAAATATATATTGTATCACATCCATGCTTCATATATTTCTTAAATACAAACACGAAGGTAAAAATTCATAGTCCCCGTAGATCCAAATCCATTCAAAGCATGCCATATGACATACGGACCCAATGACATGCTTGTTTGTAAAATTGACACGTGCTCCTAGAATGAACCATCCATTAGATCATCAATCCCCTCATCCAGGTTATAATAGGATACCTCATTCAATGATGTTACGAAATGGCTTATTCTTAGGGAGTATTTCCTACTCACACTTAAAAATATTCGACACAAAATACATATGGTAGACACAAGAAAACCCATGTACGAACCTAATGTTGGGGATGTCATCTCCTTCGGTATTCTACATCTTAAAAACAATCTTATTTATGAAGGGATTGATCATCCCTCTCCACCACCTACATTATAACATTAAACTAAACCATTCATATTAGACTTCAAGTTCTTATATAAAAAGTCTTCACTCGATTTATATTCATTGCACATATAGAAAGACTTTGAATTCGGACGTTACAAGAATTATCTCGATTTAATCATCGAATAATCTCTTAAACCACATAAAAAAGCATGGATTGGGATATGATAAGCTTTTTTCAAATCCCCATGTAAAACCAACCTATAATAATCAAATAACTCGAACCATCCTCTTTATCCACACAAGAAGACCTTAAGGACAAATATGACACCATCTCCATTCCACCTAACTTTTTCTTAGTAAATACTATCACCTTAGACGATAGAAATATCAAAATATCTTTAGTACCAAAATCTTCTTCTTGTTCTACTAGAAATTATTGAATAGGACTCTCCCACTATTGACATTCTTCAATGCCATGATAACAAGTCTATTCTCTCCTATATGGGAGTAAAAGACCACTATATCCGTAAAACTTTACCACCGGACACATCATACATTTTTAATGAATCCATTATCCACATTAACATAGAAACCCCACAGATCTGTATCATCAAAATATCACATTCCTTATCCCTATAAGATCTGCGTGATTTAACTATGTTCCTTTCTAAACACAATCAAGCCTTTACATGTTCATATAGTGATATACCAAGAATTGACTCCAACATCATCGTGCATAACGTCATTACTTATGATGACAAAAATATAGTAAAATAGAAGTTATGAAAAATGCATCCTCATATAGATATTCTCATAAAATAAGTGTTACAACACTTTATTTCTACCAATTTCATTGAACTAATCGATTATACACAATGGGAATCTAATAAATTCCTTGTAATTAAATCCTCTACAAAATTATGCATCCGTGCCGACTTCTCGAGCAATTAACCTTGTATTTCCCATAAATGATTTTCCTCTCTAAACATTTACCAACTCCTCGATCTAACCGCCATTCACAAAATTATTTCCTTGTCAATGGCTTCTCTCGATACAACTAGGGCCTTATCGCTACCAAGCATCAACACAAAAATGCCTCTATAACCCATTGAGGGACTTTATGTTATCGAGTGACATCCTTTAAAATCATGAATGCTAGATACACTTACCTATGCAAAATGACTTACATTTTTCACTATCTTATCCATAAGATAGTAGAATAATATGTTTATGACGCTCTAGGAAAATCCAAATTAAAAAAGATCATCTCAATGTCCTGACACTATCTTCACCCGTCTCATCAATTACTCTCTTCATCTTAATTCTACTTGGTGACTTATGGTTATGACCAATTTTGACATTTAATTTATCTCTTTAAAATATATTAAATGAAAAGATGTTGCCGATAATATTTCCATTGCCCATATTCATGACAAACGCATTCCGAAAAAATAGTTTCTAGACTAATCCATTAACACAACCGATGAAGAATTTATCCTCCGTGAAGATTACCTTCTTCTTTGATGATTCCAAATGTCTATTATAATAACTCCCGTGGTGACTCCCATCCTCTATCATTAAATATTAACTTCTAATATACTAATAACATGGCCGAATACGATGCTTTAATCACGGTTTTTCATATAACCATTATGCTAGGTTTACAAATCTTTGACATTTATGGATAATCACAACTTGTCATCGACAAGTCTCAGAGTATCACAATGTGAAAATAAAATTCTATAGAAATATAAATCCATTGTCAAATTTCTCTTAGAATCATTTCATCTTTATACCATCCAAACCATTCCACCTTCTTATAATAATTTCACAAAGACCATGGTATTTTTAGCATCTATCATCCCCTTATTAATCAAGAATAAACTAATAATTCTAAATTATTAATTGTAGTCCATAGAATAGATCATCCATCCCACCATAATGAACTTGCTTCTATCAACACCATTGGAATTAATCCAATATAACTTTTCTATAATCAAACATTTGGCTATCTTTCGGGATCCAAGATTCGTCCCTTCCTATCAAAGAATGCTAAGTGATCATTGCTTCAACAAGATACCTACTTTTTTATCATGGGTGGTACCCTTTATAAATTTTGATTTAATGGAATCTTCATGCTAAGTTATCTAAAATACAATGAATATATTAAAGCCATTTAGGAAGTCAACGATAATATCTCGTTGTGGATAGTTTAATGGTACAACTATTACTAAGAATGTTATACGAATAGGCTATTATTTTCCTACTATTAAACAATACTTTTGCGTATATGTCAAGAAATGTATCAAATATAATTACCACTCAAACCTCACCCACATCCCTAGTCGAGCCTTGAGAACCTTTCGAGGACCAATGGTTCTTCTCACAACGCGGGATATACCTTAATGGAACCATCATCCCTCATTCATCTTAAAAAATAATTCTATTATTACAACCACTGAATACATCACTAAATGGGTAGAATCCATTCCCTTGACATTTACTTAAGAAAATAAAATTGTCGATCTCATCTATCAACATATCATATGTCACTTTGGCACCCCTCACTAAATTATCAATTATAATGGAATATCCTTTTAAAAAATACATAAATAAAATTTGTGACATGGTTAATATCAAACTTATTTTTTCATCACCATATTATCCACAAGAAAATGCACTGCCTAAGCTTCTAACAAAACACTTATCAAAATCATCATGAAATAAATTGACTAAGTATGTAGGAATTGGTATCTCTAAATCCCATTTTCTTTGAAGTCCTTCATACTAGAATTCATACCCCTATAGGAACTACACGCTTCTCACAAGTCTATGACCCCAATGTGGTCTTACCCCTTGAATTTAAAATCCCATCACTTCGTATATACCTTAGATATTTCATTTTTGATGAGGATTATCATCAACAATGCCTACCAAAATTTGAATTGTTAGATGAAAAATAATTAATAACCCTTGAACATCATCATGTCTACCAAGAGTGCATATAAAAACATGTAAAAGAATGAGACTTTAATATAGGTGACCTAGTCTTACAATAAAATAAAAATATCACTACTTTGGAAAGGTGTAAACATGGATAGTTTTCCCCTGACTTATTCAGTCCATATATCATAACTCAAAAATATGGGTCAGCTATTTTTCATTTATCTTACCCTTGATGTTATACATAAAAAGGAACCCTTTAATGCCTTACGCTTATGACATTTCAACTCATAACATTTTAGACTATCATGACTGTATTTTCATTGAAATATTAACTTCATCCATTAGCCTACCACCCGACCATTTTAATAATTTGAAAGTATGTGGTCTTCCATCACTATCCTGAAAACCTTAAATATGAGCACCACAGCTCTTTTCATCCCATATTTTGAGACAATTTCTTCCCTAATATAAACAATATGATCATTACGTTCACCAAACTTGTTTACCAACTCAAGACATATCATGGAGGACTTATGTGTAGTGTGTGTTCACATTTCTTCCCCCTCATTGAATTGGTCTATTATAATTTTTCCTCATCTCAAAAGAAACTGAAATTATCTATAAAAATGCATAGATCGAACCCTTGAAACTTAAAATTCAAAATCATATTATCGAAAAGATAAGTAAACTAACTACTTGAAGGATAGATATGAGTTAAAATCATAGACCAATGTCTCGAAGGACACCTATATGTAAAAATAAAAGAAAAAATAAGTCTACCACTACCTTGAAGTATGGATGCCCATGAAAAAGGCTTCCTATGTCGATCAACCTTCAAAAAGTGAAAAATTCAAAAGCATCCTCGAAAGCTTCCCACATCAATCAACTTTCCCATCAAAGAAAATTTCCCACATTGATCTGTTTACATCAAAATAATATATAGCTAGGGCATCTCTACAAAATAGCTAAAATGAGAACCTACTCTCCTACATAACCTACATATGTCAACCCTTTCGATGTTCTAAGAAGTTTCACTCTTTCACTTCATCCCTATATTCGAGATCCCACATGTGACTACCTATTGATAGTCACATGTTAAATTTTTTTGTAAAGGCTAAAAATTACAAGTACCTTCACCATATTTGTGATCCCATCACGCATGTATAAAATACAATGTAAAATTGATCATCCCATATTTTATTCATATCCAAAAGTTAGGAAACATTTTGATAAACTTTGATCACATTTAAAAGTCCCAATGATCTAAACACATCATCATCTAATGAATTCAAATGATATTAACATAAATAAAAAACATTAACATCTTTCAAAATAAATATAATTACAAATCAATCACATCACAACCAACACATGAATCATAAGCCAAAACACATCATCATATATAATCATGGCAAAGTGTCTTTATACATCATCTGAGTCCCCACACTTTGTATATCAAAGTATATATTTCAAAATCAATGTTTCATAAAGAGCCGTATCTATATTAAAATAGAATACATTATATCTACTAGGTAAATTGGCCACCATAAAAGAACTCACTACCACAAATAATGCTCCTTGAGAATCCTAATCATCAGTACCATACATGCACCACCATCACCACTCTATTCTCCATATGGAACTCCCTCAATGATCGGCATAGAAAATTATGGTAGGAAATCATTGTATGAAAAAATCCTCATAATACGCCAACTCATTTACTAGAAAATGATAATGAGCATAACTAACCATACCTGGTGCACTCGATCTAACTATTGGCCTCATTTCGGGCCCCCAACTCAAAGACCTAATACTAATTTTTGAGTGATGTAAAAATCCTTTTCATGGTCTCTCGCTGCTATCTATATTGTCCCAATCTATCATGGTCTATGCTAATTACCTCCTCAAACTATAATGCTCAAATATAAGGCCATCTCTATCATTGATCAAACTATCACTTACTCTAATCAAATCATCTCGCTCCACCCTAAAACTATCTCTCTTTATCTCCACTATGGCATTTTCAACGATCAACCTGTACAATAGTAACCTCAAGTGATTTTGTTTCTCCATCCTCCTTTTAACTACTATAAACCATTTCATACGCATCCTCTACCCATGATCACACCCTCCTACCTCTCCCTACCTAGACGTGTTGTCTCCCACTTGCCACATGCCCGAGTCCACCCCGACGTACAACCCACAATCACACCAACATCATCTATCATAACCACATCCCCATGCTCATACATGCCCATGGATCCCTCCTCATCGAGAATAACAAGAGGTGGTCCCATAACTACCTTAGGAGTATCTAATTCCCCATCATCTTGTCTATATGGTAGTGGATCACCACAAACATCCTCGTATCAAACCACATTGATGTCTAACGTGCCCAAACCTAATACTCTCCCATGCTCCACTTCATTATCCCTTAACCCATAACTCTTATTGAGTGGAATTACACTACCTCTCATAAAAATCCCACTCTTGAAACTGAATAATATCTCCAAAATATAGCTCTAACTTCTAAACCTATGAGTAGTTTTCTATATCAAGCCTCCTCTCGAACTCCTCTAGACCTTCCCGCATCGATTGCCATCTCAAAAGCTAGTCAATCTCCCAATCATATCAACACCTCCCCTTCTAAACCATGAGGACGAGTCATACCAATATGCTTGAAGTCCCCACACCATACTAAAAATGTCACATCAATCCCAAATATCTTATACACATTCCAAGCCCATAGCTCCATGTAATTTTGCACCAATAATGCAAGGGCTCAAGTAAAAACTTTACGATGATCCATCATCTCTGGAATAACCCCAATCATTATTCAAGGAAACCAACCACCACAAGAGTCGAGAAATCAAAACATAAAATCTCCATAATCATCATCACCATCTAAACATGACGCTCCCTCTTTGTAGAATAGAGATTCTCGATAAAAAAACCATGCCAACGGTGTATCTCACATCCTCAACATCCTTTCTATACAAATTTCTCATAATCTCATCACTCTCTATATAATCAATGTAATAAATAGCCTTCCTTGGACTACCCACATAGTGATCTTATAGACATCCTAGAGGGTGATATTGATCTCGCATGTCGAACCAAAAGCTACATGTGGAAGGATGCCACCTCTGCATCAACTCCAATAACAATCCTCAATAAATACATATGCGTCTATAATCATGCATCCTTACAAAACCCACATGATCGATATGTGCCCAATCCTTATGTGACATACCCTCCCTCACCTGAAGTAGAATCACTACAATCCTTTCTCTAATAGTCAACTTGGCCTCCACCTACATTCACAAAGCACAAAAACATGAATTAGAATCAATTTCCATCAAAATTTTATCAAAAATATCGATTTGTAAAAAATTACTCTAGATCACCAACAATCAAATTAAATCCCCAACGATACTTATGTATCGTTGGCGATTCACCTCGAACACCGGAGATTTTGGAAATTTCCAAAAATCCCTCCATACGTGTGTGAAAAAAATAACACTAAAAAGGACCTACCTCTACCTCCTAGATGATCATGTTAGTCCCATTGCTCAAAATCACTCTTTTAACACTAGCTCTCCCTAAATTATAATTAAAAAATAAACCATTTCAAAATTTGTTGTCTATTAATATCCCACAAAATTCTCACGCATGACTATTTGGTGATTCCCTTAATCTCAACAATTTACCCAAATCACTAGTGATCAATCTAAATCGACAAGTGATCCGGTGTTTTCTATCCTATCCTATCATTTTTCAAAAATGAAATTTATTTTCACCAACATTATCTCATTTTACATCAAAATTCCTAATTTTGAAGATAAAAATCTTTGCAAACTAACAATCCCTCGTGGATTCAATCTACAAACTTAGCTCAGGAAATGCATATGTCCATACGATGTGATCCCTTTGGCACCACTATCACTTGACTTCTTGATCCTTGACCTACCATTACGGATGATATGGTGATAGCCAATGAACCCTTTGGTTCACCTATCGCTTGATTCCATGGCAGCACTTATTATTTTGATACATCATCTTGGGAAACATCAAAACGAAATACATATGTCAAACTCATTGTCTACTCAAAATTCCCTCTCTCTAACAAGGACAAATTTTGAGAATTTTGAGTCTAAGTGCTTTTTCCGAGATACCTGTGTTGTGAAGTCGAAAGAATCTAAGTTTTGGGTCATTTTGTAAGTATTTCGGTCTGTCGGGACTTTCTGTCTCACTGTCCCAAGTACGAAAGTGCAAGTTGTTCCCGATCAGTGAAATCCCGAAACTCGTCCCCATTCTCGGGCCCGTCAGCTTTTTGTCCCAAGTGTCCCAAAACTTTTGTGCGAGCTTTCCCATTTTCGGCCGAAACTCCCGAATCGCGTGATTTCGCGCATTTTTGTCCCAAAACTTTGTGCGAAGCTTTCCCATTTTCGGCCGAAACTTCCTAATCGCGTACTCCGAATTTTCTGCTCCAAAGTCCCCAAGTCCAAATGGGCCTCTTGCCCATTTCTACGAAATGCCCGAACCGCGTACTCTCGCGCATTTTCATCCCAATTGTTCCAAAAGCTTTTGTGCATTCTCTCTCCATTTCGCCCGAGCCGCATGTTTCGCGCATTCGCGTCTCACCTGTTCCAAGCGTACCAAGTATGTTCATACTTAGCTTTTCCCGCTCATTCCGAATATGACGCTCTTTCAAATTGGTGGTGGTGTATTCAATGCGCATTAAATTCATTCCGCTCCTCAAACGGCTATATAACCAAGCATACCACCTTCGCATTTTTCACATTGCTTTCTTGCTATCATTTGCTCAAACCCTTGCAACCTAGTTCCCTTTGCAAATTCCTTCCAGAGTCTGGGTCGCAGCTCCGAATCTATCAATATGAAGATCAAGTTTCAGGGACAGGAGCAAATTTCTCCACTCGAGTCTGCCGTTAGCAATATCGGAGACAGTGAAGCCCGTCATCTCGACTTCGGTGACTTTTGGTCAAGAATGACAGATGCAAACCCTACGCCGATGGCACAGATGATTAATGATAGCGGTTTGGCTTTCGCCGGAGGTTTCCCTATCTCAGTGCAGTGTGCTGATACGGTACTTTCATGCGGAGCTCACTTCGACCCCGACTCGAGCGAATTGACAAATGTACATGGAGAACTCATTGCTAAGCTAGACGCTGCGCCATCGGAGCTGCTCGAGGATTCCGGAGACGGACAATGCCATAGTCAGTCTCTCGTGATCAAGCACAGTGCCATGTTCGACCAAGACAAAGTGATAAATATAAAGCTCGAGTGGCGAGGTCTTGTTGAAGAACCCTAGGAAAGGAGCTTCTCCATACCAAAACCCTCTTCTATGGATTTCAATGAAGAATTGTCGATTTTATAATCCTGCTGGCTCGGGTTATGGGTTTGCCCTCAACCAATGAGTTTCATTTCTCTCGATGTGCCCGCTCATCGATGGTGTGCGAGGGAACGCAAAACATCAATCGCGTAAATCATAAGCATGAATTTGGCCGAGCAATTATCCAATGTGTGACAAACAAAGAAGTTCTTCATGACTTCGTATCGATGTATACCCTAAGAAGATCACGGCAATGGTTTGGCTTTTCCTACATCGATGCGCACAAAGACGATCCAGTTGTACGCTTATTGCCCGCAGCTTCACCCTAGAGACCAAAGAATCGGAATTTCGAAGGGTCAATGATGCCTTCACCATGTACATGGTCGATTGCTCAAGGTGACACTGCCAGAGGTTTTCAGACGGTTAAGCTATGAACTCGATATCACAATATGGAGCCTATTTCATTCAGTCAGAAATTCTCTTATATCGCTTCAAGAACACTCCTCTGCGGCTTCCCATGTTCTCGCAACGACAAGATGGCCTTGATCGAGATATGCAGTAATCGGACAAGTTGCAGCATGTAACTTGCAGAGACAAGAAGATTTCTCCTTACATTTTCCCATCTCTCTCGGGAAACTACACATGTAAAACGCCCCTGATGCCGTAACGTAGACAGAGCCCTGGTCCCTATCACTGTTCATTTCTTCAAGCCAAGAACCTGTTTTGACTTGAAGAAGTTCATTGAAAGGAACATCAAGATAGTCTATCATCACAGGGCAGATACAGAGGACTACTGGGCCGATCAAGTGCGTATGATTTTGAAGCCGAAGAAGGCATTGTGGCAGGTTCTCCCTGCAACTGATCCAAGAACTCAGCCTGTACCAAGTTCCTGAAGGTCTCCAGGATGACAATTCTGAGCTATATTCGTATGAATACGAAAATGTGATTAAGCACATCCCTCTGGAGGACCTGGATTGGAACAGAAAAGAAAGAGATGATCTGGCTGAGATTATTGCCCCAACTCTTGATCGTAACTAGGTCCAGTTCAAGAAGAAGATCCGAGAATTCAAGAGGCACTCAGGAGAATCCAGCTCCAAAGATGATTCGACACCCATAAGGGAAGCATCAATTCCAGAGTCTGGGACACCAGTGAAAACCCCTCCTGCCTCAATAGCTCAGGGACTTGTAGGATCTACTCCTTCTCCATCTACCCAAGTATACAAGAAGAAACTCAAAGAGGTAAAGAAGGAGCCTGTAGAGGATGACCCTCCAAGAAAACAGGCAGAGTTGCCTATGGGGCCAGAGAACATCATCGTTCTCAGTGAAAGTGAAGACAGTGAGGTGCCAATTCCTACAAGTGTTCCTGAAAATCCAGCAGATAAAGATAAAGAGGTCCAGAGCACCGAACTTCCAGGTACTACTGATTCTTCTGCCGCCATTACCTCCAGTGTTCTGCCTGCATCTCAGCTTGAGTCAAGCATTTGCCATGCACCTTGAGTATCATGAGCTCCTATCTCTTGGTCCCCTTGCCTCTCCCGCAGATTCTTCTTCCTCTTTTTTGCTTGGGTGCAACCTCCTGCTGATTGATAAAAGGAAGAGAAAATCCTCCTTTCAAAGCTTGGGACCAAATTTTGATGTCAGAAGAAACCTTGTTGGGCACCACTCCTTCTCGTGCCAAGAAAGCCGTAACTACTTCCGTGATTGTGTCGATGCTCGAGGTCAGCAATTCTCGGAGATTGCTAAGCCCACGAGACAAATCGGAATCAGAGTTGCTGACATCCGACTTGGAACTCTCAAGGATCCCTATGGGAGAGTCTACTCCTGAAGGTGAGATTCATAACCTCCAGGAAACAGTCACCAGAGTCATTGGAAGGGTGGAGAAAGGGCAGCAGACGATTGAACAGCTGGAAGAACAAGCCCAAGTTCTCACTAGTTTTATCAAGTCACTCTTGTCTAAGGACAAAGTTTTAGACCCCACCCCCTTGACTGCTCTACCCCCTCCTGTAATTCTAAGCCAAGATGAAGTGCAAGAAATTAAAGAGATGCACAAGTATTCTGTCTATGGTAGAGCTACCGCTATGGTGGATGACATGCTTGTTGGGCCGGGCTAAACTTCATCGACGAAGCTTTTAAGCTACATGGAAAGGTAGACAAGTTGCAACATAAACTATCCTCTACCATTGAGGTTATGAATAAGGAGCTTAAACTTTGGGGATTGATTGTGACCTTCGCCTCATGGGACAGATACATGATGAGAACATCTTGTCGGCGAATAAGATTTTCGATGATGCCGAAGATAATCTATCAAAATCTCGGGTCTACAGTAGAGTGGAAAATCGAGTCCTAGAAGAAGTCAGTAGGAGAAATGAAGAATAGGCGGCAAAGGGGAGAAGCTTTCAATACGCTAAGAATTCTTGCTTTCAAAGATATGCATTGTCATCTTCGTGATGAAAACTCGCATTCCCTCATCCTTGCAAGAAATCAAAGCTCGGCTTGAGCTTTTGTCAAAGATAATCTTTTCAAGGAAGACTCCATCTCTAAAGACAAGATAAAAGAAATTTGTTCTCTCCACCGCTATCAAGAAGCAAACAAAGACTATCATACTCACGTCGAGTTTGATAAAGAGATGGAGAAATGCCTGGGATTTTGGACTCAGTCTGCAACTAACACATCAGTCCCTCGTGGCAGAGATATAGCTGAGTCATTGAAGAAGTTCAGGCAGCGGATTCTGAAGACAGTAGGTCCCTCCCAGTAGCCGGCCACCTGTCTCCTTCTCTCTCCTTCCCTCTTCTTTCCTTTCTTTTCGTATTCGTTGTAATTAGTTAAGGTATTGCAACCGGCAATACTCAACTATTCTTTATTTAAAAGAAACGGTTACAAGTCGTAACCGACTCGTAAGCTATATAATGGCCTTTCCACGCCATTTTTGAAGGGGGAAGAACTTGGCATACTCTCGAAATTGTAAATAGATCTTGAACATATCAATACAAAAGGGCTTTTCTTTTCATTCTCTATCTGAATCTTTGTAGCTCTGTGTTTTCCTTTAGTATTGTGAAGATTATTTTGTACCTAATTCGTTAGTCTTGCTGATTGCTTTTGCAAATACAGTGATCTTGCACGACCAAGAAAGAACTTTGTGTCTTTGATTAATGAATTTGAAAAAGGTCGTTGAAGAACTTTGTGTCTTTGATCTTATTCAGTTAATGCAAATAATCTTGTTTCAAATTCCCCGCAACTTCGCACTCGTAAAGAATTATTCTGTTATCTATAATTCCAAACGTTTGCTATTCTGCTTATCTTCGTACCCTCTTTCCTCAGCCCGTTTGTAACTGATGATCTTTGTGGAAAACATTTTCGTGGTATCCAAGTTCAACCATAAAATGACCCTCTGTATATTTGTAAATAAGTTCGTGTCTCAATAAGGGAACCTCTCCCATTAAAGAGGAGGGACTTCTTGTCCCCTGACTGTTGCTCTTCTAAAAAGTCTTATTTGAAAACCAACAGTTTTTGGCGACTCCGCTGGGGAAAATCGCATTCCAGTACTATTTCTTTTTTTTTCGATCATTCTTTGATCTGGCGACTCCGCGTTTCACTCGAGGGAGAAGGGCCCTTGGTATCGAAGATTCTCAGTTTCAGCTTTTGGAGCAACAGGGTTTTCCTTTCCCTTCAAATAGAAGAACTCGTTCAACGAGCAATCCACCTGTTCGAGAAAGAAATCCTTCAGAGCCTGCTAGTCCTAATCTACAAGCTTTAATCCTTGCTGGTGTTACAGTTCCCCTCAGAACCGTATTTCCAAGAAGAATGGCACAAGTTCCATGGGGTCAACGTGTCGGGCCTCTGGCCCTCACTCAGCCTTTGCATGAGTTACCTAGAGGTAACCGAAAGAACTTCCCCAAATTCAGAGGCGACGGCAAAGTGCACCCTGACGAGCATATTGCAGCCTTCATAGTTGCATGTGGAGTCTTGGGGGTCGAACATGAAGACGTCTCGGAAGACTGCATCGCCGAGACGCTACGGGACAATGCTTCCGATCGTTCTATCATCTTCTTTGGTGCCATCATCGACTGGAATACCATGAGAACTCAGTTCGAAAGCCGTTTCAAGCCGGCAGAAGATGTGCATGCACTGCTTGCCCAGATTTCTCAAATAAAGAAAGATCCATCGGAACCCATGAGAGAGTTTGTGGCTCGGTTCAACAGACTGATCAACAAAATTCCCGTGAATACTCGGCCGGTTGATCAAATCCAAAAATGTTTCTTTTTGAATGCCCAAACGCCTAAAGTCAGTTATGCTCTAAGAAGGGCTAACCTTGGAACGTTAATACTGGATCAAGAACTGGCTGTTAGTGTCGAGGATGACCTAATCATGTCAGGGAAATTGAAGAGAGATCCTCCCAAATCTAAATCTGCTGCTTCTCCCTCTTCCACTTCTGGACCCAATACTGATCCATTAGTCCAAAAACTTGCAAATGATCTGGTAGCTATAAAGAAACAATTAGCTCAGCATGCACCGTATGCAGATGTTCCTAGAAGAAATTTTCAACCCAGAAACCGTTTGCCAGCCCCCCACACAAGATTGGCACTTGAAGGACCTCCCGTCAAAGTTCCTGTGAATGCAACTTGCGAGGTCGAAGAACCAGAAGATGATAATGAAGCTTGTGAGGAGTTCTTGGAGGAATTCGATGATGAGGCGGAAGAACCCGAGGGATCTCGAGTCAATTTCTTTACCACTGAAGGCATTGATGATGCAGATGACTATGATGAAGTGGTAGCAGATATGAACAGCGAATCCTTCGCTGTCATGACTCGGGAACAGACGCATCAGAGGGAAAAGGTGACACAACCCCTGAAGAAGTCCAAAGAGCAGCCTGCGACTATTCCTGTAATTGCCAGAAGAGGATCTCCTATTCCTACCTCATCTGCACCAAAGGTAAGTACTGCCAATCCTACCCCCAAAGTTGTTTCTTCTTCTTTTTCTCCTAGGGTTGATAACCCTAAAATTCCAAATGATGATGGACCATCCACCTCTGGATCCTTTGACATTGTAGATCATTTAAAAAGGACCAAAGTTCAAATTTCAGAGGCTGAATATTACCAAACCCATCCAAAAGCTTTTGCCAAGATGATCCAATTTGTAAATTCCCATTCCAAGACCACCTCCAAAGGCCTTTTGCCCACACCTCCTTCTACACTACAGCCCTAGTAGCTGCTGTCACCTCACCTGGTGACAAGATCAAGCCTTTCTATGTAACACTCCTTATAGCTGGCCACAGGCTCAGTAACTGTGTCATAGATTCCGGAGCCTCAGATAATGTGATGCCCGCCAAAGTAGCTCATGCTTTAGGCTTGACCCTTACTCGTACTTATGGATCTTGCTACTCCATGGAAAGTAAGGAAGTACCTTTGGTGGGAAGGATTAAAGATGCACAAGTGGCTTTTGCTGCTTTACCTGAAAAGAAGGTCTTGGCTACCATACTAGTAGTAGACATTCCTCCTTCCTATGGAATGTTGCTAGCGTAAACTTCAGAAAGATGTGGGTGGAGAGATTCAAATGGATTGGTCACACGCTCTCATACCTGTCAATGGACAAATGAAGAAGCTACTACCTGAGAAGCAGTCCGAGTACATTGTGCAGAAGACAGATGATCCCAAGGCACAAATACTCTATGAGGACAGAGGCCATGGTAATTACATGATTTTGTCCCCTGATGAAATCCGACCCTGCAAAATATCACCTAAGGACCCCAATGGTGTCTGGATCTTAGAATTTGACGGCAGTTGTTCTTCGGCTGGTTCTGGAGCCGGTGTTCTGTTAATATCACCTGAAGGCTGCCTATACCCCTTTTCATTCAAATTGCAGTTCGAGAACACTAACAATACAGCAGAGTATGAGGCTCTCATCCTTGGATTGCAAGTGGCCAAAGAACGAGGTATAAAAAATCTTTTGGCTCGTGGTGATGCAGAGCTGATTGTGAAACAAGTCAGAAGCCTGTTTCAGGTAAAGAACGGGAGGCTGAAGCATTATCGGAATCAGGTTTGGGATTCAACTGAATTCCTTGATGCCTTCTCCATTGAAGCAATTCCCAGAGAAAAGAACAGCAGAGCTGACTCCCTGGCTGTCTCAGGGTCATTATTGATTCCTCATCCTGAATTTTCTCAGGATAAATTCACTATTGAGATGGTCCACCGACCTAGTGTTCCTGACAATACTAACAACTGGCAAGTCTTCAACGACGACCAGCATTTGCTTTCCTTCCTGGAGCTCAAGGGCAATTTTGAACAACTGTATTTCGAAGGAAGTGACAACCTGCCTCGTGAGAGCGTGTCTTCGGACCAAGCCGTCACCCAAGGAGAAGAAACTGATCAGGAAGGGTGCATTAAGCTCAAAGGAAACAAGATCCCCAAAGGTTTGGTGAGTTTGGAGGAGTTGTTTGATAAGCATGACAGGTACGTGAGATCTAAAGCTTCCATTGGACCTCGGCAATCAGCTGAGTATGATAAAATTGATATTGGGAGTTCTGATGACCCGAAGCTGGTAAATATCGGGAAGTGTTGCACATCAGATGAAAGGAGAAGAGCAATTGACCTTCTAAGGAAATATAAGGATGTGCTTGCTTATTCTTATGAAGATCTAAAAGCCTTCAAGCCAAAAGAAATGCAACACTCTATCCCTCTCAAGCCAGGAATCAAGCCTTTCAAGCAGAAGCAGAGGCAGTATAACCCAAAGATAGCTGACACCATATTTCAGGAGATTCAGAAACTGCTAAAGGCTAAAATCATCTTTCCCATTCACCATTCGACTTGGATTGCAAACATTGTACCTGTTAGGAAGAAGAATGGAGAGATCCGCATCTGTGTTGATTTCAGGAACCTGAATCAGGCCTCTCTGAAAGATAACTACCCTCTGCCTATGATGGATCAGGTTTTGCAAGCGGTAACAGGCTCTGAGATGTTATCTATGCTTGATGGCTTTTCTGGATACAATCAGGTAGAGGTTGATACATGCCGATCAACATAAGACAGCCTTCACAACTCCTTGGGGTACCTTTGCCTACAAGAGGATGCCTTTTGGGCTGATTAATGCCGGTGCCACCTTCCAGAGAGCTATGGATCTGGCTTTCGGAAGCTTGAAGGGAAAATGCATAGTCATATACCTTGATGACCTGACAGTGTTCTCAAAGACAAGAGCGGATCACTTCGACCACTTAGAAGCAGTTCTGCAAAGATGCCGAGAGCATGGGATTTCCTTAAATCCTAAAAAATCTGTCTTCTGTGTTACAGAGGGAAAGCTATTAGGACACATTGTCTCAAAGGATGGCATCAAGATTGATCCGGAACGAGTTCAAGCCATCCAACAGATTCCTCTCCCTACTAGTAAAAAGGGCGTGCATTCCTTTTTCGGTAAGATCAATTTTCTAAGAAGATTCATCCCTGATTTTGCTGAATTGACTTTGAATATTTCTCAGATGATGAAAGGAAAGCAAGCATTTGGTTGGTCTTCTGAAGGAAAGGAATCCTTTGAGGGTATCAAGAAAGCTATTGCTAAAACTCCGCTTTGGTCCTTACCCGATTTCAGCAAGGATTTTATCATCTCTTCGCTACGCTACAGCATGATTGCATGCCTTAACCAGAGGATCCTGATAAACATGAGCTACCAATTGCCTTCATGAGCTATATCCTGAAGAACCATGAGCTAAAGTACACCACGATGGAGAAGCATGCCTTTGCAGTAGTCAAAGCTGTCAAGCAGTTCCGTTTCTATATCCTCAACTCTCACTCTACGGTGCTGGTCCCAGATACGACTGTAAAGTCAATTCTCACGCAACAAGAATTTGGATCCAAGAGGGGAAACTGGGTGGCTAAAGTCCAGGAATATGACCTTGATATCAAGCCAACCAAGCTGGTTCGGGGAAAAGGTCTTTGCGAGCTCATTGCTGAAGGAACCCAACACGAGTTACTGGAGAAGCAAGCTGACCTTCCTATTGTTCTGTTCCTGAGTTCAGTTGATGAATGGTACACCGACATCACTCATTTTCTCACCTACGGGAATGCCCTCTCATTTAATCAAGTAAAGAAAAGAGGACATTAAGTTGAGATCAGCACAATATGTATTGTGGAAAAATGCCTTGTTCAAGCGCGGTTTGATGGGAGATTCAAGTGTGTAGACAAAGAACAACAGAGAAAATTGCTCTCAGCTTTTCATGATCAGACATGTGGAGGGCACTATTCATCAACAGTCACAGCTCATAAGATACTCCGTGGAGGGTATTACTGGCCTTCTTTGTTCAAAGATGCAACCAAGTGGGTGGATAAATGTGAGGCACATCGACTTTCGTGGAAGACCTAAATTGGCTTCCTTACCTCTCAAACCAGTTGTGATTGAAGAACCTTTCCAACAGTGGGGTCTAGACTTCATCGGTGCACTCAACCCTGTTTCCAGCGCTGGACATACCCATGTGTTAACTGCTACTGACTACTTCACCAAATGGGTGGAAGCTATTCCAGTCAAGAGCACCACTTCTGAAGTAGTGTGCAACTTCATTAAAGAGAACATCTTGGTTAGGTATGGTGTGCCTAACAAGATTGTAACAGATAATGCCTCAAACTTCTCCTCAACTGAGATAATGGATTTCTGCTACGGGTATGGCATCTCTCTGGCTCATTCTTCAGATTATTATCCCCAGGGAAATGGACAAGCAGAATCTACCAACAAGAATCTGGTGACTATCATAAGAAAGTTGGTCAATGAATCTCAGAGAAACTGGCATAAGAAACTTTACGATGCTCTTTGGGCAGACAGGATCACACCTAAAAGAGCCATTGGAATGTCCCCATTTCAAGTAGTGTATGGCGTAGAGGCTCAATTGCCAGTGACAGTGGAACCGCCACCAGACTGATGAAGGCCATTGAAGACACTAGTTTCAATGATGCTCTGGACAAAAGGATCATGTACCTGCACAAACTGAACGAGGATAGATTGGAGGTTGCTGACAGAATATCTGCCCACCAGCAGAAGGTGAAGGTTCTGTTCGATAAGAAAGCTAGGTCCAGAGAGTTCCAAGTTGGTGATATCTTGTCTTTGTTATGGGACAAAAGACATGAACCTCATGGCAGCCATGGAAAATTTGATTCTCTGTGGCTTGGACCTTTCAAGATAAGACACTTTGCTGGTAAGGACTCTTTCTATCTTGATTACATGGATGGTTCCCCCCTCCCACTTCCTTATAGTGGGCAGTATTTGAAGTTGTTCAGATCCTAGGTGACTAGGGAGTCCCTTTGTATATTATGTACAGTGTTTTGCTTTCCCTGCTTTCGGTGTGTTTCCCTTCTGTTGTGTGTGTTGCCCTCTGTATTGTTTTGTTTTTGACTCCTTTGCCCAATGGATAAGGCACTGGTCTGCTACACCAAGTTTGTCTAAGTTCTTGCCTTGTTTCATTCAGTGAATTTATGCCAAGTCATCCCCAGAAGGAGCCAGCTGTTGTCTACTCAAAATTCCCCTCTCTAACAAGGACAAATTTTGAGAATTTTGAGTCTAAGTGCTTTTTCTGAGATACCCAGGTTGTGAAGTCGAAAGAATCTAAGTTTTGGGTCATTTTGTAAGTATTTCGGGTCTGTCGGGACTTTCTGTCCCACCTGTCCCAAGTACGAAAGTGCAAGTTGTTCCCCGATCGGCCGAAATCCCCGAAACTGTCCCATTCTCGGGCCCGTCGGAACTTTTTGTCCCAAGTGTCCCAAAACTTTTGTGCGAGCTTTCCCATTTTCGGCCGAAACTCCCGAATCGCGTACTTCGCGCATTTTCGTCCCAAAACTTTTGTGCGAGCTTTCCCATTTTCGGCCGAAACTTCCTAGTCGCGTACTCCGGAATTTTCTGTTCCAAAAGTCCCCAAGTCCAAATGGGCCTGCTGTTCCAATTTCGGCCGAAATGCCTGAACCGCGTACCTCGCGCATTTTCATCCCAATTGTTCCAAAAGCTTTTGTGCATTCTCTCTCCATTTCGCCCGAGCCGCGTGTTTCGCGCATTCGCGTCTCACCTGTTCCAAGCGTACCAAGTATGTTCATACTTAGCTTTTCCCGCTCATTCCGAATATGACGCTCTTTCAAATTGGTGGTGGTGTATTCAATGCGCATTAAATTCATTCCGCTCCTCAAACGGCTATATAACCAAGCATACCACCTTCGCATTTTTCACATTGCTTTCTTGCTATCATTTGCTCAAACCCTTGCAACCTAGTTCCCTTTGCAAATTCCTTCCAGAGTCTGGGTCGCAGCTCCGAATCTATCAATATGAAGATCAAGTTTCAGGGACAGGAGCAAATTTCTCCACTCGAGTCTGCCGTTAGCAATATCGGAGACAGTGAAGCCCGTCATCTCGACTTCGGCGACTTTTGGTCAAGAATGACAGATGCAAACCCTACGCCGATGGCACAGATGATTAATGATAGCGGTTTGGCTTTCGCCGGAGGTTTCCCTATCTCAGTGCAGTGTGCTGATACGGTACTTTCATGCGGAGCTCACTTCGACCCCGACTCGAGCGAATTGACAAATGTACATGGGGAACTCATTGCCAAGCTAGACGCTGCCGCCATTGGAGCTGCTCTGAGGATTCCGGAGATGGACAATGCCATAGTCGTCTCTCGTGATCAAGCACAGGCCATGTTCGACCAAGACAGTGATAAATATAAAGCTCGAGTGGCGAGGTCTTGGTTGAAGAACCCTAGGAAAGGAGCTTCTCGTCTGACCAAAACCCTCTTCCGGGCGGATTTCAATGAAGAATTGTCATATTTTATAATCCTGCATGCTCGGGTTATGGGTTTGCCCTCAACCAATGAGTTTCATTTCTGGATGTGCCCGCCATCAAAGATGGTGTGCGAGGGAACGCAAAACATCAATTGGGCAGAAATCATAAGCATGAATTTGGCCGAGCAATTATCCAATGTGCGACAAACAAAGAAGTTCTTCATGACTTCGTATCTGATGTATACCCTAGCAGCATCACGGCAATGGTTTGGCTTTTCCTACATCGATGCGCACAAAGACGATCCAGTGTACGCCTATTGCCCGCAGTTCACCCTAGAGACCAGCAATCGGAATTTCAGAAGGGTCAATGATGCCTTCACCATGTACATGGTCAGATTGCTCGAAGGTGACACTGCCAGGAGGTTTTCAGACGAAGCTATGAACCTGATATCACAATATGGAGCCTATTTCATTCAGTTCAGGAAATTCTCTTATATCAGGCTTGCTGGCTATGAGAACACTCCTCTGCGGCTTCCCATGTTCTGCAACGACAAAATGGCCTTGATCGAGATATGCAGGCAACTGGACAAGTTGCACAGAACTTGCAGAGACAAGAAGATTTCTGGCTTACATTTTCCCATCTCTCTGGGAAACTACACATGTAAAACGGCCCTGGATGCTCAGAACGTAGACAGAGCCCTGGTCCCTATCACTGTTCATTTCTTCAAGCCAAGAACCTGTTTTGACTTGAAGAAGTTCATTGAAAGGAACATCAAGATAGTCTATCATCACAGGGCAGATACAGAGGACTACTGGGCCGACTGTGCAGATGATTTTGAAGCCAGAAGAAGGCATTGTGGCAGGTTCTCCCTGCAATTGATCCAAGAACTCAGCCTGTACCAAGTTCCTGAAGGTCTCCAGGATGACAATTCTGAGCTATATTCGTATGAATACGAAAATGTGATTAAGCACACCCCTCTGGAGGACCTGGATTGGAACAGAAAAGAAAGAGATGATCTGGCTGAGATTATTGCCCCAGTCTTGATCAGAACTAGGGTCTGGTTCAGTAAGAAGATCCGAGAATTCAAGAGGCACTCAGGAGAATCCAGCTCCAAAGATGATTCGACACCCATAAGGGAAGCATCAATTCCAGAGTCTGGGACACCAGTGAAAACCCCTCCTGCCTCAATAGCTCAGGGACTTGTAGGATCTACTCCTTCTCCATCTACCCAAGTATACAAGAAGAAACTCAAAGAGGTAAAGAAGGAGCCTGTAGAGGATGACCCTCCAAGAAAACAGGCAGAGTTGCCTATGGGGCCAGAGAACATCATCGTTCTCAGTGAAAGTGAAGACAGTGAGGTGCCAATTCCTACAAGTGTTCCTGAAAATCCAGCAGATAAAGATAAAGAGGTCCAGAGCACCGAACTTCCAGGTACTACTGATTCTTCTGCCGCCATTACCTCCAGTGTTCTGCCTGCATCTCAGCTTGAGTCAAGCCAGCCTGCACCGGCACCTTGAGTATCATGAGCTCCTATCTCTTGGTCCCCTTGCCTCTCCCGCGATTCTTCTTCCTCTTTTGCTTGGGTGCAACCTCTCGGTTGATAAAAGGAAGAGAAAATCCTCCTTTCAAAGCTTGGGACCAAATTTTGATGTCAGACCTTGTTGGGCACCACTCCTTCTCGTGCCAAGAAAGCCAGAACTACTTCCAGGATTGTGTCGGATGCTCGAGGTCAGCAATTCCTGGAGATTGCTAAGCCCACAGTAGACAAATCGGAATCAGAGTTGCTGACATCCGACTTGGAACTCTCAAGGATCCCTATGGGAGAGTCTACTCCTGAAGGTGAGATTCATAACCTCCAGGAAACAGTCACCAGAGTCATTGGAAGGGTGGAGAAAGGGCAGCAGACGATTGAACAGCTGGAAGAACAAGCCCAAGTTCTCACTAGTTTTATCAAGTCACTCTTGTCTAAGGACAAAGTTTTAGACCCCACCCCCTTGACTGCTCTACCCCCTCCTGTAATTCTAAGCCAAGATGAAGTGCAAGAAATTAAAGAGATGCACAAGTATTCTGTCTATGGTAGAGCTACCGAAGCCATGGTGGATGACATGCTTGTTGCCGGGCTAAACTTCATCGACGAAGCTTTTAAGCTACATGGAAAGGTAGACAAGTTGCAACATAAACTATCCTCTACCATTGAGGTTATGAATAAGGAGCTTAAACTTTGGGGCAGTTGCATTGTAGACCTTCGCCTCATGGGACAGACAGATGAGAACATCTTGCTGGCGAATAAGATTTTCGATGATGCCGAAGATAATCTATCAAAATCCTGGGTCTACAGTGTAGAGTGGAAAATCAGAGTCCTAGAAGAAGCTGTAGGAGAAATGAAGAATAGCTGGCAAAAGGGAGAAGCTTTCAATACGCTAGCATTGCTTTTCAAAGATATGCATTGTCATCTTCAGGATGAAAACTCTGGCATTCCCTCATCCTTGCAAGAAATCAAAGCTCAGTTCAGAGCTTTTGTCAAAGATAATCTTTTCAAGGAAGACTCCATCTCTAAAGACAAGATAAAAGAAATTTGTTCTCTCCAGTCTGCCATTGAAGAAGCAAACAAAGACTATCATACTCACGTCGAGTTTGATAAAGAGATGGAGAAATGCCTGGGATTTTGGACTCAGTCTGCAACTAACACATCAGTCCCTCGTGGCAGAGATATAGCTGAGTCATTGAAGAAGTTCAGGCAGCGGATTCTGAAGACAGTAGGTCCCTCCCAGTAGCCGGCCACCTGTCTCCTTCTCTCTCCTTCCCTCTTCTTTCCTTTCTTTTCGTATTCGTTGTAATTAGTTAAGGTATTGCAACCGGCAATACTCAACTATTCTTTATTTAAAAGAAACGGTTACAAGTCGTAACCGACTCGTAAGCTATATAATGGCCTTTCCACGCCATTTTTGAAAAGGGGAAGAACTTGGCATACTCTCGAAATTGTAAATAGATCTTGAACATATCAATACAAAAGGGCTTTTCTTTTCATTCTCTATCTGAATCTTTGTAGCTCTGTGTTTTCCTTTAGTATTGTGAAGATTATTTTGTACCTAATTCGTTAGTCTTGCTGATTGCTTTTGCAAATACAAGTGATCTTGCATTTACCAAGAAAGAACTTTGTGTCTTTGATTAATGAATTTGAAAAAGGTCGTTGAAGAACTTTGTGTCTTTGATCTTATTCATTAATGCAAATAATCTTGTTTCAAATTCCCAACTTCGCACCCGTAAAGAATTATTCTGTTATCTATAATTCCAAACGTTTGCTATTCTGCTTATCTTCGTACCCTCTTTCCTCAGTCCGTTTGTAACTGATGATCTTTGTGGAAAACATTTTCGTGGTATCCAAGTTCAACCATAAAATGACATTCTGTATATTTGTAAATAAGTTTGTGTCTTAATAAGGGAACCTCTCCCATTAAAGAGGAGGGACTTCTTGTCCCCTGACTGTTGCTCTTCTAAAAAGTCCTATTTGAAAACCAACAGAACCTAACCTAAATAACCTATGAAAGTGGTGATCCTCTCAATACATCACAATCATCCTTAGTATGAGGAGGGATTACCCATACAAAATAAATAAACCTATTTAAAAAAATTGTCTATCACATTTTATACACCAAACTACTCAAAAAAGGGGAAAACGTAGACACCTAAAATTAGCACCGCTAATTTCCCTATCCATGTGCGCTAACCCCTCAACAATATCAAATTAAAATAAGTCACCTAACTCCATACCACACACATTATTAAACTATTATCCTAAGTTATATTCTCCCCCATGGTATTTACTCCATGTAAATATTATTCTACACTGTATAAACCATTCTACAAGAAGTAAAATCCTATTTTACCCATCCTAAACCACCTAACCATCTTAAAACCAACTAAACATATTTTAATAACACATCTCAACCTCCACAACTCATCCATAACCTCTCCTTAACCATTTACCTTCATCAAATACCTGAAAAAACTTGTTTAGAAGTGGTTTGAACCACATTCCAAACAATTTCCACAGTGGATCTTCGGCAATCCTAGCCAATAACCACTTGATTATAAATAAGAGTTATTTACCCTCTCTTATGAATATTTAGAACTCTTTTCCTCATTATCACATATCATTTTAAAATTCTCATAGAGTTTGGGTCATTCCAAAGATTATCAAGAGCTTGTACTAACCTCCAACAATTATCAACACATCATTTCAACATTTTGTCTCGTCAATCAACTCCGAGGAAACTCATTAGCAAGATATAAACTTCAATTAACTCCATTTAAAAATATAAGGCATACTTTAGATTGATTTCACATTCGAATGTATTCATCTATTTTTTCTTATCATTTACAAGTCAAAAAAAATAGTAAAAATGATCATTTTCAAGGTTTATTTAATGTTTATAGAAATTTTTTATTTTTAACAAGAATCTCTAGATATTTCTTGAATCTCTAAGAATCATATTTAAACACCAAAATCCATATCAAATTAAATATTTTAATAAATATAATAGTTTATCACCATTTTAATAAATGTATGTGTATTTAACTTGTTCCTCGTGAAGCATGTCTTTACTTTAGATGGAAGTACCTAGTCATTCTTATTCATTAACAAGCATTTACAACCTTCCTATAGTACAACACCCCTTCTGTGAACAATACAACATCCTTCATGAGTTGAAACTATGTGGATTATGATTTTCCATTGACGTCGAGGATGTCAAAGAACAAATTGAGTTCCTCCACTAAATTCGGGAAGAGATCAAGACTTTTGGTACAATTACTTCAATTTATTCAAATCACATCAACCCTTTCTTAGGTAACCTTTAAAGAAGTATAGGAATTACCTTTAAAATTTTAGTTTTATATCTTCTCATGTGTTACCTATCTGTCTATTGTCTATCTTCATAATTATCTTTATCAACCTACTTAATTTTCTAAAAGTGAGATGACATCCTCCAAGAAAGTCCATCTAGATTCTTCGGATTGGCCTTTGATGAGAATCTCGTTTACCCATCTATCTAATTCTTTATTATTTAACATTATTTAATTTTTAGGTTCCTTCATCAAGCACAATAAAAAGTATCTCTATCAAACAAGAATCGACATCCAACATTGTGGGTATCGGTATACACTTTCGTCTTCTAAGGTCATTTTTTTAATTTTATTTTATTAAGTTAATTTTTTAAAGAAAACAAACTCATGTACAAGAGAGACAAATATATTGAATGATATATATAGAGAGGTCATGAGAGAGTTAGACAATGAGAGAAAGAAAGAGAGAAAAGGGTGTGAGAGAGAGAAAAAGAGAGACAAAGAGAAATGTTACTAGGATACTTATTTTTGAAGATTTAACATTCAATGTTAAAAAAATCAATATACTTAAGATTATAAAGTATGATCAATGTTCAAAACATTCAATATACTTAATATTTTACATTTTCTATAATATATAAGTATTAATTTCTTTGTGTTTAATTCATTTCCTTTGAGATTAATTTTTGTTGTTATGATGGTGGCATAAAATATGTACATAGGGAGATTGTGAAGGACCTATTTAATTAGGCCGACTCTAACCTAACAATGATAGATAAAGAGGTAAGTCCAACTTTAAGATATGCAATTTACAGATTGCAATTTTTTTATTAATTTTGAAGATCACCTCATATTTAATCTCATATATAACATGTACGGAGGCTCAAATATATCTTCAAACTTAATTGAATAGGTTCTTCCCTTGGCCAATTTGAATGATCCCAAACAATTACCTCAAATGTTCTTGATATCCTTTGAAGATTTTGTGTTCAATAAAATATAGGGATTTTAAGCAATATCCAGTTTCCATATGGTTTCCATGACCTCTAGTCGATTCGTCAATATAGTATACATATAAATCTAAAATTATCATGTGGATTTTAGGAACAGGTTCGAGGTATAATATTGAAATTAAAAGAAGATAATGTTGAAATAAAATAAAAATAATAATGGAAATGAAAAATTTATGTATATGAGAGATATATAAATTAATATCCATAAATATATGTGAAATTATTACTCCAAGAGACTAGTAGTATAACAATTATAAGGTAGAATTAAATTAAACCCAAGTATGGATTTTAACTATATAGTTTGACCATACCTCAAATTTCATTAGAGGAATGCAACTCACAACTTGAATCAATATATCCGTATGATACATAAATACTACCCAACACTTTTGAATTGGAATCGATAAATCTTAATAGAAAAAAATGATTTTTAATTTATGAACTAAAAATGATATTTGACATACAAAATAACATCAAATTCTAATAACCATTGTTTTTAGAGATTTGTATGCATCACCATGAAATTTATAATACAATCCTTTATCTATCTATCTATTAATTAGTCAACACTTGTACAACTTAGATTATGAACATAAAGGATCATTTTCATAATTTAGACTCCAATGTTCAACATATCAATGGTAATGACCATATCTGTTATGAGAAATGTGAAGTTTCTGGAGTATGCAAAATTCTTACGGAGTTTATGAGACAAACCAAACACTTTCAAGGAATAAAAGGCTATTTTAAAAATGAAATTTCATTAGAATAAAACGGATTGTGAATATATTGTTGTGTTCTCATCTCACTATTCAAAATGAATCATGAAGGTCCACATTTTCACACCAAGAAGGTAGAGGCTATTCACTACTTTGTGACACAAAAAGTTGAGCATTTGGTTATTTTTCCAGCTAAAAATGGGTCATCCTAGCTAGCATAATACCATATATGGAAATATGAGTAATGTGAAATCTATTTTAGAGTGTGATGAAATTGACATTCAAGAGCTCAAGTATATTTTTGGAGAAATAGGTTTTGTAGATATGTGTAATATGCATTGAAAGGCACACGGTAGAGGCCATATCTATTTAGTTACTTGTCCCACCTTTCATAAACAAGGTAGGAATATAAGAAGACTCAAGTGATGGTTCTCATTATCCAAAATTCACCCCTCAAGGTAATTTTGATAACATGCATCAGATTATTCAGTCCAGAAAGTACATTGATTCAAGGCCTAAAATCGTGTTTTGGGGCCCCCTCGGCTTCTCTCTAACTCTCCCATCCAAGAAGAAATCCCAACGAGTTAGAAAAATGGAAGAAATGCGAAAAATAAGGTTGCAGTAGTGTTTTGAAGAATTTCGGGTCTGAAGGGCTCGGGTCGTACCAGTTCGGGTTGAACTGAGGTTCTTCGTACCAAGCTTGGGGCCGAAAAAATGAAGAAAATTGGCTAAGTCCTAGCCTAGGTGGTCTGCGGGACAGTTGGGACGTCGGGACGCGCGAGACGCGAAAAGGCCGAATCGGCCGAAAGAGGGAAAAATCGTCTAAGTCTTTGTTTCGCACAGTTGGGACATCCGGGACAAAAGTACGCGAAGGATGCGAATCAGCCGATTTAGCAAGTCACCCATTTCGGCGGTTCGGAGATGTTTGTCCCAGGCGGTCCGGGACAGTTGGGACAAAAGTATGTGGAGGACATGAACCGGCTGATTCAGCCAAAATAGGAGACTTTCGTCCGAGGTAGTTTGGGACATCCGGGCCAAAAGTACGCGTGGGACGCGAAAAGCCGAAAGAGCCGAGAGTGAATGGAATCTCGCCACGTGTCTTCACCGCAAACAGGAACAAGGAAGCCCGAATCGGCCGAAGCAAGAGTTTTTCATCCGGGACAGCCGGGACAAAGGTATGCGCAGGACGCGAGGGACGCGAAAAGCCGAAGCGGCCAAAGGCAAAGAAGAAAAGTCAACGTTTGACCCGTGAAACTTCAAACGGCCATAACTTTTGACTCCGAGCTCCAATTTTCACAAAATTGGACTTTTTGGAATGAGCACGATGTCCTCTACACCACAAAAAATGGATTTATTATTTTTAACAAGGGTATATATATTTAAATAAGAGAAAAATATTAGGCTCCAGTTAGTTAATGCTCATTCCCGTCAAATGACAGAAAACACCTGCCAGACCCAAAATAGCTGCACGCACTCAGAAGGCCATAACTTTTGTATTTCTCAATGAAATCACACAAAATTTGTACCATTGGAATCGTGGCTCCAATCCCAATGCATAGAAATCAATAAATTCCAAATTTGATGATATATTGAAGGATATTTTTCATAAAACGTGGCCGGCTTCATAGCAGTGTTTTATTTGGTAGTTGGGAGTGTAATTAAGAGGCATGGTCATAATTCTTTCTCTCGCTGCAGCACATCGAATGTATGGGGAGCCTTTTGCAAGTAATATATAATCATTTTCCTCCATTTAATGCCTCTTATAGGTGATTGAAGGACATATTTCGGGATTTTCATTTTTTCCTCTCTCTCTCTTCTCATCTTTTCTATAAATTGGAGTGTTGGGCTCATTGTAAAGGGGAGGTAGTTTTTGCAGCAAAGCTCTGCCAAAATCACTTTGTGAAGCCAATGTGTTGCAGGCCCTTGTAGTGGACTCCTTGCATGGTGATCCAGGCCCTTTTCTTGTAATAGATTGAACTGTGCATATCATGAAGCAATAAAATACAAGTTTGTGGATGTATCTTCCCCTGCTGTGTTTTCTTGCACTTCCAATCTTGGTTACAAGAATATTGTGTCTATTATCATGTTCTTGCAGGGATCCATTATCATTGTGTATGTTTGAAATATTGTTGTGAATGCATTTTGCTAGATTGTGGAGAACTGTCATCACCCCTTCTAATGTGCATTTTGCTTCTTTATCTCACGCATTGGAAGACTACTCTCACACCCTCCTTTTCTGGTGTATCACCGCTTTAGTGTAGGCTTTCATTTTATGCATTCTCTCTCCCTGGTCCCTTGGAAAGTTAGATTAGAATAGTTAGTTTACCCTGCATTAGAGTAGATTGTGGCAGGTAGTTTAGGAGCAAGAACCAGCTTTCTCTGGAGGTCTATCTCAAGTAGCAAGTCCCACAACTTGGAGATAGTACCCATGTTATCCAATCACACCGTGAGCTCAAGAGTGTGCAAATAGAAGGGTGCTGTGATTCGGTGATAACATGTTCTAGGCATGAGACTATGAAATACTATCTTGATATTGATATTCTAAAATATGAACTTACTCATGGACCTACTCGAAATATATAAGGTTTTCCAAACCTTGTAGTGCATAAGATCAAGAGTAGTTTCCACTTTGTAATCACTAATGTAGATTACAAGAGAATTAAAAATCCTTGGATGGATGGATTCCTATTCAAATATAGTGAGAACGAGAGAGAGAAAATGTGAGAAATAGTGAGTCAATCCTCTTGTTGTCCTATTGTTTTGCGACAATGCCGAATAGTCCAGTTTGAGTCTATGTAATGGTTTTCAACGTTATGTTTTATAAATGGAAGCTCATGGAATGGATAAATTATGGACACCCATCGGGGTGTCCTAGTAGATTATTGGGGAGACTTTATTTAATTTCCCAATATTGTCGGTGCTTTCAGGATATGTCCTTCTGGCATAGTCCCTTAAGAGCCCTAAGTGAATTTTTTTGTAATATCGTCAAGTTATTTATCACTACCCATGACACCTTGAAAGGTATCATCAAATTATAAACCTCTATATTAGGACAATCTATGAAATCCTCTATGGGTTTCCCCCATATGCATTTAGTCCTCGTGTTGTCCTATTGTTTGTAACCATGGTTAATACTTTTGTAGTGTGAGTTAGTTTAAGGTTGTCCAATGCAAAATTTTGTAAACAAAAGCTTATGGATTAAAATTTATAGTGCACATGAATCAAGGTAGTCTGGTAAATTATGGGTGAGGCTTATTTTATTTTCCTAATGATCTTTGATATTTTGAGCTACTTCCTATAGGTGTAGTCCCTTAAGAGACCTGAGAGAAAAAAAGGTATAAGTTATCTAGTTTATTTCTCTATCTTGGTGGCACATTGAAACACCTCGCCTGATCCTACACATTCATGCTAGGACCCTCTATGTTATCCTCTCTTTTTTTTATCATACTCAATTAAGTCCTCTCATTTTCTTATTTTTTGCAACAATGCCGAATAGTCTAGTTTGAGTCAGTGGAAGGTTTTCCAATGCAATATTTTGCAAAGCACATACCGTGGCACAAAAATGATAGTGCACATACATTGAGGTGGCCTTGAAATTAGTGGGAAAGGCATCATTTTTGTCCCCAATAGTTTTGATACTTCCGAGATACTTTTTTTGGGCGTAGTCCATTAAGATCCCTTAGATAAAAAAATGTTATAAGTTGTCTAGTTGATTTCTTCGTCTCACTAGCAAATTCAAATGTCTCTTTTGATCCTACACCTTTACATTGGGAAACTGAATGAAAGCCTCTCTCATTTTTCTCCATCTCAACTTAGTCCTTTCAATGTCATATTATTTGCAGCAACATTGAATAATCCTGTTTGAGTAAGTGTAAGGTTGTTCAATGTTATATTTTAAAAACAGAAGCTAGTGGCACTAAACTAACTACACACACACATCATGGTGATGTAATAAATGGTGGGAGATGATTCATTTAGGTTCCCAATGGTGTCAATGCTTCCGTGATACTTTTCCGAACACACTCTTTTAAGATCCCTGAGAGAAAAAAAGGCTATAAGTTCTCCTTGTGATTTCTCGGTCTTGGTGGCACCCTCGAAAGATCTTTTCTAATCCTACACTTCCATGTAGGGACTGTCTACAAAACTATCTCTCAATTTTCTACATATCAATTTAGTCCTCTTGTTGTCGTATTGTTTACAAAAGCACCAAATACCGCAATGTGAGTGAGTTTAAGGTTGTGTAATGCTATATTTACAAAGGTATGCTCCTTACACCGAGATGGCTACGAACATGTATTTATGTGGCCTGGTAAATGGTGGGAAAGCATTTGTATTAGTGCCTAACCATTTTAGTGATCTAGGTCTAATTTTTGTGCATATTCCCTTAAGATCCCTAAGAGAAAAGAAGGCTATAATTTCTCTAAGTGATTTTTGGGTCTTTGTGGCACCTTGAAATGTCTCGTTTGAACTTAAATCTCTACATTTAGATGTTATACAAAATCCTCTCTCGCTTTTCCCCATCTCAAATCAGTCCTCTAGTTTCCCTATTGTTTGCAACCATGTTGAATAATTTAGTATGAGTTAGTATAATTTTGTCTAATGCAATATTCTCGCAAACAAAATCTCTTGACAACGAACTATGAATACGCGACCTATCCTGGTAACTAGTGAGAGAGGATTAATTTTGGTTTTAAACAACCTTGATTGCCAAAAATACTAATAAACATCTTAAAAAGAGATTGTTCATACAATATTCGTGGTAAAATATGAAATGTAAGAAGAGATTTTTCATATAGTATAGGTGGTGAAATGAGAGTTTATGCTCGTTGTTCATTTCAAATATTGTATTTTCCTTAGCTTAACTTATCTTTGAGGATAATAAATTCTCTACTAACATTGATAACCATGCGAAGGTTGAAGATATTTTTACACCACTAACATACGTAAACATGTTAGTAAGAAATTAAATATAATTTTAAAACATACAAAATATAAACAAAATCAAGAACGTAAATATTCAAATTAAATTCATGTAGATGTATATCTAATATTAAGTGAACATAACATTGGAAATTTACTCCAATGAACCACAAGGCTAGGCTCTACTCTCAATAGTATCGATAATTTCTTCATGATTTGATTCATGAACCTTCCAAAGATTTTTGTTTGATATACTACCTCGATATTTGATCAAATGAATATTTTTGCAAGAACTATATTTGAATACTTTTGAAGTACATTTTTATGTATTTTATAGTCTTTAAATAACCAAGTATTTGATTTTTATAGGATATCTTTGAAGCCAAGTTCTAGTGACTACCATTAACCCAAAGGGATACTCAATGTTTACACATCAATGACTATGGAAGTCAATTTTTTTCCTTAACACAACAAGACAAGAAGTCATTTGTTCCCTCTTCATTAAATTATGTCTCGATAACTACAAAAGCAAGCACTAAAAATTATAACTCAAATGATATTTTTAATACATTAAGATATTATCATTTCATAATTTATAAATTTATAATATGTGACATGTATATAACTTGTTGCATTAAATTAAAGACTTGGGCAAAGTCACATGATGTTGTCATATGATCTTAAGATATTATAAGTTGTAATGTTCATGTAAATTGATATGTTTCAAGTAAAATTAGAGGTCTACAATCCATTCATCCACACACGGTTGTGACTCACATTAATTCCACACAACATCAATGGATGATATATAAAAACATGCCATGGACCTAGTATGAATAGTGCAAGCACTTGCATTTAAACTACAAAATGAATGAATATCACTCGATCCTATAAATTTCATATAATCGTCATAGGTTTCCAAATGTCCTTCCACTATCAACTAAAAATATCTATGAACTGTTGAACTCTCTTAAGATTCATAGCCCATGTTCTTGTTACAATAATGAACAAGTGATTTTTGTACCTATAAATTTTGCACCATGTTTGAACTCTAATTCATCTTTTGTGAGGGGATTTTTAACACATGCTCTCCTTTCCCATTTCATGCTTCAATAAAAATTCAAATATGTTTTACACCTATTTTTATGTAGATCCTTCTTAGCCAACAAAACATCCATGCATTCTTTAATTGTGATGTGTAGTTGTTTGACCAAATATAATTTTCATTGAAAATAATGTTCCTCTTAGCCAAGTTAACATAAAACAATAGGGAACTCCCTTGTAAATATTTTGTAGAATATTTGTGATCATAAATGATGTAGAAATTATGCTCTCTTAGTATTATTAAATCTCTCTCAATGATTTCAAAAGAGTTCATGAATTTTATATGCATGAAAATAACAAATTTCACCGAGCTATAGTATTGTGACAGAACCTCCATTTTTGGCCGCAATGAATAATTTTTTACTGAAGTTAACTACTGAAACAATAATAACAAATGGGAATGTTTCATTTCTTAACTTGAATTTTTCATCCAACCATCAAGTTCTATGTGTGTTCCTTGCATACTCATACATACTTTTGTCACTTAATTTTACCATATATTATGATAAAGGTAATTATTCTCAGTAACAAGCTCACACCTCTTAGATTATTTTACATCTTTTAACTTATATGACACATATTTACATTCACTGAAACCAATTAATTATTTTCCTATTGAATGTATACTCTCATCATGAATACAATTTTTCAATTTTGGAAAGGCACCACATATGATGCACATTCCATCCAAACATGATTTGTTATAAAAATTTGACCAATTAACCTTTCAAAAATATCGTAGGAATAAATTACCTTACATATTTTGGTTTTACATTTAATACACACTCTGTAACATGATGTCGGTATGAAAAACACCACGTACATGAGAGAAAACATCACAATGCATTAAAAATTCAACATGACGATTACAACAACAAGTAGTACATGAGTGATTTATTTTCACATAAAAGTGTTTGTTCATTTAAAAAATATTTCACTAATATTAATTTCTATATTTTCATTCTTACACTTAGAGAACAATTCAATTTGACTCATATCAAAGAAATGTTTTTCATGTGCTTCGTGATTATGATAACATATTCTTCTTTTTAGTGTATCTCTTTTATTTTGTGACACCCCCGCATTCTCATTCAAAAAATTTACAATTAATTATTTTAGAATATTAATTCAAAAATTGTTGGTGAGAAAATTTTTAGGGTGGAAAAACTTGTGGATTTCTTGCCAAAACTCTAGGAATCTAAGTCCCTCTACTTAACCAGTGCAGTGGCATATGTGCATGCGTAAAAATATGTGGATTTTCTCGTGGTGGCCTTTTGACCAGGGGATCCAATAGGGGCACTCCATTGACCCTAGCGATAAAGCTTGCAGATACCTAAAAGAGAGAAATTTGTCTGAAAGTGGTAAAAGGAGTGATAAAAGAGGTAGGAGAACTAATTTTGCAGGTAGGAAATCAGATTCTTGGATATGTTTGTTAGAAAATTCATCACATGCATTCATGAGAAGAAACAACTCGGTAAATGACAACAAGACCAAATAGAATTTATTGATCACAAAGTATCAAGAAACTCCTTAGTTAAATAAAGCTAGAAACTCCTTCTTCTTGTATTGATTTCTTAAACCAAAATTGTACATAGTTTGGGAACGGAAGAATTTTGAGAGTGGAGGAAAGTAGAAGAAGATTTCTATCTTCTTTGCCTTCTCTAAGTATAATGCACTCTTGAGTTTACAAGATCAATGGCCAACCATTTGAAATTGGAATGGCTTTACAATTTAGACTTGAATCCTCATCTTCCTCATGACCTTTCAAATACCTTAATATGGCTTAAGACTGTTCATATTCCACTTTAAATATTTTACTCTCTTTTATAATAGCAAGGTGACTCAATTTACATTATATTTATACAGTCACTTAAGTCATATTAAAAAGTGCAACCCTCAATGAAAAAATATAACATTGAAGAGAGAGAGAGTGTCGTATGAGGAGTGAAGAGAGAGAGAAAGAAGAAGAATTATGCCAAAGGATGAGTTGCTGTAGTGGACTTGGCTCCATTCTCTGACTGTTCTCCACTTCGTGATCCTGAGAAGGCTTCTAACCCATCCAATTTGGCTTCATATCTCCCTTAGGTAAAATCAACTTACTATTTTTAGTAAGTGTGAGAAATCAAGTCCCCAATCTTCAACTGGATGTTGCGGCTCAATTTTCCTCTTTCTCCCTATGTTCCTCATTCTTTCTGGATCAACTTTCTATTTTTAGCAGGTGCTCGAGGGCCCACTTACTATTTTTAGTAAGTGCAAAAAGTTTGTTCTAGGTGAATTCTCAGCTGTAGTGCACCTCCAATGTCTTCATCTCCTTTGTTGGTTCTTCTGTTGATGACTTTCCTGAAATAATAGTTAATATGTGGTAGAACTACTATTATTAGAAATTTGGATTCTAAGAGTCAGATTGACATGGAATGAAGTTTTTTGATATGGTTTTTTTCCCAACATCACCCCTCTAAAATTTCGGGTCCGCCCACTTAATAGTGAAGGAGATTTTAAAGTCTTAAACTTTGGATCCGATAGAGCTTTTGCAGCATGCGGCAACCATTAATGGACCTCAAAATTGTAGGTATGGTTTTCTCCTCCATTTGCAAAGAAAATTATATATTTGATATGGGTTTTTTCTTCTAATGCTTCACGTGCAATTCTACTTCGTTTCGCCCAACGGTTTGATGGGAAATTGGATTTTTTCTTCGTTGAGTTAGAAGTGGGATTTCTTCACTATGGATGCTCTATTGCATGAGAGGAGGGTTTAAAGGTGTATTCTTTATGGCCTTGAGTAGAGGAACAAAAAAAAATATGTTTTTGTTTTATGCATCTATTTGGGATATTTCTTTAATTGCTCATTTCATGGTTATGGAGTTTTCTCCGTTTTCTCCTTATGTGTTCTTTGTTTCTCCTTCTTAGCTTAAGGAGAATTCTTTCTGAAGACCTGCACATCACTATGGGAAATTTTATTCAATTTTTGGGTAGTTTATTTGGCCATGGTGGAACTTTTTTGAGAAATAATGGTGGACTGGTGTCTGGACAATCATGCATAGAGCCTTGCTATGTATGAAGTTGTGAAGGAGAAATAAGGGGGAAGAAATGACTAAGTGTTGGCTTTAAAATTGTCAAAACATACCCATGGAGAGGTCGGGCCCAATTTTTTTCCTTGATGTACTTAAACTCAAGGACATGAGTGAAATAAATCTCCATGGTGGTCAAGGTGATACCATGTGTCCTCAATCTGATGGTAGGAGATGAATGCTCGAAAAATGCACCTAGGGGCTGAAAGTCGGTCACGCGGGTGTCAAGAACACTCCTCATAGGGGATGGGAAAATTTTAAATATTTTATGTCCCTCACCTTAGGGACATAAGGGAAATAAATTTCCACAGTGGTCTTAGAGCTAACATGTGGTGCTTGATTTGATGGTATGGAATGGATGCTCCAAAAATGCACTGGGGATGAAATCCGGTCACGTGCATGTCCGTAAGACTTACCAAATGAGATGGGTGAATTTTTACATGTTATATATACCCCACCTAAGGTACATAAGTTATATCAGTTTCCACGGTGCTCCTAGAGCTGACATGTGGCACCCAATCCAATGACGGGGAATGGATGCTCTAAAAATGCACCTAGGGGTTGAACTGTCGAGTCTGGAGGTCATATGAGGGTCCAAGAGGTCACATGATGGCTGAAAACATTTTTCATGAGTTGGTGTACCTGATTACAGTGGCATTAGGCACATGAAATCCTACCAGACTCCTAGTGTTGACACGTGTACTCCCAAAAAGTGACTAAGTCCCGAAGAGGCCAACTTGAAACGATGATAATGTGAGCTACTGGTGGAAGTTATTTGTGAAATTTTATATGATCCTAACTGGAAATATCATTTTTAATATAATGGCTGGGGTATCATGTCTTTATTCAACCACATTATCCCTTAAAAATAGTATTCGTATTTGAGGCTCCATTTATGCCCTCGATAAAACTCCTTAAAAATCCTATACGCCAAGGTATTTTTGAAAATATTATTTCACCATAATGTGGGTATGTGAAGCCTCTTTTTGAAGATGTTTTATTTTTCTTATAACTCCACTCGAAGCTCCCATAATCTTCTTCTCGATGCCCAACAGCTTGTTTTAGGCCTATGAACTCGCCTAGGGTCAGTGAACCATGTTTTCACTGATTGCTCCAAGTATTTCAAAACTTATAAAATACTTCCAAAATAATTTCCATGATGTTATAAGGTCTTCAATTCACCTCCATTTTTAATTTTACCATTTTGTTCCACTCCACGGTGGTTTGTCTAGCTCCTGGAAGTCCAAAGTGATAGCCCTTCCCAATACCGCCAAAAGATAGTATCTTTTCGACATTCCCAAAAATCACCTACATGGAATGAATAAAATTTACTAAATCACCTAGGGGACTAATTTGACATCAAATATCAGGTTACTAACCTAGTGTATTTGTCTTAGGATGCGCATGGGAAGTGATAAAACATGAAAAATTTGACACAGGGGTATAGTTGTCATGCTTCGAAACTTCAAATTTCCTCGTTGCACATTTGCATGAAAACGAATGAATCTAGCTTGGGAACATGAAATGGAATGATTGGAATGAAGACATGACATGAAGAATCTAGAATCTCAACACACAACATATTGACCAGTGCCTTATCCATTGGGCCCTGGAGAGTCATGTACAACCTATAAAAAGAGAGAAAGAAGAAGGAAACACACACACACACAAAAGGATGAAAAGGAAACACACGACACAAAAAAGAAGGGAAACACACCTATCAATCACCTATGGTACAAGGTAGGGGATAACCCACTTTCACTGAAGCACTTTCCGTTTCTCAAAAGTTACCCATGAGTGGGCAACACTGAGTGATGATGTTCTACAAAGCCATTGATGGGTTCCAGAAAGTACCCTCTCGTCCTGAAATATTTATAGAATCCAGGAGATTATATGATTTTCCTTTTATTTTGTAGGATTGATTCCATGTTAACTCCTTGATGCTCAATTCCTTACTTAGAAATTCCACTACCTTCATGTTCTTTGAAGTCGGTTTCATAGTGCCAGTTTCCTTCCATGTTTATCCATATAGATGATTTTCCAATAAACATCTCATTGCTTCCCCATGGCTTCTTTTCATTCAAATTCGTTTTATAGTCTTAGTTACTTTTGTTTCCAGCTCTATGATCATTGACATCTTCTCCATGAGAAACATTTGATTCATCCTTTATCTCCACTTCACTCCGAGGCATTTGAGTACGACGGGAGGATCGAGTTAAACTCATATTTGTCTTATATGTCCATAGCACTAGTGAAGAGATCAAGAATCAGCTCAAGATCTTCCATAACTTCTACTACATTCAATATTTTTTACACGGAGCTATGCTTCGTTGTTTCCTATAACTCCTCTTCGTACACCTTTGAAGGATATTTATTTTTCAGCTCAAGGAAACTATCTAGGGATTACCTCATCATCTTGGAAACCTTTGTATTTTATCACTCCTTTTTCTAGATGAGCTTAAAATTCAAAGTCCTCAAAACTTCTTGCTTTAGTTTGTTCATCATGGAAACATTCTTCCTCTTCAAATGGGAAAGAAAATACCTCCATTTTTTTATTGCATCCATCAATCATTAGCTCAAAAGCGGCATCATAATTTTAACTATGGCCAACCTTCACATTCATTAAGGCTTCCAAATAATCTTCACACTTGTCTTGCATATTTGTGGCTTGCATAAGGAGTTCAAGACTGATCTCAGGGGACCTCTATTTCTTCGTGGCTCTTATCAGTCCTTGTATGGATATTTATTTCAAGCCTTTGAAATTCTAATCACAAGCTGATTATATCTCTCCATATATGGCATGACTAAGATCATCTTTACATCCAAATGGGAATGAGAATAATTCCTCATCTTGGAAAATCGTATAGGCTAATTTTTCTTCTTGAAAATCATCGATAACCATCTCCTCTTCCTCATGATCTACATCATATGGAAATTCTAGGCTTCCCTCTTGAAACTTGAATCTCCTCAATGCTTCTTCAAAATCCAAATATCTCTAAGATGGCATATCTAGCCTTATCAAGATGGGAATATATTCTTCCTCCTCTTTTGTCACCAATTTATTCATCTGCACTGGTATTTTGGTACAAAATGTTAGCTTCTAGGCTTCTTGAATTTTTCACAAAGTGTACCTCATCTTATTTTCTCGGAAGGAATTTCTCCATGTCTCCCTTCACCGATATGGTTACAGAGGACCAATTGACCTGAATTTTACCTCCCAAGATTCCATAGAAAATTCTACTTAGCAACTGAAAGAGGGTTTAAAACTCTCAAGTGAGGATCACGAGGGATGACGTGCACATCAACACACGTGTGAATGACAAACAGTGAAGAGATCTTGGGAGGAGCGAGAATCAACTAATGTGCATGAAAAGATTTGAAACATGGGCAAAACCTAGTTAAGCCATAAAAATCTCCACTATCTCATAGATTAAATGGGGTGTACATATAGGAGGTGCTTTGAGTAACCCCTAGTGCTACAATCATGACAAATCGAGTAGAGAGCGAGAGTTACATTCCCATAATAGAAGTGTAATTCCCAATGATGCATTTGATGCATTGATGCATCGATGTGTAAGAGACTATCATGACCCCTAATTGACACATGGACCTACAATCTCACCTAAGTGAGATGACTCACCTAATGATTTGGAAAATAATACACATCAACACCCCCCCTTCATCATAACCGAGGGTGAGGCGGCAAGTCAAAAACGAGAAATGGGTCCTAGTACAAAGCCCGATGAGGTACCCATGTACAGGAAAATGTCCCAAGAAGTGAAGGAAAACCCAATAGGAAAAACATCCACCACAAGATAAAAACACACTCTCTAATCTAAGAAAGATGCCAAATATGGGTCCCACTCTAGATGATCCCGAAAAGGTACTCATGTACAAAGAGACAATCTCTCGTAAAGAAGAAGAAGAGAGAAGAACAGGAGATGAGAAGAATGTAGAAGATGCCATTGACAAATCTAAACTTTTTAGCTCTAGGAGGTCTCCCAAAAGAATGTCGATGACAACATCCTCTACGCTATGGATCAAGAAGAGACACCCACACCAAATTGTGTGCCTTCCCTTAGGAAGGACAGAAATGACATGCTGAAAGTCTGCCCACTCCACAAAGGAAACCAAAGGGAGTAGCATGAAGAACTCTGAGTCTGGTCTACGAAAGTGTGACATAGGTCTACAAAGTGAGTGTGAGGGAACTGAAGGTAATGCCACATGTGTAGAACTGTCTGAGTGAAAAAGAGGAACACCCACAAAAAGGATTCCCAAGTGATGTGAAGGGAAAAAAAAATCCTCCATAACAAAAAAGGGATCCACATCTGAGGGTGGATCAATGAAGGTCTCTGGAAATGTGGAAATGACATGATTCCCAAAGGGGCACTCCTAATAACAGAGATGATGAACTCCTCTAAAGCACCTGTAGATGGATAAGTGACCTGTAGTGCATCATAAGTTTACTCTGTGAAAAGATGACTAAGGTTGGGCAGATACACATCCTAATGAGGGGGATCAACAAACAGAAGAGTGATGTATGATAGGTATGAGTCGTCCAATGAAGGTAGAGGAGTGGAAGGGGCCTCACACACTGGAAGTGGAAAGGAGGTGGGTGTGATGACTGTATGAGACTGAGTATGAGACTGCTTGATATCTGATGAGATGTGGGATGTGGCAACACTATCTGGAATAGTGAGAGAAAGAAGAGAGAAGTCCTTTGTAATGCTCTCTTCATAAGAACTAGGTGCACAATCCTTGGCATTAGAAGTAGAACCAGTGTGATTCTATGTTAGTGAAACTATCATCAAATGAAGAAAAGGAGACAACTGAATCATCATCAATAACAATGGCAACAATATGTGAAGGCTCCCATAGAAGAACTGAAGAATTCTTCGACACACGTGGGGTGGATTTGAGTCTACCATGTGAAACCAGAGAGATAAGGATACATGCATCATCATATGACCAAATACATGGTCACAAGTGTTAAGAAATTCCTCTACATGACGATGATCAAGCAGGTACAAGAACTGCCTAATCAAGAAGGCTAAAAGACCCTCGTGGGTGAAGTAACATTCCATGGAAGCACACCAAGATGAATAGTTCCCTCCGCCGGTGAGAAGTGGAAGAGGCTCAAGGTGATCCTACAATGCTCGAGTCTAGAAAGAGAACTCTCCATGATGCGTAATGCAAGATGCAAGGTGCACAAAAGCAAGACATCGACTCGGCCGATAATGCGTCTGCATGTGAAATCCCAAGAGTACTAGTCAACCCCCGTAATGCAACACTTTATAAAGTAGTGTGTTTACAAAACTGAAAATTTCATCACATAACGTGTGAAAAATCATGCAAATTTGACTAAAGAGGTGCTCAAAAATGAGCAAAGCAAGTCAAAATTTATAGAATTAAAACAATTCCCGCAATCGATGGAAAATGTCAATAAATGCTATAAATACATTTAAAAGTTCTTGAAATGGTTGCAAAGGGTTTCATGTGGGTACCCATTGGAAACGGCATCAAATTTTAGGAGGGATTAGCCTCCCGCCAACCCTAGAGCTCTCCTCCGTCTTTGTCACTCGATGGATGGATATTAAAACAAGTAAAAGACCCAAAAAATTACAGTGCTGATTACAATGAAATGTTTTTAACACCTTTAAAACATTTTAAAAAGGTGATTGAATTAACCATGTGGGAGCCAGCTAGAGAGGAGCCACGTGGATCGTGTGTCGAGTGCTGTTATGGCTGCACCAAGCTAGAAGTTGTTGGACTGGTTGATCAAACTAAATGTGTTGTAGGTCATGGTAGGAGTTGGAGGAGACACCGAAGGAGCAAGGTCCATGTGCCAAGTGGATTGGTGGAGCACAAACCAAAGAATAGTCCTAAAAAGACGCTGAGCCACTACCAAAATGTTTAATCTAAGCATGTTGTAATCAGATGAGTAGGGGTGGGCTAGTGAAGGTTGAAACGTCAAAGGCTGGAAAGTTTTGTCAGAAATGTAGTAGGTCTAAAGCTTCATGTAACTCATAATAGAGATGACCACTCCCAAGGTGACCCGAATGCACGAGCATAGGTAGTGAGAGCACAAGATGGAAGTGGAGGCTAGAGAACCAAACGGCCATGAACGCGGAGAAAAATTCTAGAGGAAAATGTAGAGGTTGATGCAAAAGACATATTGCAGGAGCACAAGACTGAAAATCTAGAATGCATGAGCTGTGCTAGGAGAAGCAGCTAAGGTAAGTTGGAATGGCCATATTAGAGCTGATGCAGGGTCGTAACATTTTGCAATATATAAAAATGCAGTGTGTTGAGGCAATGCAAATTGAAATAGGTAGCAAATAAGTAGCAACATGGCCGGGAAATCCACGAAGCGAAGAGAAACCCACAAGAGCCGAACTAGGTTCGAAACCCAAACGAGCCAATAGATAAAGAGCAAGCCCAGATAAGAAGCCAACGCCAGATCAATCACGTGCAACACGAGCAACGCAGAGGTCGAGGGGGCACACAGAGCTGAGGTGAGATGAGTTAGAAGGATCTACAACCTCGATGCTGGATGAATGAGCTAGAGATAGATCTGTAACCTCTAAAATGCAACCTCAAACTATAATATACCCCAAAAAACTCTCATGCAAAGCCAGAACACCCAAAATATCAGCTATGCAAATACGAGCATATGCAAGCAAGGAACTGACGAGCCCGAGAAGACACCAAACTCTGAAAACACCAAAAACTCGAACATGACCAAACACACCAAAATCAAACCCATGAAGGAGGTATGATGCCCAAATCAATGCTAGTAGAGCACGATAAACGGAATAACCATTATGACACACACTGAAAGAGATATGAATATCATGCTGGAAGCTAGAAAACGCGCACGAAAAAAATATGAGGAGTGCATGGATCCACAAGTTCCACTCTGATACAATGAAAAATGGTTTAAAATCCACAAGCGAGGATCATGAGGGACAACGTGCACATCAATGGACATGTGAATGACAACGATAAAGAGATATCAAGAGGAGCGAGCATCAACCAAATGTGAATGCAAAGATTTGAAACATGGGAAGAACTTGGTTAAGCCATAAAACTCTCCTCTATCTCATAGATCAAATGGGGTGTACATATAGGAGGTGTTGAGTAACCCTCAATGCTGCAATCATGACAACTCAAGTAGAGAGGGGGAGTTACATTCCCAAAATAGAAGTGTAACTCCCAATGACACATATGACGCACTGATGCGTTGATGCACTAATGCATAAGAGAATCTCATAATGACCCCTAAATGACACATGGACCTACGATCTCACCTAAGTGAGATGACTCACCTAATGATGTTGAAAATAATACACACCAACAACAACATTCTTAATGAGGTTGGGAAGTCTACTACCAAAATCATCGCTGAAAATTTCTTGTCTAGAAATTTGGCAAGAGCCACTTGTGCATATTTGACCTTCCCTACAAGTGGGACCTCTTTTGACTCCAAAGAGTAACAAGATCCACTAGGTGGAGTCATGGAAATTTTGAGAGCCTTGGCGACCTTCAAAGGCATCACGTTATCTGAGGCACCAGAATCTATTATGTAATTGTTCAAGCACATAGTCTCCAACAAGAAGGGAGATGTAGAGAGGTTAAAATTTATAAGTATTTGATGCACTTAGAGAAATCATGTTCTATGAGGGAGGTATAGGAGAGTTTAGTAGCATGACTTTGGAACTAGATGTTACAACATTGGGTGTTAGACTACCACTCTTGATATATCGGACAAACCTCTCATATTGTTGATGATAAGTCCGCAAAAATTCAGTTTCATCAATCAACTTTGGCCTTGTTTTCATATTCTATGAATTCAAAGTGAGAAGATGCGGATAAGGGGGTTAAGGGACTGATTTTGGAGTCTGAATAGGCTTAGGAGCAAGATTTGATGTTTTAGGGATGGATGGTATTTTTAATGGAAAAATAGGAGCTTTCAAGGTATTAGATTTTGCAGGAGCAGATTTAGATTTAGACTTGGAAGAGACATCAAAAGAATTACTTGGGATTACCGGCATGTTCTTATTTGTTAAGGGGTTAGGATTCAACAATTTAGGCCTCAAGGAAGATGGAAGTGGCGATCATTGGCTATTTATTTTATTTTGTAGAGTTGCCATAGGAGGATCATCAACCTTGTTTTCTTTTGTAGCAGTGGAGGGAGATGCTCTTTTCTCAAACTAAGAACAAGTGAATACTACACATGAAAAATTGGGTGCATCCTCTTCATCTTCTTCATCACATCTAGAATACTCACAAAATCTGATTTGTGTATCATTCTCAAACTCGTAATTTTCTAGGAAATCACCACCTTCACTTTCTTGTTCAAGCTCTTCTTCATCTTCTTGAAATCTATAATTTATGTTCACAGGTGGGGCCTCCAAGGTGAGCCTTTGGGGTGCTCCTACAATCTGATTTATGTTGCTTCTTTGAGAAGATACTTGTTCAAACATTTCCCTCTTCAAAGAGGCCATCTCATTTGCCAACTTTTGTAGTGATGGATTGGTTCTCTCATCTCCAAGATGTTGGGCCTTTCCCTTTGATGGATTCTTGATCTTTGTAGAGAGAATGAGATCATCATCAAGTTCAATTACCATAGTTTGTGCTTCTAAACTAATCCTTGTTTGGGATATTTGTAGTAAAAATCCTACTACTCATGATTGAGCATTGATGAAGAATCTCTTGACATTGTTTTTAGATGACAAATCTTCTTCTGGTAATATACGAAGAAACCATTCAAAACGAGCCATGAAGTCTATCATGGTTTCATTTTCTCCATTCCTCATTTGATCCAACTACACCAAGAGGTCTTGACAGTCTTCAGTTGATTTAAATCTTTCCTTGAAGGAAGCCTTGATGTCATCCCAACTAGTGATGGATCGGGCGAGAAGGAGGTAAAACCATTATGTTTCCTTTTCTTAGAGGGAATCCATGAACATTCTCACAGCAATGTCTTCATGTTGAACACCAATAATTCCACATGATGTCGTGAAGGCAAGTGATGTGTTCTTCTAGATGTTGTGTTTTGTCACCTTTGAACTTTGGAAAGTTCTTGTAGGAACTTGTTGGTAGATCATGGAGAGGTGGTTTAAGAACAAGTGGGCTCGTATTCCTTCCCCATGGAATAATGGGTTGAGGTATTTATTCTTCGTCTTCCATTGTTGTCTTTGTTTCAACTTTTACTTCAGCCAATTCTTCTTCAAATTATAGCACTAGAAAAATATGCAATAGGAATATGAAAAGACACCATGTAATCTGAAAAGTCACGTGTAGAAATCAGAAATGTGTCTTTTAGCAATGGAATTTCATGAACTCTTTTTCTTTTTAGTTCTTCAATATTTGATTTTTTTGTATTTTGGGACCTTGCATTTGTATTCAAGTGAAGATATTGCTAAATTTGCCCCAAGGTGGGCACCAAAACTCATGGCAAAAAAATTATATGTGGACAAACTTGTCAATTTCTTTCCAACGATGTGGGAATCTAAGTCCCTCTACTTTACCAATGAACTTCCATATGTGCATGCATGAAAAAAGTAGATTTATGTGGTGTCCTTTTGACCATAGATCAAAAGGGGCACTCCATTGACCCTATAGAAAATCTTGCAAATATCTATAAGAGAAACTTTCTCTAAAGTTGGAAAGGGAGTGAGAAAATAGGTAGGAGAAGTAATTTTTAGGTAGGAAATTATATTCCTACACACGCTAGTTAGAAAATTCATCACATGCATTCATGATAACAAACAACTCATTAAACGACAACAAGACCAAATAGAATTTATTGAACACAAAGTATCAAGAAAATCCTTAGTCAAAGAAATATATAAACTCCTTCTTCTTGTATTGATTTTTTTAAAAAATCATACATTGTGTGGGAATGGAAGAATTTTTAGAGTGGAGGAAAGTATAAGAAGAAGGCCATCTCCTTTTCCTTCTCTAAGTACAATACACTCTTGAGTTTACAAGATCAATCACCAACCCTTTGAAATGGGAATGACTTTACAATTTATAGAGTAGACTTGACTCCTCGTCTTCCTCATGACCTTTCGAATACCTTAATATGACTTAAGACTATTCATATTCCACTTTAAATATTTAAGTCCCTTTTATAATAGTAAGGTGACTTAATTTACATTATATTTCTAAAGTCACTTAAGTCATATTAAAAAGTGTAACCCTCAATGTAAAAATATAACATTGAAGAGAGAGAGTGTGTCGTATGAGGAGTGAAGAGAGAGAGAAAGAAGAGGAAGAAGAAGAAGAAGAATTATGCCAAAGGATGAGTTGCTACAGTGGACTTGGCTCCATTCTCCAATTGTTCTCCACTTCATAATCCTGAGAAGGATTCTAACCCATCCACTTTGGCTTCATATCTCCCTTATAAAAATCAACTTACTATTTTTAGTAAGTATGAGAAATCAAGTCCCCAATCTTCAATTGGATGTTGCGGCTCAATTTTCCTCTTTCTCCCTATATTCCTCATTCTTTCTAGATCACATTTCTATTTTTAGCAAGTTCTCGAGGGCCCGCTTACTATTTTAAGTAAGTGAAAAATATCTGCTTTTGGTGAATTGTTAGCTATAGTGCACCTCCAATGTCTTTGTCTCCTTCACAAATTCTTATGTTGATGACTTTCCCAAAATAGCAGTTCCTATGTGGTAAACCTGCTAGTTTTATAAAGTTAGATTCTAGGAATCAATTTGATGTGGAACAAAGTTTTTTTATATGGGTTTTTTCCCAATATCACCCCTCTAAAATTTTGGGTCTGCTCGCTTAATAGTTTAGGATATTTTAAAGTCTTAAATTTTAGACCTGGTAGTGCTTCTAGATGCGGAAACCATTAATGGACCTCAAAATTGCAGGTCTGGTTTTCTCCTCCATTTGAAAATAAAATTATATATTTGATATGGGTTTTTTGTTTTGATGCTTCACGTGCAATTCTACTTCATTTTGCCCAACGGTTTGACGGAAATTGGATTTTTTCTTCGTTGAGCTAGAAGTGGGATTTCTTCATTGTGGATGCTCTGTTGCATGAGAGGAGGGTTTAAAGGTGTATTCTTGATGGAATTGGGTAGAGGAATGAACAAAAAAATATATCTTTTTGTTTCATGCATCCATTTGGGAGATTTCTTCAACTTCTCATTTCATGGTTATGGAGTTTTCTCCTTATTCTTCTTCTCGTGTTCTTCATTTCTCTTGTTCTTAGCTTGATGAGAGTTCCTTTTGAGACCTGAAAATCACTATACAAAAGGTTCTTTAGTGATTGGAGAGTTTATGTGGCCATGGTGGAGCTGGTTTGGAGCTATGACCATGGACCGGTGTCCGGACAATCATGGATGGAACCTTGGCAATGTATGAAGTGTGAAGGAGAAATGAGGGGGAAGAAATGAAAACGTGTTGGATTTAAATTTTTCAAAACATGCACATGGAGGGGATTGGAATATTTCTTTTCCCTGATGTCCCTAACCTCAGGGATGTGAGGCACATCAATTTCCATGGTGGTCAAGGTGATGCCATGTGTCCTCGATCCGATGGTAGGGGATGGATGCTAGAAAAATGTACTTAGGGGCTGAAAGTTGATCACTTGGGTTTCTAAAGACTCCTCATAGGGGTTGGGTGAATTTTTAAAGGTCTGATGTCCCTCATCTTAGGGACATAAGGAACATCAGTATCCACGGTGGTTCTGAGCTGATATGTGGCACCCGATCCGACAAAGAGGGAATGGATGCTCCAAAAATGCACTTGGAGGCTAAAAGCCGATCACGTGGGTATCCGAACACTCCCCATTGGGGCTGAGAACATTTTTTCATTTATGATGTGCCCCACCTAAGGGAAATAAGGTACATCAGCCTCCACGGTGGTCCTGGAGCTGACACGTGGCACCCGATCCAACGATAGAGAATGGATGATCTAAAAATGCACCTAAGGGCTGAATCAGGCAAGTCTGGAGGTCATATGAGGGTCCAAGAGGTGACATGGGGGCTGGGAGAATTTTTTAAGGGTTGGTATATTTTATGTTAGGGAATTTGGGGAGATTAAATCCCGCCAGGCTCTTGGTGTTGACTCATGTCCTCCCAAAAAAATGACTAAGTCCCGAGGAGGGCAACTTGAAATGATGATAACGTGAGCTCCCGGTGAAATTTCTTGTTGAAATTTTATATTATCCTGACTAGAAATATCATTTTTAATCTAATGGTTATGGTATCATGTCTTGATTTAACTAGATTATCTCTAAAAAAATGGATTTTTTATTTGAGGCTCCACTTACGCCTGATAAAACCTTCCTGCAAATCCTTTATGCCAAGGTGTTGTGAAAACTATTATTTCTTGATCATGTATATACTGGAATACTCTTTCCAAAGATGGTTTTTTTACTTCTGACTCCATCTAGAGCTCCCATAATCTTCTTTTGAAGTGCAGTAGATGTTTTAGGCCTCAGAAACTGCTAGGCTTGTGAACCTTGTTTTCAATTCGAATGCTCCAAGTATTTCAAAACTTCTCAAATCCTTCCAAAATAATTTCCATGATGTTATAAGGTATTCAATTTACATCATTGTTTAATTTTACCCTCTGTTCCACTCCAAGGTGGTTGGTCCAGTCCTGGGAAGGCCAGTGATAACCCTTCCCAATACTGCCAAAAGATAGTATCTTTTCATCACTCCCTAAAATCACCTAGGGGGAATGAATATAATTTCCTAAATCACCTAGGTGAAAAATTTGACATCAAATAATAGGTGAGCAGCTTGATGGATTTGGCTTGGGGTTCCTGGAAGTGATAAAACATGAAAATTTTGACACAAGGGTATAATTGTCGTGCTTGGAAACTTCCAATTTCCCTATTGCACATTTGCATGACAACAATGCCATAACTTTCATCCATCAAGTGAAGTAATGAATTTCTTTCCATACCCACTTATGTCTATCCCTTGATGGATGATTGATCATTTGATCAAATATGACCCCATTGAGAAAAGGGATGATCTACCTAAATCGAATGAAGGGGAAAAGCGGTAAGCTTTTTATTTCCAATGAAAAAGGACCATTATTTAGATTTTCTCATCTGATGATGGGATTATTTGAATAGATCAAGAAAATAATAACCAACCCTCATAATACTCATAGGATTGGTTCTTGCTTTGAGAAGTGTCTCCCAAAAAACCATTATGGAATTCTTCCATTATTTTTTCAACTTGTTGCGAGTGTTATATATTGGACAAGGATGCCATTAAAATATCTACAAAAAATTACACCATCCACGATAATATAAGGAATGGATTGGAGTCAAAAACTGTACCTCTGGGTTCTATCCAAGTTAAGAGGATATTATTGTAATAGAATAAAAATAATCATTTTTGATAACCAGTCAATATGAGTATCTTCTTGGGGATGATTATGAAACACCATGTCTCCTTTTTCTTTTGATTCCAAATCATCAGTAAAGGCTTTCACATAAAACCTTCCCCATGAGTAACTTGGTTACCTTAATATGCATATTATACTTGCATTACCTTAGTGATCCATCAAACTCATTTCTCATTCATATCTCTATTCAACGAAAAATCCTTGATTACCGTATGTGACACCATTAGCCAAATTATGTTATTAGAAAAACAATTGTTTCAATTTATTTAATTCCCGATGAGAGAAAAAAATATTTTTCAAAGAATGAGAATTTTATCTCGTAATATTATAGCGATTGAATTCAATAAACAATTGGTTTTTCTATCAAATTGTCATTTTGTTGAGTAACAATTCCCAAAATGCTTTCTTGTCTTAAAAGGTACAAAGGATAAAATCCTTACATACCTCAGATTTACCAATATAGGAGCTTGGGAAATAGTTGTCTTGATAGCTTCAAATATTTCTTTCCCTTCTTTGGTCCATAAAATGGTATATTCTTTTCGACATGTCCATTAATGGTTTAGCCAAGGAAAAAAAGAGGTATAAAATTCATTGCAAAGTTAATCATTCCTAAGAAACTTTGAAGGCCTTTCTTTTGACTTTGGAGGGACAGAGCCAAGATGGCACGAATCCTTTCTAGGTCGATAGAGAGTCTTTCCATGGAAACAATATGCCCTAATAATTTTCCTTCATAAACTATAAAAATGTACTTCTTGGGATTGAGTGAGACCCCAATTTCACTGCACCTCTTAATCTTTTTTCTAAATGGGCTATGTGATCTTCAATGTACTTGTAATAGATCATTATTTCATCAAGGTAAAAGAGTATCATATCCTTTATCATCCCATTCAAAGCCATATCCATAACTAGTTGGAAGGTAGCCCTAGCATGGGATAATCCAAACAACATCTTACTGTAGGCATATGTTCCCCATTTGGTAGTAAAGGCCATTTTGAATTGATTTGATTCCTTAAAAAAATCTCATTATATCCTAAAGTAGTCATTGATTAGGGAAAAAAAAATTTCTCCCACTACTATTTGGAGAATATGCTCCATAAAAGGAATAGGCTAATGATATTTTAGAGAGGCTCATTTCAAGTCTATGAATTCCATGCATAGGCAAATTTGCTCATTCTTCTTCCTAACAGAAACTAGGTTAGATACCGAGGAAGAACGTTTGGTTGGGAAGATAATGCTAGCTTAAATGAGATTTGAAATATATGTGTTCGTAAGTGGTTTAATCTTTGGGTTGACTAGTCTCTACTTTTGCTGAATTGGAATAACATTGGAGTCGAGCTCAATAGTGTGTTTCTTGAATCCTTGATCAAAATCATGAAGATATTCATATATCCATGAAAATATATCACTATAATCTTAAAAATACCAATAAAATATTTTTTTCTTCCGACAAGAACACTTTCCCAATCATTAGAAACCTATATTCTCAGTAACATGAACCTACTCAAAATCATCTTCTTTAGTTATCATATTGGAACTTTGTCAATTAACATTATCATCCCAAATTGAAGATTGATTCAAGAGTGAATAGAAATTTTTGAAATTTATTTGTTTCCAACTATATAATTTTATCATCATATTCTTTCTCAAGGCTACAAAGTGGTTCTTCGAGGAGAATTTAACTTCTTCCTTTAGATAAACAATTAATTTCTTATCACTATCAAAAACCTACCAACTACCCGTATTGTCCCATACTACCAGGTCTAATAATAAATAATTATCTTTCATGATATGAACATGTACATCGAATAAAATCCTTTAAAATCTTGGTTTTGATTCCCTGGAACTCGATTCAAAGGCTTCAATTCCTTAATAAAATCCCACATGTTGTTTTATATATGATATTAAGAGATCATATTTTACCACACTTAGGATCTCACCTAATGTACCACAAGATAACTATCTATTAAAACATCAAATGCTTTGATTACCTTTTTTGAGCCAATTGGATTCATTTCTCTAGTTCTTCGTATTGGACACATTGGTAGTGCAACTAAACTCAATTCAAAAGGAAGAGAAATATTTATCACCTTACTTAGAAATTATCATAACACCAATTCTGTTTAATTTTTTCTCCTTGACTCATCAAAGAAGATTCACTACAATCCTTTTTGGTCATCCTAAGTATTGAAAAGGAGAGGAGGAATAACTACTCCTTCTTCATGCTTACAATAAGTTCCTAAAGAATTTTCCTCTATAATAAATAAATCATCCTCTTCTATCGTCAATGCTTTAGCGTATGGGTCAAATATATGCTTCATGCTTACATCATCAAGTACAATATCATGGACTTCTTCCAAAAGAGTGGTGGACTCATGATTTGCAACGTCTTCTTCTTGGTCACATATGGTATAATTTCCATTAATGGTGTTAGTTGTATAGGGTTCAACATGATTTTGAAAAATTGGTTCTGCCCTTATAGTTACCTTAGTCCCATACTTGGTCCCGAGGAGCATGTGAGAACAATTTTTGAAGTGAAGTCTCTCGATAGACATATGACAAAGAAAGATGGAAGATCGATGATGGCTATGTCCTGCATAAATGACAATATTGGAAACATATAAATAGTAAGACTAAGATATTTGATAATTTCAATAGTCTAAACCGTTGTGCCCTCAAACTGAACAACTCCCCTGGATACTATTGTATATTGAATACCCAACACATATGCACTCTCTTTTTACATTACGAAGATGCTAGAACTGAAGTCAATCATACAATTGTGTACCAAGATCTTACTAATGATAAAAAAATGTAGAATGGTGGTGGCTTATTATTTTAGAAAAAAATTCTTTCTCGGTGACACAAGTTGCTAGTAATCAATGCCCATTGCTTGATCAATTCACTTAGTGTACCAAAATTTTTAGAGATTCCTATAGAATATTTCTTTGAGATCAAAATGAAATAGCTTACCACATGGTGAAATTTAATTTTTATTCTTTATCTATTTGAAAATACTAAAAGGGATACTTCCTACCCTGTCAATGTTTCTTTGAGTGTTGACATCTTCTATTGAAAAATGGGCATTTGTACTGTAACATTGGAATTATTTCCTGAATGTCTTGTATTTTCAGAAACATCTTCCTTGTTTCTTTGTTTACAACCACTTGTAGAAAAGGTCAACAGGTGGATTCTTGATCCACATCTAGTGACTAGCTTTCTATTGCTCTCTTAATCAATTGAGTATTTGAAGCTACTGATGTAGATTTTATATTGAATCCATAAAAATCTTCCTCTTAGTAATTCAATAATGTGGCTTCCTCTTATGTTAGAGACTCGATGGGCATCTCCTTGTGGAGAAGCTTCTATTGGTTATTCTCCAAGTGTTGATATGGTTTGGAAAATAAGATCTTGAGGAAGTACTTTGTTAGTGCGATGTTCTAGTTATGTGGTTGAGAGCATGGATAACACCATTCATAATCCTGGACCAAATTATTTTTATAGGGACAAGGGATCTAGAGGAACTAGATGAAAATGGAGCCTTAACACTCAATCATTTAAGATTGGAATATTTATTTGAGATTGGTTGTTATTCGAAAGGTTTGTTTGTTTGATTGATACTTGATGGTTTTGGGGTTGACAAAGACAAGCATATTGGGAGTTTTACCTCTTAAGAGCTACCAATACATTTAAAAAAATTAAAGTAATATTTTAACTTGATAAAGGTCATTTGATTGTGAAGGAAGGTGGGGATTTGGTGGACTAGACACGGAAGAAAGCATGGAAATAGATGATTGATTAGTGGGAAAATTGAGATATAGAGGCATTGGTGGTCTTGAAGCTATCTTCCCCACTTGGATCAAGAAATTCTTTGATCTTATAGAAATGTCATTGGCATCGGGAAATATCACCCCTCCCATGTATTGGATCATAACGAAAACATAAATTTTTAAAGCTCTTTGATAGCTCAAAAACACATTGTTTGGGAGGTTTTTTTCAATATTGGAATCCTAATCTAAGTCCTCTAGAATTGGAAGTTGAAATCCCCCATAAATTATTGAGGAGATCTCTTTATAGTGGTTAATAAATTCATGAGTGACAAATGAGCAATCTTATCATCAAAGTGTTTGTAGAACTTCTCTCTCAACTCATGCCAACTGCATATAGTACCATCTGTTAACCCATGAAACCAAGGGAATGTATTTCTGACAGGGGAAGTGACAAAAGTATGACTGTAACATTGTCTTCTATGATATTTTATACTATGAAAATGTTATCTATATCCCGAATATGTTCTATGGGACTAATGTTGGTCTCTCCTATGTAAAAAGGTAGACTTTTGAGAGAAACCATACGTATAACATCATGTTGGGCTAATAGAGAGGATTTCCACCATTTAAGGAAAGGAAAAATTAGTTTCTTATAACCATGGTGATATTTGGTTGGTTATCTTTTGGTGGAGGAAACCTTTAAAAGGAGGTGTTGAGTGACCTCTACATGATGACGAAGAAGCTTCACGTTTTCTTCTTCCTAGAGGAGAAAAAGATAAGTCAATATTTTTTTGGTTTCCTTTCTTTAAAGAATATATTTTCCGAACTTGTTGCATAAGTTAATATAGTGGATCCTAAAATATAGAGATGTAGATTCTCTAGATACCTTGATTGATTGAAATGATAAGATCGAGTTAAATCTTAGCTTGTCCCACTTTGAGCATGTAAAAACTGTTTTAAATGGGATCACACACCTATTAAATAATTAACTCGATCTAGTACAACATGGGAACATCCCAAGGTGTGGGATCTTGGCTCCTTGGGATGAACCTTCAAAGAATGATGGTTTCCTTCTAAACTTTGTGCATCTAATGTAGATCAAGGTACAAAACTATAAAAATTTAAATAAAATATAATATATCTATTTCTTGGGGGTAAAGGGATAGAAATATAAATGAAATTTAAAGAAAAAGGTGATGCGAAAACTTCTAGGAATAAGTATATCTATCTCATATACAAAGATTATTATTGTATAACTCTATATAACTTACACAAATCCTTACAATCTTCTCCGTGAATGTTTTTAAAGAATATGAATTTAAAATCAAATAAGGGAATTGATATTTTCCACAACTGAAATAGTAAAGACCATATACCACAACTTGCAAGTTAACTAAGAAATATTACTAATATGAAAGCAAGATAAACCATTGCATACAAGGAACTAAAACATCCACAAATATTCAATGGATCATTTAAATGCACAACATATTAAATATTCAAAGGAAAAATATTGTTCTGAATATACCAAGGCTAAATATTGTTTCTTGGCTCTCCAAAATTAAAGGGCCTCCGATAGGAAAGACCTAAAATTATTTTAAACATAATACATTCTCCTATTTATAGACTAAGAGGATTGAGTGATTATAGTTGTGCCTCTTAACTACTACATACTACTAATATAATTTTTTATACTAAGGAGAGGTCTCCCATGAGTCAACCCTATAACATCCATTAATTCTACAGCTTGGAAACTATTTAATAATGGCTTGGATGCCTAGCTAGGGTAAGTACCAATATTTTATCTATATAGTTCCTCTTCATTTTATTTTTAAAGCTAACTTGTGTCTGAAATAGAGAAAACTTGAAAATTCGTTGAACCTCTTCAACATCAATTCCACATGCGTAGCAGTTACGGATCTCTACAAATTTGATTTCTTTTTCTGTTTTCACTCAAATACTTTTGGCCTTGTTTAAGACCATATTAAGTTGACTCAGGAAGTTTTTGTAGGACACTAATTTGTAAATGGAGTCAAGACTAAAAGACCTTGTTACACTATCATCTTGGTTCACCAAATTTTAAAATGGGAAATAAGATGATTAATTGGAAGTGTATCAATGTTCTTGTTTAGAAATATGCAATTAATTGTGTCAAAATCTTCCATAACTTCATTTAGGCCATCAATTTCTTAAACTTGTTTCTCCTCCAACTTTGATGTAGCTTCCTATAATACCCGAAATCTATAATCCATTACTTATATAAATTCAAAAACGTTTTTAATAACACCATCCTTTAAAATCATATCTAATTTAACACTTCATACTTCCTTCATGTTTGAATGGAAAGTTCTAAACTATCACTTTCCTCGATCGAGTTCATTCTTTGAGATGGCATATTTCCCACCATACAATTCATTGTATAAATCAACAACAAATTTAATCAATGGTTCTTCCTCCTAAATTAAATTTTCCATCAAACACCCTATTCCTATTCCTTTTTACCAATATTTTCCACCATATAGAAATATGTATCATCAAATCTCGGAGGAATAATGAGAGTGGTAGTCTAGCTAGGATGTGTGATTTTAGTCAAAAGAGAAGTTATCTTTTCTAACCTTACCCTTAAACTCATCCTTCGTTATTTTATCCTTATAAAAATAATCTGGAAATTTACTCAAGGCCACATAAACATCTTTATTTACTCCATAATGGGTGTATTTTGTAAGAGAAAACCTAGAAATATGGTATTACGTTGTTGTGACTATTTCCTTAGTTTTCCCTACAGCTGGAGTGCCTATCTCAACAAATATTTCCCCTATTTGGTTAACTCGATAAGTTATAAATAACTATCGAGTCTCTTAGTTTTTTTTCGTAGAGGGGTAGATCTATAACACCTAGATAAAAAAATCAATGATGGGAAATTTCTTCTTTTTTTTTGGTGTATATCCATGTAACCACGTAGGAATACAAGTAGAAGATTTGGAAAACAACATGGGCATTATTTTGGTAGTAATTTATGAAGTTGTTAAAAATATGGCACTGGTCACAGTCACTGAAAGTGGAAATAATGTGGTAACAATGAAGAGTAGAGTGGAAAGGATGGCCCTAGGTATGGGTGAAATAGAAATGTAAATTAGGAGATATTTTTAGGGAAGTGGGGTTTTGAAAGGAGATCCTATCCCCAAAATATATCTAGCTAAAAGAGATGGAAGGGAAAAGAAAAATAGAACCATAGAGGGAGAATATGTGAGAGATGTAAGAGAATTGAGAATAGAAGAAATGAAGGACATGTTTAGAGGAAGGGTGAGAAGTGGGAGGGAAGGAGGAACCAAGGATGGTGAAGATGGAAAAGATGAGGAGAGGCATCACTATGATACTTGAGGGATATTTGGTTAAATACTCAAATACATGATTTCAATAGATTTTAATTTAGGAGATGCAACTCTTGTTGTAAAAATCCCAAAGGATCCTCAACACTTGTAAAGAAAATATTTTTTATGAGTTTTTGAAATGGGTTTTGGAGCTGGCCACTTTCCCTTACAGTGAGTGATATAATCCACTTATGATTGTGCTTGAATAAGTTGTGTAGAAATTTAATTTTATGTTATTGTTGTAATTCCAAAAGATATCAACCATTGGTAGGTCCGATGTAGAATGGGTCCCCACCTTTCCTTTTTTTCTACTACATTCCTCTCTAGACAAAAAAATCTAAGGTAATGGCTGATTCATGATATTATTTTTATCATAAGAAGAATGTAAAACCTATTTGTCATCTTTTAGGCCCTCGAGGATGACTGTCATTCCATATTTTGTGATCTCTTGAATAAAATTTTGGGATTCTTTTTCACTTATTATAGTCTCATCTTGGTAATGGATCCAAATATCCTCTAGTTGAGCTATGTGAACAATGTTTGATCCTATTTTTACGAACTTTTCCCAAAGGTAGTCAAAATTAGTGTGTAGGTGAAAGTTTATGAGACTTGTATGTGTCAAATTCTACTTAATATTTCTTGTTTTGTATATGGAAGTGTAATGTAGCCAAATTATGAACAAACCTAATATATTGAAAATAATATGAACTCCAACGTGAAAGTAGATCTCTCTTTCTTTGTTCTTGAATAATGAATTACAATGTTTCTTAAATAGGAAAACAACTCCCAACTCGAGTTGCCAAGTAAACTCTAACTAACTCTGACTAAATCTACTCTAGGTGGCGGAAATTACTATTTTTAGTAGTTTACTAGAACTTGCTATTCTTAGTAAGTTCGCATGCTTATTCGTACGGGCACAAAAATTTCCACGCATCTTCTACATCCCTAAATTAGAGGAATTTCCAACTTTCTAACTCATAATGCAACTAATAGACTAAAATTAACTAATGCCCAAAAATAGGAAAAAACTGAACTATAACTTAAATCCTAATTTTTGGCCTCAAGATGGCGGATTTAGGGCCCAAAAACATGTCGAAAACTTGCCCCAACTAGTAGGGTAGGTTACCGTTGCATTCGTCTCATCGAAAAATGTGGTTTCAAAAATAAATGAACTCAAACTAACACCCAGGCTCAAGTTATTACCTTGTCAAGTTCCCTGCTAATTACGGCTCATCAAAGTGCAAGTATATCTACCTATATTTATCGAAATTGGGATCCTAATTTGTTTCATTCATGTTGAATATTGTGGTAACTTAGCTTCCGATGAACCAATTCCATTAGAACCCACTTTTCTATGGACATCTCAAAACATGACATGAGCACCTTTGAATCCAAAAATCTTAATGTACGTGAATTTTAGGAATTGTAAATATATATCTCCCAATTCCCTTACGTTGTTTCAAGATTCATATGAAATTATTTGGTTATATAAATTTTTATCAAAGAAATATAGGAGAACTGCAAAGAAAACGTCATTTACTCTTTAAAAATTCTTAGGACCCTCTATCATTGTGAGTTAGGGATGGTACTCATATATTTGAACTATGTTCCTAGATCCCTTTGGAGTTAGCCCTGGATATTTTCTCAAACCCACCAAAGGTGCATACAAAAGGTAAGAGGTCATGAAAAAAATTTCGAGAGGTTAGAATATCCAACAACTAGAAATAGATATCATTTATGATGTTCTTAGCCCATCGAATGAGGTCCTTGTTTCTCTTGATAGTGGCAATGTAAAGGTACATCCACTCTTGGAACTCCCTAGAAGAAGGAAGACCTGTAACTCTGCTTAGTAGTGTAATGATATTGTTTACTTCTAAAATTGTGTTAGACCAAAGAATCATCTTAAGAATCTAGATAGTGAACTTTTAGTTTTATCCAAATAAATTTTGTTGATGACCCTCATGTAAGTATCATTTTCTCCAACCCAGTTCTTGAGAGAATAGTTTGGGGAGATAGTGGTATATGGTTAGAAATCAGGTATCCTCAATAGGTCTTCAAAGAAATCGAACTGGATTGATCACAATTGTTCCATTCTCATCCTTTACTATACGTGAATCCTTATAAAAGTGTGATGTGGAAGAAACCAAAAACTCGGTTCATTGCGGGGGTTTGGAAAATGTGGAAGAATGCGAAAAGCCATTGTAAAAATTTCTTACATCCAAGGTTTCTTATTTGGAGCCTTGAGAAATTCCCGAATTTAGGAATGTCAATATTTCCTAATTATTTATCCCTAGTGTTCTCTATATCTTATTAAATAATTGAGGGTGGTGCTACCCTTTGATAGCTATATTTTATTTTTTCCTTCCCCTTAGATGAAGACCTAGACATATGACTTGCTTAAAAAATACAAAATCGAAAAGTCGTATGAAGTGTATCATTGAAAAAAATTATGTCAAAAAAATTGAACTTCCAAAACCCCGAAGTCCAAATTTTTGAAATCAAAACTTAAACCCTTTCAAATAGTTCAAAAACTCTAAAATAGAAAACCTTTAAAACCCCAAAATCTTAATTCGAAATCAAATCATAGTTTTATACTTTTGAATCAACCCTAAAACTCTAAAAATTAAATATCTAAAAATTAAAAATTCCAAAAATAAAATCTCGAAACCCCAAACAAATGATATTTCAAAAACTTGAAGTCCAAAATGGGAAACTTTTGAAATCTGAATTGAAACTCCTAACTTAAGAAAACTTTTAAGTTTTTTTTTCTTAGAAGAGGAAATTAATTCCTACAAAGTAGCCTATTTCTTTGAAAGCCTTTCCATGTTTTGCTAATATCTTTTCCCCATTCATACAAGAGTTTTAATCTTGGGATTCAAAACCAACAAAACCTTAAGCATGAAAAATTTGTGCTTTAAACATCAAAAACAAAAATATCAAAAGGAAATATGGAAGAAAAAAGAGAAATAAAAATGACAAAACAAGAGCCCTAAATAAAAATAAAACTTGCAAACTTACCCAAAATGATGAGAAAATATGAAATAATTCTCCAAAAATCACCTAGGGATATAGTTGGGATGCGGAGGTAGGTCATGTGTTAGAGTACTTATTTGTCCAAGAAAAATGACAAATGAAACTTGTATATTTATAGGAAAGTGAAAAATTAATTACCCTGGTTTGATATGTGTGGGTATTTGGGAATTTATTGCCATCGAGATTGGATTTCTGATTTCATCGTGAAAGCTACTTGTAGGATGAACTTTGGACTCTAAAATTTGAAATGGCGGTGTGAAATCAAACTTTTGAAATTGAAAATAAAACTACATGCAAAACCTCCTCGTAGTTCGACATCCATTCAAATCCAATTGCGACAGTTTAGGGTTTTGTAACTCATTATTCATTTCTCATGCAATTTTCATGTTGACATCCGAAGCCCAAATCCATGTGGTAAATGACACTAAGGAAATTTTAATAGAAAATTTTAAGAAACAATTAAGGAATGTGAAAGGTAAAAAATTGTAAGATTTTTGTTTTAATGACTTCTTGACAAGGGGAACATTTAAATCTAACAATTCCATTTATTATTCCTCATTTTTATGAGTCTTTGATAGGTATGAAAGATTGCACTTTGTTATAAAGCCTCAACTACTTTCATTCATAAGAGAATGCCATGATAGTGAAGTAGATAGGCATGAGATTCCTTTTCAATAAGGTAAAAATATTTTTTTGAATGGTATTGAAATTTTCAAAGACATAAGGAGTTGTGAAAAGTATCCTTAGTGCATGAAATCCTGACAAAATTCTTATTACTTATATATTAGCTTAAAGTTCAAAATGTAAGACATTCACAAACCTACGTAATACTTGAGTTACAAACTCCTTGATAGTGGTTGATGAAATAAAGAGAAATCTTGTTAAAATATTTTTATAAATGGTAAATAGGAATAGATATGAATAACAAACATGTAATCGGGTTTTGAAATCTAAGAAAGTGTTATGGAAACTAATTAAGTGAAACAAAACGTTAGATTTATCTCAAGATAGATGAACACCACTTATTTTGTACATAAGACATAAAATTTTAAATTTCCCACTACTATCATAGAGTCTGTAACATCCATCCAAAATTGATTCATCACTATCTTTAATATTTTCCATGTATTTTTTTATTGTTTCTCTCAACATTTATGAATATTCAATTTATATCGAATAATAATAATACATTCCAACTCACTTTGCTTCCAATAATCATTAACAACTCCATTATTTTGTCGAATAAATATCGCTAGACTAATAGCAAAATTTAGAGATAACACATTCTACATTGAAAAGATTGGTGGCAAGAATAATTGCTAGAGTTGATGAAAGCTTGAATGGGTATGCACATTGACAAGTAAATTATTCTATGTCCTCCATCCTTGCTGATATATTGTCTTCCATTGACACCACATAGTTGTCTAATATTGTACGAGCCTAGATGGGAAGAAATTTTCTGCCACCTTGTCATTTTTTGTTTAACTTTTTTCACCTATGCGCGAATAAAATTTTCTCTTTCCTTTCCTCTCTTGAACCAATATTAAAGACAATTGCGTAGTGTGATTCATGCAATTTACTATTTTCAATTACATTAGATTCACTAAAGGATGTCAATAGATCAATATCTAGATGTTTTTCTTTAACATATTGTAGAAATTTTTCTCTCATTTTTTTCTCCTTTTATTCTCTACCAAAGTAAGAATCAAATGTCTACTGTTATGTCTACCCGAACAGGGCGATTCACTAGACATCCCCGATTGTACTTTATCTAATAGTAATCTTAATGGTTCTTTGTCGTTCATTCCTCTAACAACCTTGAATGAATTAGATGTGAATATTTCCAATGATTTATGCTCAAAGTTATGCTAATTATATTTAATCATAGAATAATAAAGGACACCATATCTAAACAACTCAAATGTTGGAGTCCATTTAGATCATATATCATCTGGAAATAATCAATAAGTTTATTTTACATATAAATTATTGGTTATGTCCATTTTGATAATCAAAAGGAATTGAATCTCAAAGTTATGTATTCAAAGGAAAACCATATGTTTTATCTTTTTATATATGTAAGATGAATTTCAATAACAAATGCAATAAAATTAAAATACATTACCCTCCACTCCTCTTTTTTTTTATAAATCTGGGATGTTGAGGGCATCAAAGCGATCTCTAAAATAATCTAGGTTTATATACAAAAATCAGTAAACTTTGTTTCTATCCAAGTTTTTTCACTTGAGTTTTTGTTTGAAAATATTAGTAATGGCTTCATTAGTTGCGATTGCAGGAAGAATTATAAGCATCTAACCCCCATTTTTTTGCTTTTCACATATTGTATGTTTCCCATCAAGTATATAAAATCTAACACCATCCATTTCCAAGTATTTTGGATCTTGCATCTCCAGACCTTAATCGTAGACTCTAAGAAGGAAATAAGAATTGCATCCCTCTATGTAGGAATAACATTTATCAACATGGAATGCACAAGGAGTTCAACATTATCATTATATACAAGATAATATTGATACTCTAGAGTGCTTTACATGACACCTTGAAAAATTAATTGAAAATTATTCACCACCGAACAAAAAGTAGTCAAAATGCTAAATAGTTGAAGGTTCTATTTTCGTGAATATAGTGGTTGCTTTCTTCAGCAATGCAACTCACTTAGTATTATTTTTCAACCCCTACAACTTTTATCTTGTTGGATTGACCACCAACTTAGAAAAATATGTTTTCCTTGGCATATTAAACAACTTGGAATATTTAGGCGGTGAAATCAAACCTTTTATATTCAGAAAATTACAAACAAAAGAGGTGTTATTAGCTCAATACAATTTTTAGTAATCTTGTAAGCATGCCACTATGAATGTCTTGTGTATTTGAACAACCAATTTTGTCATTATCTACTAATAACCCCAAATCCCAATCATATATTGAACAAGAACATTGTGTTTTGTCTTCTCGAGGATTTCATCTCCCATTTCTTGAATAAAGAAACATCCAACTCCATATCCAGAATAAGACACTTATTATTTTCATAATCAATGTGTTCCACTTGAACACGCAGTGTACTTGAATAAAAAACTACAAAGGATATAACCATACCAATTTCTTTCTAGAACCAAAAAACCATAGGTCATTGTGGTAGTTGTCATGGCTATGGATTTTAACAAACCATTCCTCATCTCTTTTCTTCTTGCACTTAACGCCTTCAATGAATGGAATTTCTAAGAATATATTGCGACCAATGGAATACTTTATACCTGCAATTGGAGTACAATATATTAATAATTACTTTACATATGGATTAATTTTTTTCCCATTATCCATTAATGAGTCTAAGTATTAGCCCTTACGATCACCAATCTCTATAGTACATTACTTTTTATCATTAGAGAGTAATCAACGTAATGGTTAGTGACCACTAGGCTTTGACCGAACATGATATCTAACCTTCAACTAGTTACTATAAATCATATTTTGTGGATCACATCATTAATAACAGAAACTAGGTAAAATTGTTCTTGAAAACAATTGAATGGACTAGCGTAAGCAACATTAAGAATTAATTTTTTTAATGGTGAGAAGAGTGTGTGAGAAAAAAATCCCAATAATCGGTTCAATGGTTGCTAAGCATAATTTGTTAAACATAAAAATGATTAGTTGTCCCATAACACATTTTACAAAGAATAACATAAGACGGTCCGATTAGGCCAAAAAAGTTTTATTTGAAATCAAACATTTTAGTACATCATAATTCACATCCATTCATAGCAATGAAATGCTTCGTGGACATGAAGCTCCATTACTAATTGAAATTAATGGAATAAAGACCATTAGAATTTTACGGTTCTTGATTTAAATAGAGCGATAAAATAGAAAACCATTGTCTAGCCTATCAGCTTCAAGGTTCCCGAGATTACCACTTATGGTTGTAACCACTATCTCTACACTTTTGAATCGATATTATTTTTCAATGACTATAAATTTTTCATATTGGCTTGACTATTCCTGACAGAGCCAAGTGTTGCACTACATACCCAAGGGAGGGATGAAGCCTTATATTGTTCTCATAAGATATATTCTTTATGTCATATAATTCAGTTAGGTTCTTATATTATATAATGCATAAAGACCACTAAGCCGCATTACTAATGTAAGGAATAACACAATGGTGGTCAATGAATAGTCTCTCAATTGAAAAAAGGGACCTCTAAGCTCTATTACTAGTCAAAAATAATAACATAGTGGCGAGTAGGATCAAAATTTTATTTATTTTAAAATAGCCATGGAATAAAAAAAGATCTAGCTTAGTGGCCATGAGGCTCCTATGATTACCGAATGTCATTCTAAGCACTATTTGTTCAACTTTGGACTGATACTATTTGTCAATGATAGCAATTATATTTTATTGATTGGACTTCACATGTCGAACCCAATTGTAGCACTATGTTCCAACAAGACAAATGGGTACTTATATATTTTTAAAAAATATATCTTATTAGGCCTAAGAAAAATGATTATTTTTCCCATAACTCATATTGTAAAGAATAATGTAGGTCTAGCTTAGTGGCCACTACAATCCTTTCATTACCTCTTGTCATAGAAATCACTAGCTATACAAATTTAGATCAAAATTCTAATTTTCAATGATTATAATTGTATCAAATTACCCACACGTTACCTTGTGGAGGAAATTTATGCACTAATTTTCATCAAGAGAGGGATCAATACTTTATCTTCATATAAAATAAAATGATTAACAACCGCTAATCTCCATTACTAGTTGAAAGGAATTATGTTACGGCTGATAGGTGTAACAATTTCAAAATTTCAGAATAAATATATAATAGCACACGATGGTCTACCTTAAGATCCGTTGGCCTCCTATCATTACCATTTTCCATTGTAATCACTATCTATTGAACTTTGGATGGTTAGTTCCTTCTATTGATTGTAATTTTATCATATTGGCTAGACTTCACACGGAGGACCGAATTTTTGCACTACATTCCATGGAGAGGAATCTAGTATTATTTATTTCTCCTAAGATATATTTTCAAAAATTGTAATCCATATTCATTGATATCATGGAAAAGGGGTATCAACTCTAGGCTCAACAATTTATTAATTTAAAATAACAATCACTATATCTAGATCTTTAGATTTATTGTAATTGTCAATGATTATAATGTTATCAAATTGGTTGCATGTTACAGTGTGGAGCCAGTTCTGTAATGCTTCCCATCGAGAGGGATAAAGACTTTCCATCTTTATCAAATAAAATTCTTAGTGAACACTAACCTTCTTCATTACGATTTGAAAGGAAAAACATAGTGGCCACTAGGCTCAAGAGTTTTCAATTTGAGAATACATATATAATAACCAACAATGGTCTATCTTAATGGTTGTTATGCTCTTATCATTACCATTAGCTAGTTTAAACACTATATGTTCATCTTTTGATCAATAGTGTGTTTCATTAATTGTAATTGTATTGTATTGGGTGGACTTTACATGATGCAGACCTAATTGCTCCAATCCATTCAATTGAAAGGGATCAAGACTTATTTAATTCTCCTAACATATATCTTTGTAAATTATAATCCATAGTCCTTCATATCAAATAAAAATTCTAGCAGCCACTAGGATCAACAATTTCTCAACTTCCATACAACTTTTGATGAACTCATGGTGTACCTTAGAGGGCGCTAGGATCCTTTCATTACATGTTGTCATAGTAATAACTATATTTAAATCTTTAGATCATTTTTAATTTGCAATGATTATATTTTTATCAAACTGGCTTCACATTACCTAGTGGATCCAATTTCGCACAATGTTCGATTGAGAGGATCGAGACTTTGAGTTTATATATAAGAAAAATTTTAGTGACCGCTGAGCTCCACTACTTGTTGAAAGAAATAACGTAGTAGCCGCTAGGCTCAACAATTTCTAATTTATGAATAGCTATATAATAACAAACAATGGTCTAGCTTAAAGACCGCTAGGATCATATCATTATCGCTTGTCATTGTAATCACTACTTTTTCTATTGTGGATCGATAGGGTTTTCATTGATTGTAATTGTATTGTATTGGGAGGACTTTACATGAAAACCCCAATTAATGCACTAAATATATATCTCGTGTAAGATATATCTTTATAAATTGGAATCCATATATATCTGAACATATAGTGTTTAATACTCTTGAGATTAAGTGATATTTTTTATAGTTTTTATAATATCAATCATTGCCACATATAATTCACATTGGTTATTTTCACAAAAATGCATAAGCGACTACTAAGCTACTTTATTTAGCAATTGAAAAGACATAAGGTCGGTTTGGCATAAAATTTACTTAATTTAGAAATAGTCATATAATAAAAAACTATGATATATCCTATCAATCACTAGCTACATTGCAATACCTCTTGTCATTGCAAAGACTATCTTTAGAGCTTTAAGGTGCTACTATTTTTCATTGTTTTAATGCAAAAATGCCATTTAGGATTTCCTAATTTTCATGCCACATGTCGTATTTTTAATGACATCTATTTATATTATAATATCGTGGTTTCTTATAGTTTCAAAATATTTTATATTTGTTTCTTTGCATTTAATTTTTCATAATAAATGTGTCAATTATAATGTTTTCTTACCATTAGTTTCAAAACATGCCATGTGGCACAAAATAATTGGGTATTTATTTTTCATTTAATGTACTACATATAACATTATATAGGTCTATTTTGATAAAAATAAAGTTAATTGTGCCTACACATTTGTACATTTTATCTCCTTTCTTTTATTATAATATTAATTTTTTTATTGTGTTTTAATTATTTTAAGATATAGTCACGTGTCGTCATTTTACTAGTTTTTATTTATATTATAATATCATGGTTTCATATTATACTCATTTCTTTACATTTTAATTTCTTAATAAATGTGTCAATTATAATGTTTTCTAACTATCAAGTTTAAACTTACCACGTGACATGGAGTAACTAGAGAGTTATATTTCATTAGTGTACTACATATAACATTATCTAGGTAAATTTTTGATAAAAAAAATTTAAAATGTGCCTATAAATTGATATAATTTATTTATATTGTTTGATTATAATATTAGAATTTTTATTACATTTCAACTATTTAAACTATATCCAATTACAAAAGGGCATTATTTTAAATATTGTTTGTTTTTTCTATATCTTGCACCTTTTTGCAATGAATGGTAAATTTGAAATTTGAATTACAAATTACCCTTCTTTTAAGGAAATTTGATATTTCAATATTCACACAAATCCCCCTGCTCTAATTTTCAAATGTCCATATCCTGCACTTTTTATATTTTCAAAATTTCTAACATGGAATGTTCCTAAAAATAATAATAAATACCTTGAGAACAAGTTTTTAGGTTTTTTTTTCGGTGTTATAGAACAACAACTCATGAAATCAAAAAAATACAAGGAAGTCAAATATTGTAATGCCAATACAAGAATCCCGATCGCTTTGGCCAGGGAACAATCATGCATTAATTATAATCTCATTTATGGATTAACAAAAAGAAAACAATCTGGAAGTTAAAAAAGGGAGCACACACACTAGGGAATCAAAAGGGGTTGAAAATTAGTTTGGATAGTTAGTTCAATGTAGCAGGTGGTGGTTGGAATGACATCATCAAGCATGAAATAATATTAGATCTAAATAAGGCATTTGTCAAAAATGTATACTGTACTATATGTGCACATTTTTACTACGGGCTTGTTCATTCATCCTATCTTTGACTAGATCTTATCTTTTTCACATCATTCCATCCCTACTTTTCCCTAAAATAACATGTTTTATAGACCAACTCTTCTTATTGATTCCTTCTGATCATTTTATCAAACCACCATGTTCTCAATAGTTTCTCTCTTTATTCATGTCAGTCTAGGCCTTCTTTTCCTAACAAACACGTGCTCCATGACCCAACTCTGTTTATAGGTTCCTTATCATTTTTTCACATTGCATTATTCCTCAAGAAAATTAAGAATTTTCTCAGTGCCCCAAACAAAGAAAACTTAATCCCTTTTCATATATGGTTTTCATTTCATTTTAATTCTTTCAATTTTACGCCAATCTATGTCCCTTGTATATTGTTTTTGTCGATAATGATGTCCAGTCACATAATCTCTATTTTTTAAAATATAATGTTTAAAGAAGACTCAAAATATTGTTTTGGTATCTCATACGTCCCCCTTTCTCCCTTTTATTATGATGATAGAAATAACTCCGAGATAATTATTTTATTGAACATTGTTTATATGGTTTTTGCGTTGACTTTTGAGAAGCTATTTGAGGTTTAAAAATGGTTTAAAACTATAAAATCTTATACGATTTGCAAATCGTGAGATAATATTTGTGCAATGGATAGTAAACATAATATATATAATCCTAAAATTAATATATTAAATATTGTAATCACTATGTATTTAAATTTATAAGTTAAAACATATTATCCTAAAGATATATATATATATATATATATATCGGCAAATATTTTTAGGCACAAAGGCATCCCAATAAGATCGGCTCAAAAAACTCATACAATGCTAAAGAAGTTTGGTGTGCACTCTGGTCTAAATCCACTTCTTGATCACAAAACTCAAAAATAACTGACACTGGGTTTCACTAGAATAGCTCCATATAAGGAGACTATCAACGGAGTGATGTCAAAAGTGCAAAAAAATACCAAACATAATTTGATCAACTACTGCAAATAGGTGTGCCACGATCTAAGAACAATAACTAAAGCAACAAGGAAGGACACAAAATCTAAAGTGTCATGATCCAAGAAAATCCAAGGTAACAAGGAAAGAACATGAAACCCAAACAAGCGGGATCAACACCACACCCTCTCATACCTTCTGAATGGGTGGAGTGATGTTATAAATATGTATGATTTGTCATAAAAACTACTCAAACACTAACAAAATAAAACTGGCTCCACTGAATAGCTCTCCCATAAGAGAGATGGTCAACATTCCAAAAGTGTCGAAAATATGATACAAAATCTCTCAACAAACAAGAGAGATACACTACACCTGCTAAAGAAAAATGCTCAAAACAAAAAGCATCACAATGCATAAGGTATAGAAAGTGAAGCAAGAGGTCGAATGGTGGAGGAGCCACGCCTGTAGAGTCCTCTCAAAAATGCCTATGTCACCTCCATGAGTGATCAGATATCCACCCCAAATCAATACGGATGGATGAAGAAGATTCCTGTATATGACTTGGTACAAAATGCATAATGGGTGCATGCAAAAGAACATCAGAATGTGTGTCAGGTTGATCATGTCTGATAGCTGAAATCTCAGGTTTCTCAATCTTGAGTGAAGGTGCAAAACTCATGTGTTGCTCATGATCCTCAGAAAGAGTCGAGTGAACAAAAAAAGGAGCTCTGTCAATGTGTGATCCCAATGAAGTATCTTCTCGAAAACCAATGTCATGACGAGAATTCCACTTAACATGTGGAATAGAGGAAACAATACCCTATGAATGTTTGTCAATGACTCCACTAGTGAGACCCATAGAATGGAGCATGTGAGAACTGAATGCAGTGGTATGCTTCTTAAAAAATCCATGCAGCTGAGCAGAAGTAGGATACACAACATGTGGTACTGTAATAGGCACAAATGTGGAAGAGCATGCAGTAATAATCCTCATAGGTTTAGTTTCAGGGACTCATACTTGTGGACATGCCACTTCTATTTTGGCCCCTAGATTCACTTGAGGGGGTGTTAGAGTAGGTATTTACCTTAGCTCATGTTCACCTAGGTACTTTATTTACCTTTATTGTATTTATCCTCACCCACTTATGTGTGTGGATATTTCTTTTACCATGAAAGGAACGATAACCGGATCATACCAAGCCAAGAACACAAATGCTAATCAAACACCAAACCCTCCCATACTGCTGAATGGGTGGAGTGATGCTACAAATCTATATGAGTTTTCATAACAACTACTCAAACACTGACAAAATAACACTGGGACCCACCTTCTTTTCCACCCACCTAAGCTATGCTTACAGGAGGGTGTTAGTGTATGTTATTAATTATCTTTTATTTATTTATCAGGATAATTCTTACACTTGTGTTAGCCCTACACTTTTTGGGTTACCTTGCTTAGGTGTACTAGTTGTATGGAGTTAGCTTACTAGTTGTGTTGAGTTAGCTTCTTAGTTATGTGGAGTTAGCTTACTAGTATTTTGGAGTTAACTTAATGACCAGTATTTGTTAGTGGGATTTCTTCACCACTGATGTAGGTAGTAGTTGCACTTCCCTCCTCCTATATGTACATCTTTCTTATTGAATAATTCAAGTCATTCTATTGTAATGTATTGAGCATTATGGATTATGATGGCTTTCCATTTATGGTATTTTAGCTCTTCTCGATTTACAAATCTAATGTGGTGTGCTACTATCATCCGAGATCGTGGCTTGGAACAATATTATTATCTTTCCTTTCACAAATAAGGGGAAAACATGAAGCACAATAACCACCACCAATTGATTTACCCCTCTAATTTATTCTCTAGTATTGCTAATATCTACCATAGTTGTTTCTTTTGATCACCATTGAGTTATTTCAAAGGAATATTTTCCATCCCTAACTATAAAATATTATCATGGTGAAATAATACAAGAAGTTTTTTTTTTCATTATTATAACTAAATATAGAATAGGATAAACATTAAAGTGAGTCAACCACGGAGTACCAAATTGAACTACATTATTTCGGATCCAACACAATTTTTCATATTTATCTAGAATGGGTACATATCTTTTGATTTCATCCACATGATTAAACATTTTATTAGACACACTCAAAAAAGGGTTCATTCATCAAGACATATTATACATATAAAATTGTTACATTCATTCTAAGAGACATAAGAGTAGGTTTCCAAACCTGAAAATATCATAGAAATAGGTACATATAGTGGTAAAAAATAATAAAAGTACAAACCATGTACATTGTATACAAGATTATAGTATGGTATTGACCTATTTAATGTTCCAATCGATGCAATTAATTCTCAAAAATTCAAACACACATATTCTTTTAGCTATTTCCATGTTTTTGATGTAAATTTAGACACATATTAGATAATATAAAGTATTAGAAAAGGGCACGAGGACTTCATTTACATTTATAATAAAAGGGTCATGGGTGTGGTAATTCTTCACCACTAAATTATTCTAAAATTTAAGATAAATAAGTTTAGCTATATAACCCATAATACGGGCATGAGCCATTATGTTTTTTAAAATATGTCTCCTATTAAATATAGACACAATATTTATGCAAAATTGGATATCTGAAAAATGGCATCCCCTAATAGAAGGTAAAGTCAACATTTACCCCTCCGTTCAAGGTATTTTCATTGCAGTTTTTGACAGCTCCTCTGATAGGGATCTGATTCTTGGAAAAATATGGGATTTCCAGTTGCATCTTCTTCTCATGAAGCCCTGGTTTCCTAAATTTAATCCCATAGTTGAACTCTTCACTATCGACCTGTGTGGATCCAACTACCCTATTTACCTTTGCATTTCTAGAGTGAATATTTCTTCATGGCTATAGGGAATGCTTTGGGTAAATTCTTAGCCATAGATCCTAGGACTGATTCTTTTGATCATACCACTTTTGATCATATTTTGGTTGATATGGATATAACGATAGATTTCTAGGTGATAACAGAGTTGAAATTTATGGAATCTATTTGGACCCAAAACTTAGATTTTGAAGGTCTCCATTTTAGATGTAGAACTTGTTTTGCACTTGGATACCTAGCTTTTGATTTTCAAATCATCAAGAAACCAATTAAGGGGTGGGTCTCATGGTTGAAGGATTTTAATCGATAACATTGTGGTTTATCCTTAGGAGGATATTAATTTTGGGGATGCCTGAGATAGTCATTTAGGTAATTACAACAAGGAGAAGTGTGAGAAAATGGATTAGAAAAAGGATGTACTTAAGGGAGGGGTTGTCCTTCCACCGACTAAACTAGTTTCGAACCACAACAAAATGTAGAAGAAGGGATGTTCTGAAATACCCAAGTTCTTTGTAGATTTAATTTTCGAATAACATGGAGCCTTTTGAAATTCATCATTCTATCGACTCGGATGAGAATGTCAATCCTAATTGAGGGAAAGTTTGAAGATTGTAAACAACAAGAAGAAAGGTAAAGTTGGAAATTTGCCTCACAAGATGAGCCTCAAATCTCATAAATGAAAATTATGAGGTAGTTAGGATCCCTTACGTAGCGCGCTAAGTTATTTTGACTACTCCCCTATGCTAGGTATTTCATCCTTTTTGGTTCTTTCCTCATTTTCAATATGGATTTATCTTGATATTTCTCCTTGGGCTCGTGGGGTAATCTTGTTTCTATTTTCTCTTTTCTTTTGGTATTTATTTCTTATCTTTTGTTTTTACAGGGTTCCCAATCCCTTCAAAAATATGTTTTTACCTAATCTAATAAAAAAATTATGCAAAAGGATATATTTATAGGTCCTAAATCATACTAATATTTACATAATTCATGAACATTAAATCTAGTGGTTGAAATCTCATTTTTTCATTTTGGTTTCTTTATCTCTTGTAGATTAGTTGGTTTACACATCTTACAAAAGATTTGTGACACTTGGTGATATAATTTTTATTGTCGTATAAATTACTCATTGGTTAGGACATACTCACCCAGCTTCTCCTTTCCTTCCTAGGTACTCTTATCCCTATCTTTCTCTTTTATTTTATTTTTTTCCATTTCAATTCACTTTTTGGTTACCTTTTAACACTTTAGGTTGGAATTTCAATTCTCAAATATGTAATTTAAATAAGGGAATCATATATATACTTAGTTACTTCTTCTCAACAATTGCCAATAACTATAAGGATTATCTATTATCACCTAAGCCTAAAAAAGAAACAAGAGAACTAGAAAGTACATATCTATCACTTTCATATAAGGACAATGGCAAAAAAATTTGCATGCATTTCATAAGATGGAATTATTATTTGATTTTTCCCATAAGGTGAAATAGGACAAGCATGACCTCACACTTTGAGAAATAGGAGGATTGATTTGGCCATGGGATATTACAATTTTTCTTAAGCCGAGTAAGTTAAATTGGGATGGGCACATTACGAGAGAGATTGAGAATTGGAGCTAGTTAGGGGAATAAAGGAGATCTGAAGTCTGAAATTCAGACTTCGAAGGTGAAGTCATTTGGAGGTAGGCCGATGTGAAATTTAGGTACTCAACAAGAATAAGAATGAAAAAGGGAGAAGAAGGTCAAAAACTCGAACTCGAATTTTGGAGTTTGGGATTTCATAGATTACGAGGTTTGATGAAACTAGGCGGTTGAATGAGTGTCTTGATCTTGAAGACACAAATGTATGAAACATAAAGTCTAAAATTTATACTTTAGCATTTCACCATTTCGAATATTTTGGCTTAAATCGGATGAACAATCCCCAAAACCCAAAAACATAAACTCCAAAACCCCAAACCCGAACTCCGAAACCCAAAACATGAACTTTGAAATCCTTAAACCTGAACCCCTAAAATTTTGAAAGGTCTAAATCCTAAAGTTTAAGTTTTGGACTTTAGGGTTTTGGAATTTCAAGCATTATAACTCTAGTGCACACAAATCAAAACTTAAATTCCAAAACCTAAAGTTCAAATTTCAGACTTCAGGGTTTCAACATTATGGAGGTTTTATGAGCTCAAGAAGGTGAATAGTGAAAATGATCTTTGAAGTAAAAATACCTGAAACCCCAAATCCCAAAATTCATAATTTTTTGATTTGAGAAGGTCGACGTCCCAAAGAGGTAGATCAACCACTCACATTTATAGCAGTATGAAACCCTCATCTTCATATGGCCATAAATTTTGACTGGGACCTCATACTTGCAAAAAATAGGACTTTTTGGAAATCTCTTAATGTTTTCTTAATTTTATTGATGTTAACTATATCAAAATGAGGAAATATAGTATACCATTTTAGTGGAATGTCTCCAAATTTCTCACCTACCAAAATGATGAAGGTATGGGCTTCCTTTCTTCCCCAACAAGGAAAGGTACATGGAGGTATGAGTTTTTCAGTGGCACCCATCATTATTGTACATGATTTTAATGCTTTTTGGGTTTTTGAAGCAATATTTAGAATAACTTCTCTCTCCCTTCTCTCTCATTCTTTGTATATATTGTAAAGAGGGGATCATTTTAAAAAGTAAGACACATTGGATATTCCTCTCCCTTATTTATTCTCTATAATAGATTTTAGGAGATTCCAAGCTTCCATAGTAGGTATTGTAATGCAAAATATGTGCCTTTGAGCTCAAAATTGATGTATTGTATCACTTTTGAGAGCAATAAAATCATATCTATGGATGCTTTCAACTCTTGTTTGTGTTCTATTGCATCTTTCTGACGTTTCATTGAATGTAAGGTAATTGTGTATTGTTATGTCATTACAAGGTTTTGGTAGTGTTGTGTTTACTATGTAGGTTATTCAACATCCTTCTTGTTGCATCACCTTCCCTTAGAGTAGGTTTTATTTTCATGCATTTTCTATATATGTCTCCTTACAAATATTGGATTAGGGTTAGATTTACAACTCTCTACACTTTATAGTAGTTGGCACTAGGATAGGAGAGGAATTCAGCCTTCTCTATGGGGTTATCCGAATTTCAAAGTCCCACACTTTGGGATAAATAAATGCTTGAAAAATCAAATTGACTTCCTCAACCATTCACTTGCAAGGAATCAAGGGTGTTGTGATTTCACAATAATAGGGATTTCATTCTATTCCATCACGTACACATTTTTCATACACGAAAAAAATAGATCCATTTTGATCTCATCATGTATCTATTATAAGGAAAACCTCGGAAATGTACACACACACACATAGATAACTAAAATGATCCTGAGATGCGGTGCAATGCTTAGTCAAAATTTCACTCTTTAGGTGTTTAGGTTAGTCCGACTCCACATTCTATATATTTTTATTAGATTTTATGTGGCTTATGGGTATGTGTAGTTAGTGATATGATTTTTAGGTTACAAATTACAATCGGTTATCTAATAATAGAACAAGAGTGAAAAAGAGATATTAATAGTGAATACCTTTTGATGTTGAAAATATATATTTTCGAGTATCTAAGTAGATACATGCATGTAAAACAATCACCACTACCCGGGGTTCTTCTATCCTATTACAAGTTCTCCTTTCTGTAGAGTGTTGAGTTCATAAACCCTCGACAAGTGTTTCTGACACTATTTCCATTTGGTTATAGAAGATACATAGTCACAATCAAACTCAGCTTGCACATAATCATCTATATCATCATCCACCTCTTATTTGTTTAGTGTCCTACATCTATGAATGTCTATTTTTGCATGTTATTGTAATTAATCATCTGATTATAGTAAGTTACTCTAAAATGAGATTTAATTTAAATTATATTAAGTCATTTGGTGAACCCACTCACTCCATCACTACCTTCCACTAGGGTCTTATTTTTATGCCCATCACCCCAAGTGGTCATTTTCATCCTCTTGAGAAGATCGAGCTTCTCCCATCTCCTGTAAACTTTGTAAACCAATGGATGACTCTTATAATCCCCTGGTTAACTCAATAAAAGGATCCTTTTAAAATATTTAAGTCCTTAATAGTGAACACTCATATGATGTGGACATTAATGTTGATCAAGATAAACTTTACATTCTCACTAATTTCCATTCTTCTTTACCCAATCATCCCATGCATATTCTACATGTCCCAAATGTTGCAATTTTTGATAAAAAAATCCTAAGATGATATCACACTCTATGTCATAATTTCCTCCTCATACAACATGAATTCCACCCAACCTTCCTCCATTATTATTTATTTTCCTACTTAATCTTCTAACAAGTTTCATGAACATTTGCATTCAAATGCTCCACTAAGCCTACTTAATCTAAAGGTATCGTCAACATTGTTACTACACCATCCAAGATACAATTACAATCCATGAGATGTACTTTTCCTAATACACCTTATATAACTCACCTGCTATTACTTGAACTCATTTAAAACCCTCTGATTACTCTTCCTCCACCACTAAACCTAGATCCTGCTCAACCACTTGAATGTAATTATGATGAAAACAAACACTTTGATTATCACTAATGAAATGGGAATTTTATTTACCAATGTTTAAAAATAAAATATTTCATTCAAGATCTTATTTACAATAATACGATCAAGATTCAAAAGTTGTCTACTTTAAACCAATCCACGATAATAAATTTTTTAAAATATGCAATGACCCATCACCTAATCACACAAGAAAAACTATTGATCAAACTACAAATCATGCATATAATTTTTCTCCCACTTCCTCATCAATGATGCTTTATTTTATCATTACTACAATTGAAATTCCACCACCAATTATTACATTCTCGATCATGAAGAACACAGTACATTTTCACACCTAGATTGGGAAAAATCTTGGATTTGACAATGAAAAATATGAAGGAGGGAATTCTAGATCTGGGCATTTCAACCAATGTAAATCCTACATTGTTGTGGTTTCCAAATATAAGGAGAACATAAGAAATATTGAAAAGCCTTTAACACCATCAGAGATAACTCATGTGTTGAAGACATAAGAGGATTTTCTGAAGAAGCTAAAAGAAGAGGAAAACCTATCTAAGTGGGGTATTATTTACAGGTTTCATAAGTTTTTGTGTAAGCTTTCTCAGCTCCATGATTGGATTACACAAATATGGAGGGAAAATATTATGGGTAAGATTAAACTCTACCCCATGCTAAATCCTATTTTATTGTTGTTTTTGAAACCCCTGAGGATAGGGATTTAATTTTTAATCAATATTGGGCTTGGGATGAACATGGACTCATGTTCAAGAAATGGTATCCGTATTTTGACCCCCTAAAAGAATCCTTTGATACCTTCCCCCGTCTGGATCAATTTTCAAAGAATTCCATTATAGCTTTGGAACAAATCTTGCCTCATTTCCATACGAGATACCCTAGGATCTTCTATGAAATTTGATGATAAAACCTTTCATCAAAAACATACAAATTATGCTAGAATTTTGGTATATATTTACCCCTCTCAAGATCTCCCAACACAGATTCACCAAAAATTAGTGAAAGGAAATGGGTGCAGAGGATAGACTATGAGGGATTAGCTTTCTGATGTCATAGATGCTTCCAAACGGGGCATCTTTCAAATGAATGTGAATATTCCAAATGTAAGGAAAATCCTTCATGGTGGAAGTACTCTTTACTAGATCATTTGACAATCAGCCCCAATATGGAAGAGCCTCTAAAAAATATAGAGAAGCAATCTCAAGATCTCTCTCTTCAGGGTGTTGATTCAGCGATAATTTTTTATTTGACTCCCCTTCTTGAAAATCACATCCCTACCAAGTCAATTGAAGTTGTTCTTCCAATATTAGTGGAAGATGGAAATTAGAAATGAAACATAGTGGATAGGAAAAAGAAGGGATATGCTAAATCTAGATCTTCCGCTTTCTTGAAAAAGGCATGAGCCGTCTATATATGGGTTGCATGCCTTATGTGCTATTGTTGAACAACTATTGTTATTGTGCAGTCACTTTCTACTTGTTGTTTTCTAGTTGTAGGTTTGTTGCATTTTTGGAAGATTTCTTTCTATTGTTGGGATGCTTTGTTTAACACTAGATTTTGATCTCTTTTATAATGATAAAACTATTAAATCTAACTTTTGAGTCTTGTTGTACAAGGGTATAGTCCCTTTCAAAAAAAAAAAAATCCCATAGTAAAAAAACACACTACATTTCCCTATGATTCACTACATATTTATTCTTTTATTAGTGCTCATATAGTGAACAATATTATGGGCCATTCATCGTGAATTTCTAATGCATTCTTGTAAATCATATTTCAAGTACCCAATTCTTATGATGGAGTCATCCTTCCCATTACTTTTGGATCCCTTACGATATAAACATCATTCCTCATTACATTTGAAATTTGGCATTGTGACATAGTAATAGGTCTCCATTGGCTTTGGGCTTCCAAAGTGTTACCCCTTCAATGCTCCACTTATATATTATGAATATATATAAAAAGCAATTTGTTACCATTAAAGGTATTCAAACATAGAGATCATTACCCTGTCCTATTCACCCCTTTGAATAAGCCCCAGGACATGGCATCTAGGAAAATATCATCTCCCAAGTCTAAATATATCTCTCGCAATTAATTCTACCATCCATACATGACCTACATCATGATGCCCTTATCCTTACAAGCCCATTAGTCCACCCGAAAGTCCTATTTCACCTATCCAAGCAACACATTAATATAGATATTCTCCAAATCATATTTCAACTCCAACCCCAATTGCATATACATATTCACTGTCCTAAGACATTGTTCATATAACAAAGTCACATTCCTTTTTGGATACCGGATAAGGGTCCTTGTATTTTCATCATTGAATAGATTTTTGCCACTCGTGCACTTGGGAAAATTGTACTTCTCACCATCATTTTCGGATGTCTCTATCATCTACTCTTAGCTTATTTTATATACTTCATGCTCTCGATTCACGGTAAATATTTCCTAGCATCTAATCTCAATAACATCAAATACCTTTGCCACGTGATGACACACTATTATTCTATGGTTCATACTTGACTGTTGAGGGGAAAATTCTGAATGAACCTCAAGTAACACACATATGCTAGGGTTCAACACAACCCTTCCCATATGCACATCATGCATATCTTAGCATATTAACATGATGTCCACCTATCCGAGTTTTATTTACTCTTGAAATCTTATACTATTTACATGTTAAAGTTTGTTTCCTACGCCACTAGATTCTTAGTATGTCATCACATTTTTATATACACACATAAGCATTCACATGGAATATAGATGTTAAGGAAGGACTATTATAATTTCTTGCATGATGCATGATTCTCAACACCAATCTTTACCATTCCCATCAAGGCTCTGAGGGGTATCCACCATTACTACTCTCATACTCCAAACTAACACGTCCTATTGTTACAATATTCAATACTTTTTGTCATTATCACTTACTTATATATGATATATATATGCCTTGACATACCATTTATCCTTATAATAGGTGAATGAGTGATTCATTTTATTATTTTCCTTTCACGATACTACATAGCCATGGTTATCCGGTACTTCTTTTTGTTGTTGCTTTCCATTGTCTGTGTTTAATGACCTATGTCTTTTTTATCATTATTTTCTTATGGATTTTTTGACTCGATTAACTTCTGACAATATGAGTGATGTCCCATGTACACAACTCAATTTTCACAGTCCCTCTTATCTTTATAGTTGTTTACTATAAATTATTCTATCGTATGCTAGATCTTTTTATTAGAATGTTTTTTTTGTATGTGGCTTCGTTTCTACCATTCACACCCCTTACCCCTATGTCTATCAAAAGTATGATATGCATATTAGGTTTAGTTTCTATTGGTTGGGCCTCCTCTTGCTACATATGTCATATGCACTTAAAATGAGGGGGTTACTTTTACATGAATAAATCAAACTTTGAATAACATAGAACTCCACAATAAATAAGCACAATACATAATTTGTAAAGGATTTTTATCATTGAATCACAACACCCTATGGTTTCCACAAGTTTGTGTGCTTGAGCTCACAATGTGATTGGATAACATGGGTACTATCTTCAAGTTGTGGTACTTGCTACTTCAGATAGACCTCCAAAGAAAGATGTTTCTTTCTCCTAAACTACCTTCCACAATCTACTCTAATGCAGGAAAAAACTATCTTTCCTAAAATAACTTCCCAAGGGACCAAGGAGAAAGAGTGCATAAAGACAAATCCTAAACTAAAGCGGTGATACACAAAAAAAGGAGGGTGTGAGAATAGTATCCATTGTGGGAAAAGCGAAGCAAGGTACATACTTAGAAGGTGTGATAAAAACTCTCCACAATCTAGCAACTAGATTCACAACAATATTTCATGCACACACAATGATAATGAATCCATGTAACAACATAAGATAAACACAATATATATGAAATGAGGTTAAAGGGGTAAGAGGAATGCAAACAAACACAACAAGGGAAGATAAATCCACAAACTTGTATCTATTTCTTTCATAAGTATGCACAATCCAATCTATTAAAAGATAAGTTCCAGGATCACTATGCAAGGATTCCACTACAAGGGATTACAACATATTGGCTTCACAAAAAAATTTGACAGAGTTGTGCTACTCAAAACTACATCCCTTTACAATGAGTCCAACACTCCAATTTATAGAAACTTGAGAAGAGAGAGAGAGGGAAAAGTGGAAATCCCAAAATCAACCATCTTACCATTACATGACAAAATTCCCCAAAAGGAAATGAAAAGAAAATAATTACTCTAAAGTTATTTTCAAAGGTTGACTTCTAAAGTAGAAGAAATATATATTAAAGACCCCTTTAAAATAGGTTGGGAGTTATGTACATGGAATTCCCTTTAAAAATGGGGAGGAATAAAGATTTAAATGATTTCTTGAACTCCTTATAAAAAGGGGGATTTAAATTTACAATTGTAGATCGGTTAGGGGTAAATGTAATTATTTGTTAAAAAAAAAAACAAATTGTTATGAAAGGGTGTGTTGGTTACCAAACCACCCGAGGGGAATTATTTAAATCCATGATGGGGAGAGATTTTTTTGGGGAGTGGATCAATAATTTTTATGTGGTCTAAGTGAAGGCAAGTGGTGGGCATTAGAGAGGGGCATTCTTGAAGGGTGTCCTAACTGGGGTACATAAAGTATAACCCAAGATTGTTCTTGGCTAGGGAAAGAAGATGTTTTAATTGATTTAATGCCTCCATATAATGCGGCCATAACTTGAGGTGCCGGATCTGGGTTACCACATAGGAATTCATTGAGGAACATAGAGTCCTTCCTATCCCTCTATACAGATAAGTAAATAATTTTACAACTATTGTTTCTGTAATGAATTTACATTTTTCACATTTAAAAAAGAAAGTTTAATATGTATATTTTGATTTTTGTTAAAAGAATTAAAATTCATGTGTAATAAATATCTATTGGTTGTTTTATATGGAAAAGCATGTTTTTTTTTTTTGCATGAACTTATTAGTTTGGAAAAAGTCACGTCACATTTTGGTATCAGAGCAATTAATCCTATAAGGCCTGTGACAAAGGGTTAATTTGGTTGGTGAAATATTTTAATTTAATAACTTCTCTCATAAAATTAGGCTTACATTTGTATTTATATTTAATTATTTGTGTTTTACTGCGTGAAAATATGTAAAAAAATTAAGTTACCTAAGGTTAAATTGAAAAAGCAAACAAGACACAAATCCATGAAAATAGGAATTCAATTTTTCCTATTAGCTCACACTAATTTCATGTCTCTCCGATATTGTGTTAATAATTTTTACATCTTTATTATTCAAAATAAATTATACCTGTGTGTGAAAAACTCTTTTATTTAAACACTATAATTTATAACTTAACTATGATAAATATTATAAAAGATGTTCACAAAATATATAAATTAAATCAAATTATCTTAAAAACTATATATTATACAAACCCAAAAATTAACTATAATGTAATATAAACTAAGTTCTATAAATTAAAAATCAACCTACCTAGTCTATGTGGCCACATAGTTTAAAAATCTATATTAAAGGAAGGCAGTTGCAAATAACCACCTATATGTGTATTGCCATGACCTAATCTAGGTCCCTAAAATGCCATGCCACTCGACCTTTCTTATAAAGGGGCCGCATTACTAAGAAACTTAGAATTCAAAATCTTATAATACTTTTAAACTCAATATTAACTCAAAAACATAAACATATTTTTAAAATATTATATCATCATGTTAGTTGTTTATAATTTTTCATAATTTATCAATAATTATGAAATATATATATATATATATATATATATATATATATATATATATATATATATATATATATTTAAAATAATATCATTAAAATATTAAAACAATGTGTGTATTAAATTTAAATTTTTAGTGAAAATTATATCAATAAATTTTAAATAATATAATTACTTATTATTTAATAAGTACTACCCCACTTTAAATTGATATTATATTTTATATAAGAGAAAATTTAAATATTAATAAAATTTCGTTAGAAAGAATGAAGGGAAAATAATAGCACTTAAACATAAGTGATTAAATTCGTAAAAGGTAAGTCTTGAAATCATAAGATATATGAAATTGTGGTAAATATCACCAAAAAAAAAAAAAAATGGAACCATTTCAAATATTAATAAAGTATAGCGAGTGTGACATAATTTTTTGTAAATATTGATAAGATATTTTTATTATACATTTGATGGAATTTAAGGTTTATATATATTTTAAATATATGTTTTTGATTAAAAATCCTCATTCAAAGTAATGGAATTAATAAGGTATAGAGTTGTTCAATTTTATTTTTTATTTTTAAAAATAATTTAGCGAATTTATTGTATTTTATTTATTTATTTATATTTATTTTATCGTGCTCAACTTTTAGGAAAAACTCAAAGATTTCCTTAATATATTGAAATGAGTATCATTTACAATTCAATAGTTGGAAAATTATTCAGAGTTGTCTAGATATTAAAGTCCCTGTTTATTTAAGAAATTAGGGAATATAATTCATCATTGTGATCAGTGGATTGAGAAATTTTGAGAAAATAAAAGTGGAAAATGTGTTAGAAGTTAGGGACCACGTAAAACTAATATTTAGAAGAAAGAGAAGCATTAATAATAGTACAAGGAGACATCGAGAAGTTGATTCCCTTATTGGTTGATACTCATTTTTATTATTTAAATTATAAGATCTACATTGCATTGAAGCTCCACTTTTTTTAATATTTTTTTGAGTTGATGAAGTTTTTTTCTAGATTCCCTTACACGAATTTGTGTGTAAACACATAATACATTTAAAGATGGAATCTCAACACGATCTGGATTACCTCGAACTTGAACAATGAAATCAACAACTATCTACGGAAGTAGAAGAGATTACTTTGCAATTTGAAATTTTGAAAAAGCAATTTGCGGATTCCATGAAGAAAAATACTAAGGATAATGATAAGTTTGATAAAAATTGAGTAAAAAGAGGAATTTCCAACCCATTGATAATTCAAATTCTGTTGATGAACATTCTTCTAGTTCTAATTCCTAGTCATCTGATTCTAATAAGGGAGGTAGAGATAATAAGGAAATTAAGCACTTTGTAAAAAAAATCAAACTGCTAGAATATTCAAGTGATGTAGGATCTGAAGAAGAAGTGGAGAGGTGGTTATCTAGTTTAGAACGTTATTTTGATTTGCAAAATACTGGCAGTAGAAATAGGACTCAAATAACATCCTATCAATTGAAAAATGTTGCTTTAAACAGGTGGGAAGACACTATAAAATCAGAAAAACTAAGACCTCACAAAATTAAATGGGATCAATTTAAAACTTTGTTTCAAAATAAATACCTTTCAAATTATTTCCTACATGAAAGACAAAATGAGTTCTTTGATTTGAAACAACGTGCACAAAAAGTAAATGAGTATCGAATTTTTATGAAAAATTAAATAGGTTTGTACCTTTCATTTTGGGAAGAGATAGAGTTGTTAGATTCATCAATGGACTTGGAGAGGATTATAAGGCTAGTGTTTGGTGTGGTAAACCAACTACAAAGATGAGGTGAGACCTATCAAATAGCAGAACAATTTGAAAAGCAAAATGAGATTAAGAGAAAATGAAATGAGGATTTTAAGAGAAATAATAATAATTCATTATATGGGAATAATAGAAAAATAAAATTTTCTGAGACTGCACAATGTAGGCATGCTAGTTTTGGAAATCAACAAAAAAATGGAAACAAAGAGTTTGCTAAGAAAATTCCTAATGAGATTAAATGTTGGAATTGCGGAGAAAACCATTATGCAAAGGGGTGTCCACAAACATCAAAAGGGTGGAATAAAAATGATATTAAAAATAAAAAACATTACAGTAATAAAAATCAGCAGAATGGTATTGATCAAAAGAGCGATAAAAATTCATGATGTAGACGATATAGTGTATAAGACATCATCAAATTTATTTGATAGAATAACAAGGTAGAATTAAAGGTAAAAATGTGGCATTCTTAGTTGATTCAGGCAGTAGTCATAGATTTATTTCTCCTAATATTGTTTCTAAATTAAATTTTTCTGTAAGAGAAATAGAGCCTATCGCAGTTGAGATGGTAGATGGAAGGATAATTAGACATATTGGAGCCATGATATAAGACCTAAAAATTCAATTAGACGATCTCAATTCTTGTGATCATTTTCATTTACTTAAACTAGGAAAATATGATGCAATCCTAGCAATGAATTTGTTAGAGAAAAACAATGTTTTGATTAGTTGTGAAAATAAAACAAGTTGTTATAAAAGATAAAAATAATTCTTTTAAAATTTTAAAAGGGACAAAAAGGCCCATTAAACTTAAAACCATTTCTGCTATGCAATTAAAAAGGAGTCTTAGGAAAAATTGTAAATATTTTTGTGCAATGGTCACTCAGGGTGATGATGGAACTAAGTTAGATAGCAATATCCAACCTGTAGTTCAAGAATTTATGGCTGTTTTCCCTGAGAAAATAGAAGAATTACCCCGAGAAGAATCGTAGAGCATGCCATAGATCTAATTCTCGAGGATGAACCTGTATCCAAAGTCCCTTATCGATAATCGATTCCTAAGTTAGTTGAACTTAAAGTACAATTATCTGAATTGCTTAAACAAGGAAAAATTAGACCAAATGTTTCTCCATGGGGTACACCAGTATTATTCGTTAAGAAGAAATATGGAACTATGAGATTGTGTATTGATTATAGACAGCTGAATAAATTTACCATAAAGAATAAATGTCCTTTACCTAGAATTGATGACCTATTAGATCAATTAAGTGGTGCTACATACTTTTATAAAATTGATTTGCATTCTAGGTATCATCAAATTAGAATTAAAGAATCAGATATTCTGAAAACTAATTTTAGAACTAGATATGGACATTATGAATTTGTAGTTATGCCTTTTGGGTTAACTAATGCTCCTATAACTTTTATTAATTTGATGCACGATGAGGTTAGACCTTTCTTAGATGTGTTTGTGATTATATTTCTAGACGATATTCTAATATACTCAAAAAGTGAAAAGAACGTGAACACCATGTTAGGTTAGTTTTAGAAACTTTATGAAAATATCAAATTTATGGGAAGGTGAGAAAATGTGAATTCTTTAAAAATGAAGTTTCTTATGTAGGACATAATTTCTCAAAGGGAATTGCACTGCACCCATATAAAGTAAAATTTGTCCAAGAGTGGGTAATACCAAAATATGTTCATGAAATTAGAAGTTTTCTTGGTTTGTCTGGTTTTTATCATAGATTCATTAAGAATTATTCTCGATAGCTTCCCCATTAACCGATTTAACAAAAATAATAAAAGTTATCAATGGACTAGAGAATGTGATTAATTTTAATAGATTAAAGGAATCATTGGTAACTACTCTTGTTTTATGTATTCTAGATTTTTCTAAGCCATTTTCTGTAGTTACTGATGCATGTGGTTCCAATATTGGTGTTGTATTAATGCAAGACAATAAATTTGTAAGCTATGAATCTAGGAAATTACTTCCTTGCCCAAAAAATTATCCTATACATGATTTAGAATTGTTAGGAATTGTACATGCTTTGAAAATTTGGAGACACTATTTGTTAGGGAATAAATTTACTATAAAAATTGATCATATAAGTTTACAACATATCTTTACTCAACCTTTATTGAATATGAGACAACGTCAATGGATTGAATTGTTTAGTGAGTATGATTTTGAAATTAAATATGTTCTGAAAAGACAGGTTTAGTAGTGGATGTATTAAGCATGAATTTTTTTGTTAATGCTTTAGCTTAGAAAGAAGTAATTTTGAACAATATATTAGAATGAAGTTATCTACTCATGTATATTTCCAATAAATTTATGAAGGCTTGAAAAATGAAACTAGTAATGTACATTTAAATTATAGACTTACTTCTTAGCTACTTAGGTCTAATGGATTATTGTATTATAAGAATAAAATGTGCATACAAGACCTTCCTGGACTTAAAAATCAAATATTTAGAGATTCTCATGATATCCCTATTACTGGTCATCCTGGATTTCATAAAACTTATTTTTCTATAAAAGAGAATTACTTTCGGCCTAAAATGAAACAAGATATTAAAACTTATGTGCAACAATGTTTAACTTGTCAAAAAGTAAAATCTAAGCAATGTAGTAAACTGGGTAAGTTGTAACCTCTTGGAATTCCTAAATGGAAATGGGAATCTATGAGTATGGATTTCATCACTGGGCTACCTTGTACTAGAAATGGTCATGATAGTGTTTTTGTTGTGGTTGATAGATTAACTAAAATGGATCATTTCCTTCCAACTAAAATTAAAAATTCTGCATCTGATGTAGCTCATTTATTTTTGAAAGAAATATTTTGTTTGCATGGTCTTCCAAAAGATTTAGTAACAGATAGAGACCCAAGATTTACTTCTTCCTTTTGGAAATCATTATTCAATGAGTTAGGTACAAGTCTGCATTTTAGTACAACATATCATCCTGAAACTAATGGACAAACTGAAAGAGTAAATCAAGGATGTATACTAGTGATAAACCTAAAAATTGGGAAAACTATATACATTTGATTGAATTTGCATATAATCAGGGATACCATAACACTATAAAAATGTCACCTTTTGAAGTTGTATATGGTAGGAACTGTAACACACCTATTTCCTGCTCTGATCCTATCCAAAGAACTTGGTATGATAATGATAATTTAAAGGAGATGGAAGAAATTATAATTAAGGAAAGACAAAACATGAAATATGCACAAGATAGGTATAAGAGTTGGGCTGATTCTAAACGGTCTTATAGGGAATTTGAAATTGGTGATCAAGTTTTCCTTAGAGTTAAACCTAAGTGTAGTTCACTTAAACTTGGTAAATATGCTAAATTAGCTCCTCATTTTTGTGGTCCTTTTGAGGTATTAGAAAGAGTGGGTGAACTTGCTTACAAACTAGCTCTTCCTCCTGAATTATATAGGATACATGATGTTTTTCATGTTAGTTTATTAAAAAAATATGTTTATAATTCTACTCATGTTATTGATTGGAAAAATATATCTATAGAACCTAATTGTGAATTTAAAATAGAACCTGAATTAATATTAGAAAAAGAACTAGAAAGTTAAGGAATAGAGAAATAAATGAAGTAAAAATCAAATGGACTTTTTGTGATGTGGATAGTGCAACATGGGAAAAAGAAGAATATATTCATGAACAATATCCATATTTATTTTGACTAATGAACTTTGTGGTTCGTTTATGTTTTAGAGAAAGATAAAGCTCAGAGAGTCAAGTAGCTGATTTAGAAGAGGAGAAATGTTACATGACAAAATTTCCCAAAAAGAAATGAAACAAAACTAATTAATCTAAAGTTATTTTCAAAGGTTGACTTCTAAAGTAGAAGAAATATATATTAAAGACCCCTTTAAAATAGACTGGGGAGTTATGTACATGGAATTCCCTTTATAAAATGGGGAGGAATAAAGATTTAAATGATTTCTCAAACTCCTTACAAAAAGGAGGAATTAATATTTACAATTGTAGATCCGTTAGCAGTAAATGTAATTATTTGTAAAAGAAAAAAAAAACAAATTGTTATGAAAGGGTGTGTTGGTTACCAAACCACCCGAGGGGAATTATTTAAATCCATGATGGGGAGAGATTTTTTTGGGGAGTGGATCAATAATTTTTATGTGGTCTAAGTGTAGGCAAGTGGTGGGCATTAGAGAGGGCATTTTTGAAGGGTACAAACTAGGGTACATAAAGTATAACCCAAGATGGTTCCCTGGCCAGGAAAGAAGATATTTTAATTGATTTAATTCATCCATATAATGCATCCATAGCTTGAGATTCCGATCTGAGTTTCCACGTACAAATTCATTTAGGAACATAAAGTCCTTCCTATCCCTCTATACGAGATAAGTAAATAATTTTACAACTTTTTTTCGTAGTGAATTTACATTTTCATATTGAAAAAATAAAGTTCAATATGTATATTTTTATTTTATTAAAAGAATTAAAATTCATGTGTGATAAATATCTATTGGTTGTTTTATATGGAAAAGCTTGTTTTTTACATGAACTTATTAGTTTGGAAAAATCACATCACATCACCACTTGCAATATGTCATATATGGATTAAATGATGAATGTTTCATGCAAAAGGCCCCGTGTTGTCCCATAACTTATAGTAGTGAAATATTTCATCCCATGCTTAATTAATGCATCTCAACTACCAAGTAAAATCACTTTTCTGAACTAGGCACGTTTTCTACAAAATCACTATCTATTTTTCATAAAATTCTATATTTCTTGATCTCTGTAAATCAGTATTGGAAACACGATTCCAACAGTATGAATTTTATTCATTTTTGTTAATAAATACAAAATTTATGGCCTTTTAAGTGTGTCCAGCTATTTTGGGTTTGTCAGGTATTTCTTTCATTTAAACAAGAATGAGTGTTTAATTATCTGGAGCTGAAATTGTTTTACTTATGTTCCAAAAAGTCAAATTTTGTGAAAATCGAGCTTGAGGTCAAGATTTATGGTCGTTGAAGTTATGGGTCTGATTTGCACTATTTACCCTCGCATGTGGCTATATCGTATTTTTGGTCCTCGGGTTCCAACCGTCCTTGTGCGACTTGGGCCTAAAACCTCAACTTTTTCTGATTCCCTCTTGGTGCACCGATTTCAGCTTTTGATGTACCAAATTTCCCAACATTGACTAGGTCATGAGGGCTGTTGACCTCCTCTTCCTACACATGTCTCTTGACCCACTTTAAAAATTGGACAAGTCACTTTGTGGGTTCCATGTGTCCCAAAGTCCAAATTGTCTCGAGTGCGGCCTCGGAAAATTTGACCCAACTTCACTGATTTACACTTGGTGCGGTGATTTTAGCCCTATGGAAAACTCATGTTTCAACATTCAATGGACCTCACAGAAAAACATGTCCAATTTCATGACTCCCTTCTCGCTTCTCGATGATTTTGACCATGCAGGTCCCAGACGTCCGTCACGTACACTGCATCCCGGGCCAAAAATACATGATTTTCGATTCCTTTGAAAATTGGTGATTTCGACAATGCGGGTTCCACGTGCCCCAATGTCCCGTGTGCGGTGTATGATGAAAATTTCTTATTTTTCCACATTTCACTAGAACATGCTAATTTTTTGGATTTTTTCAAATTTTTCTAGCTCCCTTTTTTTTTTCCTTGGATGGGGAAATTAGTGTGAAGCTAAAGGGACATCTAAAACCTAATTTTTTTGCCTTTCCATGTTTTCTACTTGGTCGAACATGAGGAAATTATGCAAGTTATCCAAATTACCTCAAAGGGTGAATTTGGAATAATAGAACATAGTTAAAGAGTTATCCATAATTGTACTTATATAAAAAAACAAAGAACACACACTAAGACCAAGTAACTAACAAGAATGGTTGGTACTTGTGTCACACTTGGGATTTTTTGTCATGGGGGTTAAAACATATAGTTTTTAGATGTAAAATATAAGGAACTTAAATTTAGTCACAATATTTCATCAATAAATAACACTTTATTTATAATTATCTACAATTTAGTTTAAATTCGGTTAGATATCGATTCTGATTCAGGGATGTGCCAATGTGCGGTGACACGTATCATTTGAAAATTGTCATGGAAGGAAATGAAAATAAACCTCTCTCCCCAAGACTCTTCTTTTGGCAAGAGACCATGCAAACAATTCATCCTTCACATGAGATTTCCAAAATACTACACTCTTTGAATGAGATTGCACAAAAACTTCATCTTTGGTAAAATCATGATCAATACCATGGCTCGACCACATCCAACAACATCTCTAAGATAAACATTTCAACTTTCTATCCTATATCTCGTCTTATAGATTAAGTTTGATGTCATTGTCATGTGTTGTCATTGATTTCAAGTATTCGATGATATCATATGATGTCCAAGTTGTGGAGGTGTCTTTCCAAGTTTTCTAGACGACTTTATGAGGTGTTAAGTCATGTATTCAGGTGTTTAGGCATTGCCTAAGTGCATAATCAAGCAAACTAGTTTTGTGAATGTGTATTCCAAAGGTTGTAGGAAGGCCTCATAAGGTAAAACATGGTCAATGGGATGCGTATGAGGTGCTAATGTGTTTGTAATAGGTCGAAATTCTCAAATTCATGAAGAGTTGTGTAGTTCTAAGCTTAATTATAGTCATAATCAAGCAAATTGGCATGGAAAGATTAGAAATGGATCAAGGACAAGAATGGAAATCATAGTTGAATTAGTATGATCTTTAATTTCATGTAGAGGAGATGTATCATTTCAATAATCAAGGTTATATGGAATGAATATGGGAATTCTGAATCTTTTTATGTAAGTCAAGCCTAGTAGGAAAGTGATTATGATGACCCAAGGAATGATGATAAAAACTTAACATAGAATGATCATGATATGCCTATATCTGAGGTTTAAATAGATTCACAATTTCCTAAGGATGTGATATGACTAATTATATAGGTTGGTATAACACTCTTTCTTAGAAATAGTGAGAAAATTTTGAACACATGAGATATATCAAATATTTATAGACTAATCTATCATATATTTTACATTTTAATCCATGAAGGGGTGAGTTTTGAATGTGTTTTTGAATTTTCAATGTCTAAGGAGGTGTTTTTGCATTTTATGAAAGTTTTATCAAAACTAGATTTTGGAAAAATGTAAATTCGAACCCTAACAACTTAGCACAAAAAAATTATCAAGCATCTTTCAGATTAATCATAAATTTTTTTTGGAAGATCACTCAAATAAAAAACATTTTAAAAATTTTGAGCTGAAAAGGAGAATTTTTTTAAAAAAATCTATTCATTTTACCAACAAGGTTCTTGTCTCATCCAAACCTCCTTTCTCAAGCGATGGAAATGAAATTTATTATCTTTATTTCAACTCAATTTTTCTATATGTGAAAACACTATAGAGGAATAGAAGAATCACTCTAGATTAGTATGGTGAATTTTTAGCTTGTCAAGTATGAATGCCCTATTTGGACTATACCTTGTCTTGTAATTTTTGTTCAAATAATCCTAGTTTTTGGGTTTTTTCATGATGGGTTCTTTAAGTTGGTTATTAATCCTAATATTATATTAGGAAAAATAACCATAGTTGGTTATTTATCATAGATGGTTTCTTTAAATTGGTTATTTATCCTAATATGGTAAATTTAATATGGTTTCTTTCATTTGATATAAATAGAGTCTACATTAAATAAATGTTTCTTCCTTAGAATACTAGGATTGTTTGCTTATCATATTCATTGATGAATGTGATTGTAATTCTAAACTCTTGAACATCTCCTTTCATTTCCTAAAAGTAAGGTTTCAAGTAAGTATTATGACCATATATTAAGGTGAATAAAAATTTACATTAATATAATAATGAATAATAATGTGTAGAATGCTTTTAAATGAAGGACTAGGGTTTTGTTTCTTAAATCCATAAGTACACATAGTTGTGAGCAAAAAGCTAATATGATGTATTAGACATGAATTCATGTTAAATCTTGACTTGGGAAATTGTGTTACACCATTAACCTACTTGAAAGGTGATCTAGAAGTCGAGACTTGACCGGGAGGCACAGTAAGAACTTATTAAAACAAAGTGAAAGTAAAACTTAGCTCCAACTAATAATTGATTACAATGTCTAATGCAAGATTTATGATCATCATCGGTGATGACATGAAATTTTAATTCCTATGAATGATAAAGGTATCACACATAAATCTCTCCAAGATGATAAAATGTTCATATTCTTATCCTTCATGTCTTGATTCTTCATATATGATCATGCCAAAGTTTTTCAAGACTCGAGCTCATGTCTATGTTGAAGAAAAAATGTAAATGCTTTTTTAAATTCTTGATTTGATGGTGTCCAAGTTTTTAATGGTGATGAAATCCCTCATGTATATCCTGATTGACTAGTATGTATGCTTGATTTGAACTAATAAGTGCTACACCCTATTTGTGTAAGTCTAAAAGAAATATAATAACTCAAATTACTTGTGAAGACTAAATAAAAATGAGGAAGAATGTAAAAGGGTTTCAAAGAAGTTCTAGAGTCATTGTAATTTCGATACATACCGATAGTGAGTGGTTTTGATATCGGTAACATACCTCATTGGAGGAACAATATGATATCTTGAAAAATGTTACAAAATCATGGACAAAGAGGTATGAAGAGAATCATCTCAGTAGTGGAAGAGTGTAAGGAATGTCATGAATATTTATTCATGATCATTTGACCTTAGATAAGACTAAAATAGACTTCAAATCATTAAGGAAAAACTGAAGCATGTCATATTTTCTTATGAAAGTATAAAGCATTTACATATGAATATCCTTTCATGTCCATTGAATAAGAGGATAAGTGTATATTTTTACAAGCCTTTAAATCTTAAGCGCAAAATTCATTCCTATGAATTCATTGTTTTATTATAAAAGATATTTTTGTAATGTAGATGCGGTTGAAGAGATGAAGAGGTAAAAATATATAGTGGAATGCTAATGAACGTAGAATGTTGGTTGAGTAATGGAATGTATGCATGATAATCACATGATTATGATCACGTTTTTGAATGAGGATAATAGTATGAAATATAGGTGAATCAATAAATGATATACTACAGCATGATGAACACATTAAGAGTAGCTACTTGGTAGAGTGATTGAGAAAATGAAGTATGATATGAAAAAGTGCGTAAATTGAGTTTGGTATTATAGTTCTTTGCAGCTAAATAGATGATTAGAAGAGAGGTGATTTATCGGGTGGAGAGAGAATAAATATGAATTGATTTACTAGTAACCATAAATTGCAACATACAAAAATTTTATTGAAAAAGTCTAGAAAAATTATAAATTGTAGCTTAGAAAGAGGGAATAACAACTTCCTTGTAAGTTATAGCTAACATGAAAGAAACATGTATAATCCTAGTTGATGATTGGGAGTTATAGCTCCTAAGAAAGTAGATGCTTAGAAAATATTAAGTAGATGTTCGAAAAATACTTTGGGTTATATCCTCAAATTGAGTACATTCATAACATGAAATCATTGTAACCATTACAGGACCTTTGAGTCTATGCTTTAGGTATCGATATCAATGGGGCTTTCTACCTTTAAGGGTTTCCCACATTATATATAAGATGTTTATACGTGTTTGTCTCTCTCATTCCTTATGATTTAATGTTCATACCTTATCATGGTTAAAATTGTTTAGTTTTACAAGAATAAATAAATTTAAATTGATTTAAAAGTTTAATCAAACACTTATTCATCCCCACTTTTAGTGTCTAAAATTTCTATAAAAAATTATTAGAGAGTATTCCTCTTATATCAAGTCTAATATCTTGGAGGAGAAATTAAAGGAAGAAATATGGATTATCTAGCTGAAACAATATTGAAAAGGAAGTATTTGATTTCTCAATCCTTGATTAAAAAATTAAATATGGAAATCAACCTCATGGAAGGCACCCATGGCCAAAAATAAATGAAGTGGCCTCATATGTTGAGAAATTGTTAAAATAACTTAAATACAAATAAAAATATCGCTTCAAACATGAATAAGAATTGAATACCCTACATGATGAGCTATAAAAGCCACAATAAACTAATTATATATCAAATAATTGAGTAAAGTTCAAGAAATATTGAAGAATTGTTAACAAATTAACACATCTTAATGATAGATTGGGTCCTATTGGTTCTCATAATAGTCTCATCCTATTTTTCCTTTAATATCTATCGATTTACAACCTCTGTCGCATTCTACCTCCCCGTGTTATGCTTGAGAGTATATGTTTCCATATCCAATTTATATCGGGTCAAAGATCACTTATGGATCTATAGTTAACTCCTCATTTCTTTGTTCCTATGAAAAAGTCTCAGTATTTGGGTCTAAAACTCGGGCTCTCCCGCTTTTCCTATTTTCCACAGCTTGGATTTGTTTTCTGTATCGTACCCAAAATTGTAAGGTACTCGTATTTGTCACGGAACGATGTAATAAGTGCCCCAATGATGATACGGCATCTTCGCAAGGTGTTCGGGATCCGTAAAAGCTTTACGAGATGTGTGTTAACATCCCGCATACCCCGATTAGCCCCGCGTGCTTTGTTTTCCTATTTTTCCCTCTTTTCTTGGCTTTTGTCTTCATGGATTTAACCACCGCCCAAGGCGCGGTCTCAGTGACCGCCGCCCCAACAGAGGCGGCGGTCTTAACCACCGCCCGAGCAGGCGGCGGTCCTGTGCGCATTTTCCAGAACGCTCTTTTGACGCGACCCGCGTGAAATATCACGACTCACCAGCTTTTCTTGCCGACTTGAGCATGCATTAATGTTTTTGGTCCCCTGGAATAGTGTTTTTCTTTTGTTTAATGTTTAAGAGTTCAGTTTGGATTTGATCTTTGGGTGTTTGAATTCCTATAAATGCATGGTTTGTGCACATGCAAATGGCCCCTCATTCTTGTTTAGAAACTCATCACTTTCAGTAGTTCAGTCTTCTAGTTTGCTTAAGTTTGATAGCATAGTTCATTTCATACTTCATTAGTATTGTGTTGCAGCTGGTAAGCCACATATCCAACTTGTGCAAGTGCAGACATTATTTGGGCCACCATTTTCACTCCAACTTTCATGTTTTCAGTGCTATGTCCCTTTAGTTTGCTTAGGATTGGTAGTATAGTTTGTTGCAGGTTTGTTTTAGCTTTGTGTTGCTGTTGGTAAGCCACAGATCCAACTTGTGCAAACAGTATTATTGTTTTGGAGTAAAATAGTCTAGGCAGCCATTAAAGTTGCAGGTTTTGCTCTTCATACAGACTAGTCTCAGGTTCTGGACGCTTTTTGTTGCATGATTCGCAGTAGACCCCGCTAGGAATTGCATAGGCCAAGCTCTGTACTCTTGCGCTATCCCTCTCCTATCCGCATTCTATTCTGTCTGCATTCTGAAGGCTGTCCATCGATCCAAATATCTATTCCTGTTGATGCAAGCATTCCATGCTTTTCTGGATTCACGTGAGCACAAAGAACGAAGAGATCATACTGAGGGGACAAGAACACACACACCGTCGGATTCGCCACTGTTCTGCGAAATCCAGGTTCCATCTTTCAAAAGTTTTAGTTAGAATTTATCAAATAACGTAGTTAATCATTTTATTTCAGTTATTTCTATTCTCGATATTGCCAGGGAGGTTGTGGGGATTGATAGTTTCTGAGAAACTATGATTCATTCCTCACTTCTGAGGTAGGATCGAGAATCTTGCAGATAGATTAGTTATTTCGTTGTTTAGAATAGATATACAAAATTGCACAGACAAATAGCTACAATCGGCTATTTTGTTTGTTTTACGTTGTTAGTTTAGTTGTCAATTCTAAATATTTTAAATAGCTACTTTCTTATAAATTGCCAGAAAATACAAAAAGAAATTATATATGCTAGAAGTGCACTTAGATTTTACTTTATTATAGTTTGTTTCATTACTGCTTTTGCATGACAATTACGGGACCTAGGGAGCCCAGGGAATACATTTTCGAGCCAATTGTGCCCCAGCCCAATACCATAGTGGCAATAACTGATATTGACCAAGACCTTAGGATACAAGTCTTCCAAACAACAACAGACTTACAACAGATCAGGGCACAGTTGAGAGGGTTAAACATCGAAGACGACCAAGCACATCTGTTTTGGTCAAATCAGCCAAACTACAGATTACCCTAGAAAATACCCACATGACTGTAGAAGGGCTCGAAAGAGAACAAACATTTGGGTGTGATCCTTTAGTTCCACAGCCAGACGCTGGAGACACCCTAGTAGATATAGATACCAGCTTAAGAATCCAAGTTGCGATAACACCTGTAAGGTATTCTGAGAAGATCGCACAACTGTTGGTTCTAAACATAGAAGCTGAAAAAGCTTACGACTACTGGATACTAGGAATCAGAACTTGATCTCCCGTATGACCATAACGGGACCGCAACAACCCAGAGTCTATGGTTGTGATCCACAGATCCCACAGCCTAACGAGTCCATAAGAGAATTAGACATAGACACAGGCCTACGTAAATTAGTATTTCAGTCTACTCCGATTCCACCTCTCATCATTCAACAGTTATCCCTACTAGACACAATAACCAACAAAACTAGAGAATTTTGGACTAGGCCAGAGAATCGTCCATAGAGTTGACTATATCCACCATATGACCCTATCAGGAGAAATACACGAAACCATCCCGGGTCATTTTCCACGCATCCCACAACCCATAGATCGAATCACGCCAGAGCTCGATATTGATTGGAGCCTTCGAGCAGTCATCCTCGCTGATCGATCTATCACACCAGTCCAAGTTAGAAGGGCCTTCTTTGCTTTAGATTCGCAAATACCATTAGTGCGTGTCGAAGACATTAGACTGCCTAACTAGTTTGCCTGCGCATTCTACCCACACCGGCTGTCTCGGCACGACCTCGGGAGGTCGGGTACGCAGAAGAGTTACTTGTTGATTCTCAAGCTCACCTGTCACTTTTCCGACGTACATTTTCCTTGTCATTTTTTCCCGAATACTTGAAGAAAAATGAATGGATGTAGCTCAGAGGAATGTGTTTGAGCCTTGCAACATTTCTAAATTCTCTGTCCTTGGAGAAAATTTCATCTCTGGGCTCAAATGGTCATTTTTCAGCATTTAACGATTTGACGAGCATTTCTCCTGGTCAAATTTGCATCCTTGCATAAATATGGAACATGGCCTCTTTTGGTTGGATGCGACTCCACGAGGTACTTCAAAATTCAATTAATCGCCTCGATTCAAAATTTGTCCAGGTGGAGGAACAATGCTCATTTGAAGATTTAATTTTTGGTTTGGCCTTGGAGTAGCATTTGGAGGACACGTCGAGCTATCCACTACATCACCTGGACTTAGATAAATTTTTATGCAGCTAAATACAATTTGGCGAGACAGGGACATGTGGTGAGCCCGCACTCATTCAGGGTCTCCAATTTGGGCACCATTTTGAAATTACGCCATGAGGACACGTGGAGGTTTGCACCAGAATTTCCATACTTAGACTTTTCAAAAGGTTTTGGGAGGTGTGGGAAATGTGGAGGAACTGCATATGTTTGGGGACCGGCCCTTGAGTTTCATTTTAAAGAAGTGACAGGATGACACTTGGATGCCTCTACTCACTTTGCATTTTACTTGGACTTTTCAATGGCCAAAAGAGATTGCCTCAGAATTTGACACATGGCACCTTCCGCTAATCTTTAAGCCTTCAAAAAAATTTGGCTAGGCCAATACAAGTGGCAAGCCCACTGGTCATTCAAGGACTCAACTTCTAGGGACCTGTCTCAAGATACGCCATTGTGACACGTGGTAGTTTGAATAAATTCTAAAGGGTGGGGAAGCGGACCATTAGGGAAAAATTGGATTCTTTTCCTCTTATCACCAAAAGGGTTAAAATATCAAAATGACCCGTAAGCCCGACATAAATTAAGTCAAGGTTGGTTTTGAAAATTCAACGGCGGAGGCACAAATTTTCGAGGGAAAATTTGAAAATTTTCATTTTATGAATTACAAAATGAAGGGATTTAAAATCAGAAAGGAAGCATGGTTCCGCTGGGACCCATATCACAAGCTAAAAGAGGAAGGGCGAAATCAAGCTAGGGAAAACTTTGAAAAATTTCCCTTTTCCAAAAAAAGAGGTGAAATACATGAATTTAGTCGTGGTTCCTTTGAGACCCACCTTAGGAAACATGGCGGATCATTTCTCAACGAGAGGTGTGGAAAAAATGTGAAAATTTTACATTTTTGGAAAATATTGTAAAAGGAAAAAAGGAACCCACATGCCCGTTTTAAAAATTGGATCTTCCATGTGGATGACCCAAATTCAAAGTAGAGATCAATAGCAGCTATGCATCCGAATCTGATTTTCCCCATTTTTGTTAAAAAGCTCTGGATGTGTGAGTATTCATGATTTCCTTGTATTTCCTACACACCAAATAGAGAGGAGATTTAATTTTTATATCTAAGTTTCATGGGGAAGATCTATAGACGTCTTTCACAATTAAAATGATCTCGACCCTTGGGCTCAATATGATTTTCCATTTTTTTCTCCCGAGCATGTAAGGAACAAGATTTTATAGATTAGGGGTAGAGGTGGTTGGAAAATAGAAGGAAGAGTTATCTACTAGAGGAAGGAGCTGAATGCGGGAGATATTCAAAGAGATCTGCCCCCTGAGCACCTGACAACATTTTTATAGATTTGATCCTGGGAATCATGATCGAGATCATGGTGAACACTAGTGCACTCAATATCTAGATTTTTTGGGGGGAAAAATCTATTGTAAAATGTTATAAATGGCACAAATTTATTGTGCAAATGGTTGGATTGTTAGAGGTCGGGACTGATTTTCTAATAGAAAAATCTTGATAGGACTTATCTTTTGAGAAGCCATCTGAGAAGCTTGTATATCTCTTTTGTATTAAATTTTATCGTGTTAAGGTGGTTACAAGTGTATAGCCATTGAAAAGCTTTGAGATTGTTCTAGAAAATTTCCCTTGCTGATAAATTTAATCAAACTCGAGTTATTCTATGTTGATCTTGAGAAAATGTGTCTATTTTATTTCTAAATGTTTGCAAATAGTTTTTCTTGTTCCTATTGCAATCTTGTATCAAAATCTTTCTCAATCACACAGGTCTCAATCCTTGTGATAGTTTATTGGCATCTGCAATTTCATTTCTCAGAAGAGCTTTCATCTGGGAATTAAAAAAATGATTTAAAATAACTTTTCTTTCATCTGTTGATAGAGATTGTCTGTAAGCCTCTGGGTGTACCTCAGGCGTGATTGGGCTTAGGTCTTGATGCTTTGTTGGGTTTTATAACTCGATCCTTCATGCTAGAATCTTGTAGATTGTGTGAAAAAGTGAAAATATGGGCCTCCATTGAAGCACATATTTGGGTTAAAGAAACATTTTAGCTAATCTGTAGCATTTTGTTGGTTTAGCATTCCATTTTGTAGAAGCTCCCAAAGATCTGCGAATCAAGTCCATCTTGCCTCACCTCCCACAAAAAAATTCATTCAAAATAACCAATCCTTCCTGTGATACCCCTATTTTCCCTATGTGTATACAAATGCATAATTTCCATTACCAAAACATGTAGAAATAATCAGGGTTCCAAATGTCTTTAGTAGCCTAAACCTTGTCTAGAAAATATCTCCACTATCTAGAGTGACAACTCGTGAGAGTTAGATTTTGTTGCATTGATCATATTTTCTCCAAGGTCTTATTCATAATCTCATAGAGAAGGATATCTCCATCTCCTCCATAAACAATAGGCTATAGAAGGGTCCTCTCACCCTAGTTGAAAGGCACAACCATAAAGTAGTGAGGATAGATCAAATCCTCTTGAGGGTGCTATCCATTTCTCCACACCTAAGTGACAAAGGGTCAGTTAGATCCCATCCTAGCTACAAAATGACCCACCATGATCTATCTATCCCTAAGCTTCCTGTCAATACTTGTGATGCTGCTCAGACTTTAAGGGAGAATCAATTTGGGTACCAACAGTCATATTCCTAAAATTCAAGCAAATCAGCAAGAATTGAAACATTATTCTAGTCACAAGAGCCATGCCAAGAAACTATCAATTCTAAGGATGAAGAATGTGATAAACTAAGTGCAAAGTTGAAGACTTTAAGGGATGAACTAGAACAATAAAGGAAAAATAAATTAAATGGTGATTATATCCATGCATCATGTCAAGGACATTCTGGAGATCAAGAAGGACATCAAAGAACACAAGAAGACCATTAGGCAACCACATGAAAGGAAATTTTCAATTAAGTTCTACAGAATTTTTTTCATGCTATGTTTTTAGACATAGAGCTAGGTACTATATGAGGAAAATAGACAAAGAACACCCATGGAGAGATTGTAGGACCGAATATGAAAAAATATAGTCTCTGTTTCAATAAGAACGAAAAATGTCACATTTCAAGGTACTGTTTTGAAGAACCATTAAGTGAGTTTTTCAAAGGAGAGTAATCAAGAGGAAAGATCTATGTTGTATGTATAAACTATCATGGACAAGGACATTTTTCAAGACATTGTCATGAGTCTCCTAGATATATCTAAAATCTTCATGCATCCAAAATGTAGGGTAAAAATGTATTAAAGGTAAAGATAAACTCTAAAAAAGATACCAAGTCAACCATGTTTCAGATAAATCCTAGAAAAAGGGATTTATGTACATATACGATTCAATGATACCAAATATAATCATGAAGAGATAAAGAATGGAAAGAAACTATCATGGGAAGATGATAACAAGATAAGACTAGAAATGAGAATAATAGGAGAAGCAAGTGAAGCCGGTAGAAATAGATGATTAAATCCAAGAAAATGTTTTACCTGTAGATTTTGTATAGCAATTATATGAATTACATCATATGCACTTGTCATGCATCTAACTTGGAGAAGAATAAACAAGAAAATAATAAGTTTCCAGAGAAGAAAATTAGGATAGCTTTATCATGTGTTTTTCTATGACTATCTAATATGCTAAGGTGTTTTAATGGACATTGTATGCCTTCTCTAGTATTGTAGAATGTATCTATCATATAAAAGTAGTTAGGCATGCTCTTGAAACATGTTATCATTAGTAGGATTATATCAATTCTCTTATAATATTGTGAAGATTATGAATGGCCATAAGGCATGTTGATGCATATCCCCCATGAAACCTTCATACATATTTAGTCTCAGAATTGTGTTTGGTTGGGAAAACAAACAAGATGTTTTGAGTTCTTAAATTTTTAGGTTTTACCATCATTTATCCCATTAGAATAAAATAAAATCTATCCCCATTTGTGTATGAGTATGAATTCCATAAGTATGTGTGGTTAATTTTTGTATAAGTTCATCACATTGTAGAGTAAAGTTATATATTTGTATCATCAAAGAATCATTTTGTAATGTATGCATGATGGTCCTCAAGATAATGCAAAGTTTTAGAATAATGGATAGACTCCCAAAAACATGCCAAATTTTCCACACCTGATTAGGTACATTATTTATCACATCAAGAAAAATAAACTTGAAGTTGAAATCCATCAAGAAGGTAGTTCGTAGTGCTCTGCAATGAAAACTAAGGAGAATTGTATCGTGAAGACGATAAAATTGTTCTAAATTAATTCAAATATATGTGAAATAAATATCAATAACAATGATAAAGACACAATTAATCAATAAGAGGAAAGATGAAAATGTCTCTCCGTAAACATGGTAAAGAAACAAGGTAAAAACTTTAGAGAAATGTCTAATACAAGACATGTAGAAGAGAAAAGGTTCTTATCAAGTTTGTGAACTATTCTATGGGCCATTCATAATAATTTTAGAGGATGTATATACTAGCTAACGATATAAAAATACTCCCATTTGTCAATATTTTGAGCTGATACATGCACATTGTGGTAATGAATATGAGTGACGAAATATCTCATGATCAAGATAGTAATCCAATGTCTTATGGAGTAAGGTTGTCGGACTCAACTCTTGAAAAAAATCTAGTGATAATGATCTATTATAAGTAAGTAAATATAATTATATGGTAGGAAATTATCCTTCATGTGAACATCATAGGCTCACTGCTAGGTGTGGAGATCAACTTAAGCGGTTGAGGTTAACACTTCCTTGAAAAGTTTGTATAGTCCCTTCTTCTAAGGGTATAGAAAGAAATGGCACATGTAAGAATGAAAAGGAATTAATGAAACCATAATGTTCAATAATTTTCAAGTTGACATGGGTGAATAGAAGTTATTGATACCTCTAAAGATCATAAGGATACCATACAAACCCTAGAGATGCAAAAGTAAAAGAATCGCATACAACTGCTTTAAAGAAAATTTGAAACAATCTAGATATTAAAGGTAGGGTTTAAGGAATAAGAGTGATAGAAATTAATTTAAAGAGATAATGATAACAATTAAATTTATCTTTAACCTTGAGGACGATGTTGAAACAACATAGGTGTTATCAATCAATCCATCTATGAAAATGTTCAAGTACAATTCATATTTGAGATAAGAGAGCATGTGTATGGGAGTTTAAAGAAGGCCACATATCTAAAATGAATGAAATCATTGGAAATGTAAATGGATAATATTTATTAATGAGAGAAAATGAAAAGGTTAAAATTATCTAAATTTTCCAAAACCCTATTTGATAGATAGTGAACATGTAAAGACCCCTCTTGGTTTAAAATGAGGTTTAGTTGAATTGTTTTACATTACTGTTATCCCATAAATTTGTGCATGGATGAGACAGAGGTAAATAAAAATTCTAAAGTCTTCAAAAAAATTCAACTCATTCAATAGAAAATTTTCTCCTCCCAAACTAGACCATGTCATAATCAAGGTTTTGAGAGAATGTTTAATTTGAAGAATTAAATCATTGATTATAATCGTAAACATTGATAGAAAACACAATAAAAGGGTATACTAAAAAAATTTACAAGAATATTATAATTTCATGTGGTAATATTTGTGTTTCCTCCTAAAGTATGTTGTCACATAATATAATGCAATATGGACACCTAAAAGAAGTCGATGACCAAGAGATTTGTCGACTTTTTCCAAAACAACCTATCTTGAAATTTTGAATACTATTTATATGGCCAAATGGGTACTTAAATTTATGATCAATTTTTATATAAAATTTTGAGTCAAACATTATACATGATAATGTGGCTGTGGAGGCCTACTAGAAATAATTAGGCCTATAAGTGATAGAATGAAGAAAAGAGACTTGTAATAAGAATTAAAACCTAAAAATTAGTCTACACATTATGAATCATAAAGGGTGGTGAGAATTACTCTCATCTTTCATGGTGTTCCTACAAAATTTGTTGATTGTTAATCTACTAAACTCATGGATTCAAGAGCAATGAATGACAATTTTAGAGCCACCGAGTAGAATTAAATTTTGTAATTCTAGTTCATCCTTGTTACTAGTTAGCAAAAACATTGAATGGGAGTTTAGAAATAAGTAAATTAATTTGGTAAGAGAAAAGAACAAAAATTTCTCATTTGTAGAATCACATTGTAGTTGCATTGTAAATTAAAATGTTATAGTAAGAAGAAAGGACAGAGTATGGTGACCTCTTTTTGTTTATATCTCATGAAAGGTAATACTACATTATTTGAAGTAATCAAACAATATTAGAAAAGTTGAATAGAATAATTCATGTATCAAACTAGGGTTATGATTAGATTCTTGATTAGATTGATTTCTTTTAAGTTGAAAAGATAGTGTGGTTGGTTGAAAATGTCATAAAATTCTCCTACAATTCAGAATGCATGCTTACAGAATGGGAAATTGAAACAAAAAGATTCATCAAAATAATCAAGTAGTGATGAGGATAAATAAGGTAGAAATAATAAATTTTGAAATAATTTTGTCAAGGGAGAAGGCTCATGATTAAATTATTGAAAATGCGACATGGAAAAGTAATAAAACATGTGAAGAAAACGAGAACTATTTGAGATGAAAAACTCTTTCAAATGATATAAAACCAATAAATATATGTGTTTTCTCACATACACTTGTCAAATAATTTTTTTGCATACCCAAGGGATCATTGAAAGAATGCCTCATGAGATGGTAATTTCTCTAGATAGTGTCATAGTTTAGTAAAATATAATTAATCTCTGTTTCATGAATATATGTACCATAATGATACCTAGTAGTTAATGAAAATATACTCAAGAATCATGTCTACTAGATCTATCTGAATGATGCACATTTGCATATAGAAGATGCACAAGATGAAGAGGAATAGTTTAAAGTATTAAAGGCCACTTCTTAAATCGAGTACAAAAACTTAAATCTCAAATCAATGAGATATCATAGAAAGGAGGTAGAGATTAAATGGTTTTAGCATGAATTCTAGGTGGAATAAAACTAGAATGCAAAGTAATGGCCAAAATGAATACAAGTAAGAGGTATAAAATATCAAGGGGAGTTGTTTCAATTCCCAAGACAGTTCATGATTCTGATTTGGTGCAAGTTGAAGTAAAGAAGAAAGATTTCAATCCTACGGGAGCACAGTGAACAAGTAAGTCTACCTACACTCATTATTATCCTTGGTTGTCATTTTTTCCTTGTCAAGTAGTCCAATCACGTGTGTCATGTAGATGTCAAAGAGGAGAGTGAACAAAATAAATTATGAAAGAAGTGTTGGAGGTGTAGGTTTGATTGGTTGAATTTTTCATCAACAACATGGGGTGAGAGTTTTGTATGTCATAGTCATGTATATTCACTGATGTCAAGTATTCTTTAATGCCATATTATGTCTAAGTTTTTTTCCCATGTTGTTTAGATGAATTCATGATACGTAAATTCATGTATTCGGTGTTTTGGCATGGTCTAAATACATGGTAAAGAAAACCGGTTGTGTGAATGTGTCTCTGTAAGTTTTATGAAGCCCTCATAAGGTCAAACATGGTCCATGAGATGTATACGAGGTGCTAATGTGTCTCGTAATTGGTCAACAAAGTCAAATTCATGAATACTCTAGTTATAGGATTAATCCTAGTCTTAATCAACACATGAAAAAATGAGAAATAGATATTGGAAATCATGTTTAAAGTAACATGATATTGAATATCATATAGAGGATAAGTATCAGTCAAGATTCGGTGTTATAAGGCATGGAGATAGGAAGGTGAGGGTGATGACCTAAGGTATGATGATGTAAAATAAGCATTAAATGAGTTTAATATGATGATATATGAGGTGTTTAAAGCTTTACAAGTTCCTAAGCGGGCAAGTTGAGAAATTATGTACATGTATATAACACTCTTTCTCAAAACTAGTGAAAACATATTGCAAAAATCGATGGATCAGAAATTTCCATATAATAACATGATAAATTGGTTATTGGAATCCATGGAGGGGTGATATTTTAATGTGTGGTGAAATTTTATGGTCCTAAGGAGGTGTTTTGTGTAAGTGGTGGATGTTTTAGCGAGAATGGGGTGGTTGAAAAATTCAAACTAGGAACCCTAACTTCTTAACACTCAAGAAAAATTATGAAGCCTCTTTAAGATAAATAAAATAATTTAATTTTGAAGATAACTCAGATACAAAAATTTTGAAAAAAAAGGTCAAAAGGAGGGAAAAAAACAAGAATGTTCTAATCATTTTACTAACACGGTTCTTGTCTCTCCAAACCTCCTTTATTAAGAAATGGGCATGAAATTGATTCTTTTAATTTAAAATCCAGTTTAAAAATATTTGAAAACATCTCTAAGGTATAAAATAATCATTCTATATCATTTTGATGATAGTTGTGTTTCTCAAGTATGAATGCAATGTATGGATTGTACCTTGTCTTGCCTATTTTTTAAAAATAGTCATGGTTTTGGGTTGTTTTCATGATGGTTTATTTAATATGGTTATTACTTGTGATATGGTGATTTGTAAAATTTTAATATATTCTCAAAAATGCATCTCGGATGCTATAGACATGAGTCTACATTATATCAACATCTCTTCCTTTGAAAGACCGTGTTTGTTTGCTTATGACAGTCATGGAGGACCATGATTGTAACTCTAAATTATTTAACATATCCTTTCATTTCGTACAAAGAAAGTTTTGAATTCAGTATTTTGATAATTTTATTAAGTTTTCACATAGTTACATTAACATAGAAATGAATAAATATGTGTGGAAAGCCTCTAAACATATGACTAGGGTTTTATTTCGTAAAACCCAAACTATGCAAAGTTTTTGGAAAAAGATAATATAATCTATTGGACATGAATCCAGCCTATATATTCCCTTGATAAATAGTTTTACACCCTCAACCTTCTTTAAATGTGATGTATAACTCATACTTTCCCGAAGAGCATCTCATAACTTCTTAAAATAGTTAAAGTGAAACTCTACTCTAGCAAAACAAATATTAATCTATCTAATGCATGAGTTATGAAGGTGATCAGTGATGACATGAAATTATGATTACTTTGAATGATAAAGGGCTCAAACATCAATCCATCAAATATGATAATATATATATAGATATATATATATATATATATATATATATATATATATATATATATGCTTCTCTACATGTCTTGACTACTCATATATGATCATGCTAAGCGATTTGAAGACTATGAGCACATTTCTGTGTTGAGGAAGAGAAGTAAATTTTTATTTAAAAAATTTATATGATGGTGTAAAATCTTTGAATGGTGATAAAATACCTCATGTATATATAATTCACCAGTATTTATGCTTGAGGTGAATTATTAAGTTTCTACACCATGTTTGTTTAAGTCTATAAGGCTTATAAGAACTCAAATGACTTGTCATGACTAAATATCAAAGGAGAAAGAATTTTTATGGGATTCAAAGAAGTTCTGAGTCATTTTAATGTCCATACATACCTGATGTTGAGTGGTTAAAACAATCCCCAAATATAATTTGCTTTGGAGAAACAATATAAGATTTGGAAAATGTTACAAAATCATGACAAAGGTATTAAGAGAATCTTGTTAGTTGTGGAAGAGTGTAAGGAAGTTTAGGAGTCTTATTTCACCATCATTTGACTTCGAGAGAATACTGAAATAGACTGTAGATAATTAAGTCATAAATGAATCTAGTTAGATTAATTTATGGTAGTTTAAAGAAGTTACATTTCAAGACCTTTTAATTTCCCTTCTATGAGTGGACAAGTGAATAGTTTTAAAATCCTTTGAATATTAAGTGCAAAGGTCATGCCTATGAGTTCATTTGTTTTTATAAAATATATTTTTGTAATAGAGATGTGGTTGAAGAGATGAAGAGTGTTAAATATAGATAGGACTACTAATAAACCTAGAATGTTGGTTGAGTAAAGGTGTATGTATGCTTGATAGTGAGAAAATTATGATCATTTTTGTGAAGGAGGATACTAGTATGAAGTATTGGTGAATCAAAATGAGAAATCAAAGTTTTATTTATTGAGATATTGCAACATGATAAATGAATGAAGAGTAGGTGCATCCTACAGAGATTCAAGAAATGAATTATGATATGAAAAAGTTTATAGAATGATCTTGGTATAATAGTTCTTTTCAGCTAATTAGATGATCATAATAGAAGTGATTTATCAGGGTGAAGAACAAATATAAACTGATTTACTCATCACCATCAGTTGTGAGAGACAACGACCTTTGAGTGATCGAATCTAGCAAAAGTCTATGTCGTAGCTTAGCAAAGGATTTAAAATCTTCCTTATAAGTTGTATCTTAAAGAAGAAATTGGTAGAATAATGGTTTATGATTGGGACTTGTATATTCTAAGCATGTAGATTCTTACCGAAGTTTATGTAGTGTTTGACCAAATATTGGGGTTGTAGCCCCAAGTTTAGTAGATGCTTAAAATTGAATCATCATAACTAGTACATGACATTGGAGTGTAAGTTATTTCTCTAATTTTTGTGGGGTTTTATCCCTTGAATGCTTCCCCACATTCTATACTATGTCTATATGTGTTTTTCTCTCTCTTTCCTTCATGATTGAATGTTCATATATTAACGTGGTTAAGATTGTTTAGTTTTGAATGTGTTGGTGCTCAAGTTAGTCTCACCTCGTTTATGATTAAAATCCCTCAGGTTGTGGCCTCTGTCACATTTTTATCTCCCCGTGTTGGTTCTTGAAAAGACTTTGTCCTCCATTTGGTTGTCGTGATCAGTCCATTCTTGGGTCATGGATCACTTAAAGATCCAAAATTGGTTTTTTGTTTCTCTATCCAGCTGAAGGAGTTTATAAATTGGGTGTAAAGCTTGGGTTGTTACTTTCCTTACATTTTCCGTAGTCGTATGTTGTTTTCCTATAGTTATTTTCACAAATACTTGAAGAAACGTGAATGGATGTAGCTCGAGAGGATCATGTTTGAACCTTATAACATTTCCAAATTCTTTGTCCTTGAAGAAAAATTCATCTCCGGCTCAAATGGTGGTTTTCCTACATTTTTACGGTTCGACGGGTGAGTTTTCCCCATCAAATTTTCATCTCTGCATCTATGGAAATGTGGCCCTCTTTGGTTGGATGTGGCTTGGTGGGGCACTCAAAAAAATCTATGGCTCACTTCAACCCAAAACTCACCCACATGGAGGAATGACGCTCATTTGAAAATTTAATTTTTGATTTGGCTTTGGAGTTGTACAGGGGACACATGGAGGATTTTGTTACTTTTCCCGGACTTGGAAAATATTTTCATGCAATAGGTATAGCTTTGGCGGGCCATGGACACATGGAGGAAAAACACATGATTAGGGATCGACAGCTTGAGTTTTATTTTGAAGAAGCACCAAGAGGACACTTGGAGGCTTCCGCTTACTCTGCCCTTTGCTCGGACTTTTCAATAGCTAAAGGAGACTACCTCGGACCCTAGACAAATTACGCCTTCTCGCTAAACCTTCAACCTTTTAACAGATTTTTCCAGACTGGGACACATGTTGAGCTTGTGCTTGTTTGGGGTCTCTACTTTTGGGGACCATCTCAAGATGCGCCATTGAGACACGTGGTAGTTTGAAAATTCAAAAGGTGGGGAGGTGGGCCATCAGAGCTAGCTTGAATTGTATGCCTCTTATTGTTAAAAATATTAAATTCCTCAAAATGACCTAAAAGCCCGATAGATAATAGTAAAAATTTTCTTTGAAAAGTCAACAACGGAGGTGCAAACTTCTAGGGAAATTTGGAAAATTTTGATTTTGTTAAAAAGGGGTTAAAGTGTAAAAAGGAGGCATGGTTCTGCTAGGACCCACATTAGGACACGTGTCAAGCCTATTTTTCAAAGGCAGAAGGGTGGAGAAAAATGAGAAATTTTGTAATTTTTCCCAAAAGTTGTAAAAGGTAAAAAGGAACCCTAAGTCCATTTTAACTCGGATCTCCCATGTGGATGGTCCAAATTCAAAGGGAAATCGATGGAAACTGTGCATGTGTATCTAATTTTCCACCATTTTTTCTCCAATGATCCTGGAGATGTGATTTTTTATGATTTCTTGATGTCTTCTACATGCCAAACGAAGAGGAGAATTAATTTGATATCCTGATTTGGTGGGGAAGGTCTGAAAACATCTTTTACCATTAAGATGTGATCTGACTAATGAATCAATCTAATTTTCCAATATTTCCTTCCTTGGCACGCAAAGAACCAGATTTGATAGATTAGAGGAGAAAGTAGTTGGCGCATGAGATGAAGAGTGATGTACCAAATGAAAGAGTTCAATGGAAATATTTGAAGAGATTTTCTCTCGAGCACACGAAAACTTTTACAAATCGATTCTATGAATCATGATCAAAATCGTAACAAGTAATGGTGCTTTTAATGTATTCTTGTTTTTGGTGGGAATACTCTATTGAAGACTAAATGTTATAAATTGTATGAATTTGTCATGCAAATGGTTGGAGTGTTAGAGGTCGGGAGTGAATTCCTAGGAGAAAATTTTGACAAAGCCTATCTTTCTGAGAAACCATTTATTTCTTTTGTGTCAAAATTGATCGTGTCAAGGTGGTTACAAGTGTACAAACCATTGATAAGCTCCGAGATTTCCTATGAACTTTCCCCTTGATGAATTTAATCAAATTTGAGTTAATCTCTGTTGATTTTGGGCTAAATTTTGTGTGCTTCGTTTCAATGTCTGCCGAAATATTTTTTCTTGTTCCCATCGCAATCTTACCTTGAAATATTTTGAATAACACAAGATCTTATCCTTGTGCTAGTTTGGTGGTAGTTACAATTTCATTTATCAGAAGAGCTTTCATTTGATAGTGAAATAAACAAATTTAAAATCAATTTACTCCTAGTATGATGATAAGATTGTTTGTTATCCTTTCAGGGTATCTTAGGTGTGATAAAAAGGAGGTTGATAATGTTCAATTACATTTTTCAATTTGAGCCTTCATTTTGGATTCTTAAAATTTGTGTGAAAACGTGTTGATCTGGGCCTCCATTGAAGCACACCTTCTAGTTAAAGGAACATTTTAGCTATTATGAAGCATTTTATTGATTAAGCCTTCAATTTTTGTAAAATATCTCAAATATCTGGTGAATCAAGTTCATTCTACCTCACCTCCCACAAAAATTCATTTAAAAACAACCAATCTTACCCATACTACCCTTGTTTGTCTTGTATGTGTACAAATGCATAATTTCTATTACCAAAAGATGCGTATAATTTTTTTCATTATCTTTAGTAGCCTAAACCTTGCTTAGAAAATATCTCCATTATCTAGGGTGATAACTCATGAGAGTTAGGTTTTTGTTGTATTGATCATATTTTCTTCAAGGTATTATTTATAACTTTACGAGGAAGGAAATCTCCATCTCTTCCATGTTGCCCTAAAATTTTCAAATATGTGTTTGCTCAAAAATATTTTATCTTTTGAGTTGGTGGTATGAAATTCTTCCCCTCTAGTTGAATGCTTTAAAATGCTCACAAACTTATTGTTTTGCCCCAATTTGAGGGAATATTCAAAGTTTGCCATTTTTGTGCCCTAGTTTGTCAAAATTTGTGGGTTGTGTCATTTTTCCCTTTCCCAGATCATGCAAAAATAAAAATTGATCAATTCATACTTGTATGCAATTTAATATCCAATCCCACCGTCGAAAATGTTGTAAAATCATGCTTCACTTGATTTAGAATTGAAAAAAATTGCCATCCTTGGTGAAAAAATTGAATTCTAGGGCATGCTTGGATTTTTTTACGTTTTGAAGGTTAGACGGCGTCATTTTCCCATCAAATTCATCCTCAAAAGGTATTGGCAACATGGCGGCTTCTAATTGGCTAGAGGAAAAGCATGGAAAAGTTGTAACTTTTCATTTTCCACCTTTTTGACAAATGGGGCATTTTCGAGCCCAGGGACACATTTTTCAAAATTTTCCTATGTGGCATGTTCTGATTGGCAGGTGGGATGGTGGGTGGTCAGATTTCCTTAAGGTTTTTAGACCTTATTTTGCAAAAATGTTAAAGTCAAAAATTGGTCCGAATCCCACATGACCAATCGGGAGTGGACACGTGTCCTGAAAAATCAAAATGGAGGAGTCGTCGAGAGGTTTTGGTGATTTTGAAGTTTTTAAACTTCGAATGGTTTAAAGTCAAATTTTGGCCTAAAACTCTGCAACAAATTAGGAGAGGACATGTGTCTTGAAAGGTCAAAAGGGAGTACGGGCCAACGGTGGAAATTTTAAATTTTCAAAAATTTGCAAGGGAGGTTTGAAGGAAGAAAGGGAGACTTGGACCCATAGTGAATACAAGATGGACATGTGATAGGGGAGAAGTTAAAGACGTGGGCACACAGAGACAAAGTTGAGAATTTTATCTTGGATTAAAGGGAGTAAAAATGAAGATTAAGCCCGGGGGACCTCGACAAATGAAATATGGACATGTGGTAGAGGACAAGGCAGGTCAATGGACCGGCAGCGAGGGTAAAAGGTGATTTTTACCCTTTTTTACAAAATATTTCAAAATTGAAATTTTAAGCACTTGGCTCGCTAACGAATCACAAGGAGACACATGGCAAGGGAGAAATAGGTGTGGGCCCATGGTGAAAAAAGTGAAAAAAAATTCAATTTCCAAAACAGGTCAAAATGTGCAGAATCGAAGCGTGATCCCGATGGGACCCACCATGTGCCACGTGTCAGCTCCATATTTCATGGGTTGAGGGGTGGAGAAAAAAGTCAAAATTTTCCATTTTTCCAAAAAATGTGGAAAGGTCAAAAATGAGTCCGAATTTGTCTCCAATCATTTCTTACCACATGTCCGACCTTATCCAAAAAAATTTAAAAAGGGTAACTCAATCTTATTTCTAATTCCACATCTTCCACGTGGAGGGCCAGGATTAAAAGATGGATAAGATTGACGGTTGTTGTGCATCCATTTGTTTTGACTGCCATGGGAGCTCCATCAAGCTTGGAATCACGATTTTTGCATCAAAATTCATAAAAATAAAGATTTTTGTCGTCTTGGCCTCCTAGGATTATTGGCATTGGTTTCATGGCTCAATATTTTGATTTGAGATGTTTTTGAAGTAATTTTTTTACCCACCTGAGAAAACATGTAAAATGAAAAAATCAAAAGTTCTGAGAGGTAATATAAAAATGTAAAAAGGTGAAAATTATGAGTAAATGGTGTTTTCATGCCTCAATGATGAAAAACATGCCTCAACGATGGATAATGATCAAGATATTTGTAATGGCTTAATATTTTTGTGCACATCTAGCAACATGCAAATGTTTTTCTATTTGATGTAATTTTCATTGAATCATGAAGAATTGTTGTAACAGAATTGATCCCTTGGCATATTCTTTGCTTGGGAAAGAAGGCTCCAAGGTGGCATGAGGTATATAATGCATTTTGGAGAAATTGTAAAGGAGGAGATTGAGATTCACGAGCAAAAATTCTGAGAGAAATCTCATTTTCTAGAGAAATCCACCAAAGAACTAAGTTAATGTCTCATGTGTTGGAAATTCATGTATGTGAGTTGGTTACAAGTGTATAGCCATCACACAGCTTTGAGATTGTTCATGTAACTCTCCCCTACTGTTGAATCTAACAAGTTTTGAATTAAATCTATGTTTTCTTTGGGAAATATGGTGTCTGTTATCATTTTTAAATGCCTAAGAATAGATTTCATTTTTCTTGTTGCAATCTTACATTGAAAGTATTTAGAAATCACACAGAATCTCCATTTCTTGTTAATAGTTTAATGGAATTTGCAATCTCATGTTCAGAAGAGCCTTCATCTGATAAGGAGATAAAAAATTTAAAATCACTTTACCTTCCTTGACTGTAGAGATTGCTTGTAAGCCTTTGGGGTCACCTTACGCGTGGTTTGATCAAGGATTTTTGTGTTTAATTGAGTTATTTACTTTAAGATTTTGTGGTGAGTCCTCAAAGATTGTGTGAAGAGTGCAACATGGGCTTCCATTTATGCCTCTTCTAGTTGAAAGAACATTCTGATTATTTGAGACATTTCATCCGATAGTTGTTCAATTATTATAGATATTGTCAAAGATATGATCCATCCCAGGTTTGTATTGTCAATCCCCACAAAAATTCATCTAAACAATAAAAGATTCTATCATGCACTATCCCCGATTTGCATTTTTATACCCATCGAAGATCAAAATCCATTTGCAAAAGTATGCATAATGATCGGATGTCTACTATCTCTAGTAACCTTTTCCATGTTTTGAGAACATACCCATGTTTTGAGAAGTGACAAATCGTGAGAGTTCAGATCTGGGGTGTTGATCATGTTTTCATCAAGGTCTCCATCATAGAATTTCAAGAAAAGAGACAAGGCACAACCTAAAACATCTAGGACAAGATCAAGTCCTATTGGAGTGTTATCCATTTCTCCACAAACCTGAGTGCCAGCTAAACCATATCCCCAGCTACCAATGACATACAACATGGTCTAATTTGTCTTTAAGCTCCATGACATATCTATGGTGCTGCTTAGACTAAAAAGGAGAACAAATTTGGATACCAACACGAGTGGTGCCGTTGTCGGGGACTTCTTAGAATTTCTTGGTGTTTTTGAAGTGTTTGAAGAGTTTGAGCATTTGTGTATTCAAGTATTTGAGCTGCTACATTGTTAAAATATCATTCTATGCTTTAGATCTGCAAGTTTTAAACAAGGGTTTCAAGTTTTGTCTGCCCTTTTTCCTTTTCCTAGCAGTTTATACACTTTGGTTGCATTGTGATTAATTAATCTAAGAAGAATAAGGTTTGATTTATAAAGCCTTCTAAAGGTTTTAGTACTAGCAAACATTTGACAAATTATTTTAGTGCATTCTTGCACAACTAAGGTGAAATTCCTTAGTGGTGACTCCATGCTGATCTGATCTTGAAAATACCAATTGTCTTACCTTTCTGTCATTTACTTTTGTGTTGCTAATCCTTGCAAAACTGGAAGGAAGAAGATCTCTCTTCATCAAGGACTCTGCTAACAAGTTGTTTACAGATTCAAGAAACTCAGAGCTAGAGGGGAGAAAGGTTTGGAAGGTTGTTGGAGGCTTGGCTAGAAGAAAGGAGATCCCTATTGTTGAGTTTGAAAGTGAGTAGCCTGTTATTCGAAATGCACTTTTTCTTCAAGTGGATCTGATTCAGAAAATCCTATTGCTGATTTGAATTCCCCATCAGGTGAGGGACCTTCTTGTGCATTTGAAAGGCTTGCTCCTAAATCTACTCCTGTATTTTCTAAATTTGCTAGAGATCATCAAGAAGGAGAGCCCTTAAGAGAGATCTGATTTGGAAGTTTTCATTCCCATTCCCCAAAGACCTCTCACTCCTCATCAGCTTGTTTCACCTCCAATATCACCCCCACCAAACAATATGGCTCAGCCTAGACCTCCATTTGTTGTTAACACCTTTGGTCCTATAAATTTTAGAGGAATGGATGGTTACCCAAATGTTGTCCCATAAGATGTCAGAAATAGGTTGCCAAAATTCCAGGGTAACAATGTTATTACTGGTGATCATCATCTCAAACTTTTTGATAATATGATGGAATATTTTGAGATAGAGTTTGAGGATGTGTATGTCAAATTGTTTATTCATACACTAGAAGAGGATGCGAGGGATTGGTACAAGGTTGTACATGATAATTCTATTGATTCATGGACTGAAATGAAAAATGCATTTAGGTTGCAATATGGTGACAAGACTAATCCTATATTTCTTTTATCTAAGTTTGAGAATATCAAGAAGAACCCTAATGAATCAGTCTATGACTCTAATAGAAGGTTTAACAAAACTTTGAGAAGGCTTCCTATTGGTTTGAGGCCTTGTGATGAATCTTGTTTAATCAAATATGCAGATGCATTTGATAAAAAGGTAGCCTATTACTTGAGAGACAAAAACCCTACAAATTTGAGGCAGGATTTTACCATGGCACTGCAGATTGAAAACAATATTAAAGCCATTGGTAAACCTCTCAAGAGAGATGGTGTAAAATTGATAAACCTTGAAAAACCTCAAGCTAGCAAAGGTGTTGATTTAGAAGAGGTTGTGAAAACTTTGGCAGGGGATGTCAAAGAAATCTCATACAAGTTGGCAAGAGGTAAGATGGGAATTGGGAAGACTTCACAAGGTTATCCTAGGAAGCAAGCACAAAACCATGATAGATTTTGCAATCATCATATGGGTGATCAAAGACAAGATGATAGAGGTAAAGGACCTATGGGAGGGGGAAATAGACAACCCCAAACACGTGAAAGTAGATTGGTTCCTGACCCTCTAACTATTAGGGTTGCTACTATTGATGAAGTTGTTGATATGGATTGGTGTGATAGATGTTTTTTTCCTCATCCTCCATGTGAAGTGGACCAACAAGTTGATGAATTTGATAATTTGATATTTGCATGATGGGTTCTTCTTCAAACCCACAAGGAGGAGCAACATCTACTTGAAGTAATAAGTGCTAATACTACTATAACTTTTTGGGATTGCATCAAATGGGTATAATTATTGCTCACCCATCATGCTCTTGAAGTTGATGTAGTGCGGCTTTTAAAATTCCTAACAATGAATTTGAATACTTAAGATCCTTGATGATTAAGAAGTATGATGGTGATATCCCTTCGAGAGGAAGATAGACAATTGTTGATGAATGTTGTTGTAGCTCAAGAGAAAGACTATAAAACTAGAAGAAAAGTTGTTTAGGGAGTTTTTCCTCAAGAAAACCTAAAACACCCTTGCTCACAAGCATTCCGAAAAGTTCCTAGTAAAAGTAGAACTGTCAAAATTTATGTTGTCCTAAACAAAAATTACAGTCCTCCTCATGGCCAAGCTACCAAGAATCCATTGCCATCAAATGAATCTTCTTGTCTCCCTTCTAATGCTATTTTGCCAAAGAGTGTCCCCTATGACATAGCCCAAGTATTGGGCCGATTAAAGTGAGTGTTCTAATCATTGAGTTTCTTAGAATTCCAAATGAGCATAAGAAGAGAGCATTTGGAAGAGAAGGTTACTCCAAGAAGAAATGTAAATGTTGTTAAAACTCCACCTAAGATCATTGTTTACCTAACACCACCAGCAGTAGAAAATATTAGAGAGACACACAGAGGTATATTTGGGGACATCTTTGGTTGATTCCCAATTGAATGTTGATCCATTCTTCACAACTTTGATCATAAAAGATAGGTTACTTCACAATTGTATGTTTGATTCCAGTGCATCATGTAATGTCATGCCTCTAGAAGTCATGAATGATTTAGATATCAAAGTGACAACTACCTATGGGAAGTGTACTACCATGGATTCAAGGGAAGTGTCGGTGGTTGGTTATGTGAAGGGTTTGGTAGTGCAACTTGTAGCCTATCCGGGTAAGAATTTGAAATTTGATGTTGTAATTGTTGACTTCCTGCCAAATGGGGTATGCTTTTGTCAAGAAAATGGGTTGCAAGTGTTGGTGGCAGCATTCAGATGGAAACGCGTATTTTGCCACCATTCCAATTTAGGGCAGCCTTGTTAAACTCAGATGTGGTGAGAAGAATATGTTGCACCTAATCGAAGATCCCAACAATGTTTCTATGAAGTTTTTTTTTCTGATGTAGATGTTAAGAATTTCATTTCTTTTTCGATGGAAAAGAAAATAAGATGGACAAATAAAAGTTCCTTGATATGGTAGGTTCTCTATGGACATTGCTATTTGATGGAGCTTCCTCTAAATTTGGGAATGGTGCTGGTATAGTTCAGCTTTCTCCTAGTTGGGAAGAATTTTCTTTTTCCTTTAAACTTGATTTTGAATGCACTAACAACGTTGCTAAGTATGAGGTATCGTTGTTAAGGTTAAGAATTGCATGGAAGTATAGAGTGAAAGATATTTTTGCAAAAGGATACTCGAGTTGGTTGTCAAACAAATAAGAAAACTACATGCTACAAAAAAATAAGCGTATGAAATAGTATACGCATGTAGTTTGGGACCTAATTGAAATTTTGTATTCCTTTAACATTGTGTATCATGATAGAGGTCTCAATGCACTTGCTGAAAAGTTGGTAGTCTTTGGGTTCTAGATTTGAAAATTGTACCATTTCACCTTATTGTGAATATAACATTGAAGTGCTAACTAGGCCGGATGTCCCAAGTGATAATGTCAAACATTGGCAAGTGTTTGATGATGATTCTCAAGAGATAAGTTTCTTGCAAAACCAACGTGAATTTGCAAATCATAATATTTATTGGGAGCCAATGGTAGGCATGACTAAATGAAAAGATATCATCTAATTGAAAACAAACACCATTCCTAGAGGTCTTGTTGCACTTGAGTAAAATTTTAAAAATGTTGATTACATCATAAATAGAAACATGTCTCGCATCAAGGGATGTGGAAGAGCATAACTTGGTCACTAATGGTAAACCAAGGAAGATTTGGTTGGGCAGCAATTTAAGTAAAGAGGAAAAACAATCCCATGCCCAACTCTTGAAAAAAATATCAAGACTACCTTGCTTGGTCCTATTCCGAGCTAAAAGCATATAGAAAGGACTTGTTTCAACATGATATCCCACTTGAGGAAAATACTAAGCCATTCGGATAGAGGTAAAGGCCAATTAATCCACTTCTCTCCATGAAAATGCAAGAGGAGTTAAAGAAGTTGAGAGATGGAGGTATTATTCAGCCCACTAGATATTCATCTTGGGTTGCAAACCTTGTGACAATCAGAAAGAAGAACATAAACATAAGACTTTGTGTGGATTTTATAAATCTAAATAGAGCATCCACGAAGGATAACTATCCCTTGCCAAATATGGAAAATATATTGCAGCTTGTGATAGGGTCTGCGTTTCTTTCTACATTGGATGGTTTCTCCGGATACAATCAAGTGGTTATCAAAGAATCAAAGACTTAAGACGAAATTCACTACTACTTGGGAACACATGTTTTTGTTAGCATGCAATTTTGTTTGATGAATGCTGGTGCCACTTTTCAAAGAGAAATGGATGTTGCTTTTGCTAGTTACATCAATGAGTTCCTTGCAGCTTTACCGAGATGATGTGACTGTGTTTTCAAGGCGAGAGATGAACATTTGCAACACTTGGAGAAGATGTTGATCAGATGTAGGGAGTATAACATTTATCTTAATCCAAAGAAGTGTCATTTTGGCATGCAAAAGGCCAAGTTGCTAGGGACATATTGTATCAAAATATGGTGTTATGATAGACCACCAGTGAGAGTGGAAGCAATCAACAAAGTACCTATTTCAAGAACCAAGAAAGGCATCCAATCTTTCTTTTCTTATATTAATTTTATTAGAAGGTTTGTTACCGAATTTGCTGAGTTGACTCTTCCAATCACAAGCATGCTAAAGAAGGACCAAGTTATCAAATGGAGGAGGCTGCCATTTAAGCTTTTGAAGGAATAAAGGATGCATTTAAACATGCACCTATTTTAGCAGCCTCAAACTATAAGAGGCCTTTCCAAATATTTTCCTCTACCTCGGAGTATACCATTGCTTCTGATTTGCTGCAAAAGGATGAGAATGGGGCTGAGAGACCTATTGCCTTCTTTAGTAAGGCTTTACAAGTAGCTAAGCTGAAGTATACAATCATGGAGAAACAAGCATTTAACTTGGTGAAAGCAACAAAAGTTTTCGGGCCTTATATATTGAGATCAAAAGTTGTTGCTTATGTTTTCCACACCATGGTGAAAGGAATCTTATCGAGATGCAGTCTGAAGAAAAAGATGTAGATGGGTGAAAAAACTATAGGAGTATGATATGGACATCCAAACCACAAAGTTGGTAAGAGGTTTGGGTCTTGCTAAGCTCATGGCTGAGAGCAACTTGCAAAATGTGGAAGTGAATTAGCTAGAGGAAGAAAGTGCAGATGTTTCTAAACAATTAGTAAGCTCTCGAGTGGTATAAAGATGTGATCTTCTACCTTAGACACTTGTGCTGCCCTAGTCACTTAAATAAAAATCAGAAAAGAGACCTCAAGTTGGCTTCTCAAAAATATATCATCGACACCTTGGGCTCGCTTGGAATAACCCTAAAGGTGTCCTCTTGAAATGCATAGCTGAAGATCAAGCTCCCAAGATAGTTGCTGATTTCCATGGGGGAGTTTGTGGAGGAAACTTTGCAGGAAGAGTAACAACACATAAAATTTTGAGAGCTAGTTATTGGTGTCCTACTCTTTTCAAAGATGCAACCCAACTGGTTAGAAAATGTGATAGTTGTCAACGTTTCTCTAGAAGACTAAAAGCTTCAGGCTCCCTTCCTTTACAACCTGTATCAATTGAAGCTCCTTTCAAGCAATGGGGGATGGAATTCATTGGTGAGATTTCAGATCCTTCTAGTGCTGGCCATAAGTGGATCCTTGTAGCCACTAATTATTTTACAAAGTGGGTAGAGGTAATTCCCACCAAGAAAGCAACACACCAAATAGTTATGGACTTCTTGTTGAATCAAATCATATGTAGATTTGGAGTCCCAATCAAGATTGTAGCTGATAATGCCATGTGATTTAGAGCCAAACCTTTAATGGAAATGTGCAATGAATATGGAATCAATCTGACTTATTCTTCAAACTATAACCCCCAAGGGAATGGACAAGCTGAGTCCAGAATAAGAATTTGTTGAAGATCATTAGAATAACCTTGGATCAAAACAAGAAGAAATGGGGTAAACAATTGAAATTTGCAGTTTGGGCTGATAGGATAACTCCTAAAAGAGCTACTGGTAAAATCCAATTTGAATTGGTGTATGGAACTCAGGATTTGCTAACCTTACACCTTCAATTATCTTCATTTCAGTTTTCCCAACAATTAGAAGATCAAGAGCTTGGCCCATATGAATCAAGGATCAATTAGATTATTGAGCTTGATGAGGAGAGAAGAGCATCCCATCAAAGGCATGTCATATTTAGGGGAAAATTTGAAGAGATTGTTTGACAAGAAGGTCACTCCTAGAGCCTTCAATGTTGGAGATCTAGTTTTGTTGTGGGATAGTAGGCATGAAGACAAGGGCAAGCATGGCAAATTTGATGCATTATGGATGGGCACTTATGCCATTGATATTAGAATTGGTGAACATACCTTCTTTCTCAAGGAATTAGATGGGGAATTGCTGGAGCTGCCTGTTAATGGAAAAAATTTGAAACATTTCTTGGATTAATCCCCAAATTTGAGGTATGCACAGCTTGTATAGTGTATAGTGTTTGTTTTTTTCTCTGTTTTTGGTGTTTTGTCTATTTTGTGGTTTGCCTTTCTTTGTGTGGCAGCCACTTTGTCGGCTTCTTAGTTGGTTTTTGGTGATTTTAGCTCTTGGTTCCTTTGCCCAATGGATATTTTGGCACTTGGTCTACATTTTTTCCTTATGGCACTCACTTTGGGAATGTCCATCCCCAAGAAAGAGCCGATGTTGGTGCCATTTTTGAGCTTGCACCATGTTGCCCTAAAATTTTCAAATCTATATTTGCTCAAAAACATTTTATCCTTTGAATTGATGGTTTGAAATTCTTCCCCTCCAGTTGAATTCTTCAAAATGCTCACAAACTTGTTGTTTTACCTAATTTAAGGGAATATTCCAAGTTTCCCCTTTTTTGTGTGCTAATTCTTCCAAATTTGCGGGTTGTGTCATTTTCCCCTTTTTTAGATCACGCAAAAATCAAAATTCATCAAATCATACTTGTATGCAATTGAAAATCCAATCCCAAGGTCGAAAATGTTGTAAAATCATGCTTCAGTTGATTCAGAATCAAAAAAATCTGCCATCCTTGGTGAAAAAATTGAATTCTAGGCAATCCTTGGGATTTTTAAGTTTTGACGGTTGAGACGGGCATCATTTTCCCATCAAATTCATCCAAAGAAGGTATTGGAAATGTGGTGGCTTCTAATTGGCTTAGGAAAAGTAGGGAAATGTTGTAACTTTTCATTTTTGCCTTTTTGATAAATGGGGCATTTTCGAGCCCAGGGACCCATTTTTTCCAAATTTGCCTATGTGGCACATTTTGATTGGCAAGCAGAATGGTGGGTGGTCAGATTTCCTTAGGGTTTTTACAACTTATTTTGTAAAAAATCTTAAAGTCAAAAGTTGTTTTGAATCCTTGTAGCTAATTGGGATTGGACATGTGTCCTGAAAAATCAAAATGGAGGAGCGGGTTGGTGGGCCAATGGAGGTTTTGGTGATTTTGAAGTTTTTAAACTTTGAATGGTTTAAAGTCAAAATTTGGCCTAAAAATCCACAACAAATCAGGAGAGGACATGTGTCCTGAAAGGTCAAAAGGGAGCGCGGGCCAATGGTGGAAATTTTGAATTTTCAAAAATTTGCAAGGGAGGTTTGAAGGAAGAAAGGGAGACTTGGACCCACAGTGAATAGGAGATGAACACATGGCAGGGAAAATTTGGAGGCGCGGGCCCGTGGAGACAAAGTTGAGAATTTTCCCTTGGCTTAAAGGGAGTAAAAATGAAGATTAAGCCTGCGTGGGTCCTCGACAAATGAAAGATGCACGCGTGGTAGAGGACAAGGTGGGTCGATGGGCCGGAAGAGGTAAAGGGGGTTTTTCCCTTTTTAACAAAATAATTCAAAATCAAAATTTAAGCACTTTGCCCGCTAAGCAATCACAAGGAGACACGTGGCAAGGGAGAAATCGAGGTGCAGTTCCCGCGAGGCAAAAAGTGAAATTTTTCCCAATTTCAAAAAAAGGTCAAAATGCATAGAATTGAAGCATGATCCCAATGGGACCCACCATGTGCCATGTGTCAGCTCCAAATTTCAAGGGTGGAGGGGCGGAGAAAAATTCAAAATTTTCCATTTTTCCAAAAATTTGGAAAGGTAAAAATGAGCCCAAATTTGTCTCCAATCATTTTTTGCCACGTGTCCAGCCTTATCCAAAAAAATTAAAAGGGTAACTCAAGCTTATTTCTAAGTCCACATCTTCCACATGGAGGGCTAGGATTAAAATATGGATAAGATCAATGGTTGTTGTGCATCCATTTGTTTTGACCGCCATGGGAGCTCCAGGAAGCTTGGAATCATGATTTTTGGATCAAAATTCATAAAAATAAAGATTTTGTGTCGTCTTGGCCTCCTAGGATCATAGGCATTGGTTTCATGGCTCAATATTTTGATTTGAGATGTTTTTGAAATAATTTTTTTCCGCAGCCCAAGAAAACACGTGAAATGACAAAATCAAAAGTTACTGAGATAATATGAAAAGGTAAAAAGGTGAAAATGATGAGTAAAGGGTGTTTTCATACCTCAATGATGAAAAACATGCCTTGAGGATGGATAATGATCTAGATATTTGTAATGATTTAATATTTTTGGGCACACCTGGCAACATACGAATGTTTTTCTATTTGATGTCATTTTCATTAAATCATGAAAAAAATTTGTAACATAATTGATCCCTTGGCATATTCTTTTCTTGGGAAAGAAGGACCCAAGGTGGCATGAGGTATATAAGGTATTTTGGAGAAATTCTAAAAGAGGAGATTGAGATTCACGACCAAAAATTCTTAAAGAAAGCTCATTTTCTGATAAATCCACCAAAGAACGAGGTTAATGTCTCATGTGCTGGAAATTCATGTATGTGAGTTGGTTACAAGTGTATAGCTATCACACAACTCTTATATTGTTCATGTAGCTCTCCTGTTGTTGAATCTAACAAGTTTTGAATTAAATCTATGTTGTCTTTGGGCAATATGGTGTCTCATTATCATTTTTTAAATGCCCGTGAATAGTTTTCATTTTTCTTGTTGCAATCTTACATTGAAATTCTTTAGAAATCACATAGAATCTCCATTTCTTGTTGATATTTTAGTGGCATTTGAAATCTCATGTTCAGAAGAGCCTTCATCTAATAAGGAGATAAACAAATTTAAAATCACTTTACCTTCCTTGACTGCAGAGATTGCTTGTAAGCCTTTGGGGGGCACCTTAGGGGTGGTTTGATCAAGGATTTTTGCATTTAATTCAGTTCTTTACTTCAATATTTTGTGGCGAGTTCTCAAAGATTGTGTGAATAGTGCAACCTAGGCTTCCATTTGCGCATCTTCTGGTTAAAAAGAACATTCTTATTATTTGAGGCATTTCATATAATAGTTGTTCAAGTATTGTAGATATTGTCAAATATCTGATCTATCCCAGTTTGTCTTGTCAATCCCCACAAAAAATTCATGTAAACAATAAAGATCCTATTGTGTACTATCCCTAATTTTCATTTACATACCCACTAAAGATCAAAATACATTTGGAAAATTATGCATAACAGATCAGGATTTCTAATGTCTCTAGTAACTTTTGCCTTGTTTTGAGAACATACCCATGTTTTGAGAAGTGACAACTCGTGAGAGTTCAGATATGGGGTGTTGATCATGTTTTCGTCAAGGTCTCCATCATAGAATTTCAAGCAAAGAGAAGGACATATTCATCTCCTTCACCATTACAAGGTTACAAAATAGGTCCTCTTACCTTGGTTACAAGGCACAACCTAAAATAGCTAGGACAAGATCAAGTCCTATTGGAGTGCTATCCATTTCTCCACAAACTTGAGTGCCAACTAAACCATATCCCCAGCTACCAACGACATACAACATGGTCTAATATGTCTTTAAGCTCCATGACATATCTATGGTGCTGCTCAGACTAAAAAGGAGAACAAATTTGGATACCAACACTCCACAAACAACAAGGCTTTAAAAGTGTCCTCTCACCCTATTTGAAAGGCACAATCATAACGTAGTGAGGATAGATCAAATCCTCTTGAGGGTGCTATCCATTTCTCCACATCTGAGTGACAAAGAGCAAGCTGCATTTCTCCCTAGGTACAAAATGACATACAACATGATTTGCTTGTCTCTAAGTTTCCTTTCAAATCTTTGATGTTTCTCACTTTGGAGGGAGAATTAATGTGGGTACCAACAGGATGACTAAAGAATTTGAACTAGATTTAAAATTTAGATCCAACAGTGATTCACCACCCTCTCGAGTCTAAATTTTCCAAAACATCAAGTGCACTCTATCCATAACTACTACTTTCATAAACATTTTAATTACTTGTACATTTGTTACATTAATTTTTCATATATGGGACTTTGACAACTCTCTTTTTCTTATTTTATAGTTTCATCATTAGAATCAACTCACATCAATGAGCATAAGATCCAATAGCACACTACTACACATACAAATCACCCCTAGGGTCTACCTCCTTTTCCTATTTTCCACGATTCACATTACAATCACTTAACACTTCACATGGATACTTATCCATCCTGGCACACTATCGGCTACAATCCTCTCTATATTAAAAGGTACACATATTCTATCTACTTTATAGTATCAAGTATTCACTCAACAACACAAATATGTGGCAAATGTATATAAAAAAATCTATGTACTTGGGTATATCTCTAGTTCCTAAACAATACTAGTATACACATAATTCCTAAGCAAGAAAACTAGTGGTTGAAAACTCCTTTATGTTTTTTTCTTGATTTCAATCTTGCACATGATTGGATTTACAAATCTTATAGTTTTACCGGTACTTGATTGAATTAGCTTTCGATGGACTCAAACATTACTTCACAGTGCTCATGTCCTTCGTAGGCACTCATGTCCATATGTATCGCCTTCTTACTCTTTTGGGTCCCTTTTGCTTCTTGGTCACCTTTTAACACTTTTTGTCACAATTTTAGTTATCAATTATAAAATTCAATAAGGGAATCATATATATACTTATTTACTTCTTCTAAATAAGGGGCCAAGCACTATAATCACTATCTATCAACATCTAAGTTTACGAAAATGAACAAGAGAATTATAAAGTACATATCTAGAACTTTTATACAAGGGAAAATGGTTGCATAAATTGCAAAGGAGGGAGTTCATTTTATTCTATCACACACATTTTTCATACTTAAGACAAATCTAGCTGTAGCCCACTATCATTGTGTAACTTGTACAAGTGCAACCTAGGACATAGATAGACACACACAAAGAACTACATGGAGTCTTAGATGTAGTGTAATGTTTATTCATAAGTTCACTCTTTGTGTGACCGAACCTCACTCCAAATTTTTCATCTCTTTTATTCGATTTTAAGTGGTTTGTAGGTATTTACAATTAATCATTTCTTTTGTAGGTTAGTGGTATTACTGGTGACCTAAACACAACACTAGAGTGAAAAATACTTAGTAATAGTGAAGACCTTGCGACAAAGAAAAGACCATATTATGAGTATCTTAGCAAACAAAGGAGCCTAGAATAGTCATTAGTGACTACGATGCTTATTTCCTCTAGTGGTCACTCCCGTCAGAGAGAGTCATGATATCCAAAACCATTGATGAGATTTTTTGACACTATTTTATGCCATTTCAATTAGATAAATAGTTATGATCACGCTTAGGTTCCACAGGAATGAGGTAAGTCATCATCCCTCTCTCGCTTACTTATGGTGCTACATCTTTGAATTCTTTTTGCTTGCATATTACTATACTTAATCATATAAATATTATTTTCTATAATAAGTTAATCTGAAATAAGATTTAATTCAAATTATAATAAATCATTATTAAATATAGGCATTATATACATTTACATGTTTATTTGTTCCCGAGGTTATTGAAGGCATATAAATAGATATGTTTTTCATAGGTAGCCAATCCTGTTCTCTTTAAAATAAATTTGGAGAAGATATAAGCCTTATAATTATTTTAATACATAATCATCCCTCATAATAGGTTACTTCAATTACTCTTGCACTCCTCTTGAATTTTTGATTTCCTACACTCAAAACTCTAGTTAATCATTTGCTACAATTGGGGACTTATCACCCCCAATCCTTTGGCATTTCAAAATTTCCATATATCTGAAGAATAAAAATAATGGGATCTTGTCCCTCTATAGAATGTCTAGTTGTATTTCTTCCTTGTTTTGCATCCACTTTGATTTATTTTATTTAAATTAAATTTTGTATAAGTTACAAGTGTTAGCTATAGTTTTAATTAAGTTTTAGTGTGCATATCTTAATGGCATCATTTCATGTTTTTAGGCTCAACCTCATCATAATATTTTACCTATTCAAATCTATATATGTAAATAAATACAAGTTTATCATAAGATCCTATGAACAAAAAATCACTCAAGTGTTTCTCTTCATTGCATATTTATTTAAAACATCCACCATTATAGGTATGAAACATTTAGTTAGATGAATGTGTCTACTAAGAAACAAATAATTTCATGCATTATGAAAAGGTTTTTAAAGATAAATTGTTTAATCCAAAGAGTAGTTGAAGCACACTACGTCATATTACAAATAGACTAAATAAATTATGTATTATATAGATACATCCCACCATATTGGTGTCAACAAGCACAAGAAAACTTATAGTCCACGGTTATCTTAAATGACATTCACACTTAAGATATAGTTAGAAGAACTACATAAAGATTGATAGCTCTTCGGGTGTGTAGGAAATCTCTTAGATCAAGGGTAGTCTAGTTATTATACATATATATTGCATCTACATACAAATTATTGATAGTTAATTTTTTTCTAGATTCTTACACATCAATATATTAATCTAGAAACAACCACGAGGGATGATGTGACTTTTATGGAATAAAAGGACACCACACTCAAAGGGGTTTAATAGATTATGTTTCCCATAAAAGGCACCATAACCGTAATGGATCCTCCTCTTCACACACATTATCTTGAATTGGTAGTGATGTGGCAACACAGGGAAATGGACCATGATGAGCATTCTACATATCAAGTAGGAACTTGTTTAGAATCATCATGAGGTCCTCTTCCGTGACTACCAATCGTGTGCTTCCCGAGTTCAGCAATGCGCTTCTCCATTTGGTTGATGCAAGATTTACACACACATGAACGGGGGTCGTCCACCCCGGCATTGCTTCATATACCATACTCGTCTACTATGTCGGCTCTTTGCTCGGCCTTAAGTCCCTACGGAAATAACACATCAAAACCTGTTAAACTAGATACATGTTAGAAGCTCTTATAAGTTTTCAAGTAGTGTATGGTGTGGAAGCTAAATTACCAGTAATAGTGGAGATACCATCCTTGTATTTAATGAAGGCCATTGAATACACTAGCTTCAAGGATTCTTTGGATAAAAGGATCATGTCCAATAAAAGGTAAATTATTTTTTTGATGAGAAGGCCAAGTCCAGGGATTTCAAATTTGGACACATTGTTTTGTTATGGGATAAAAGACATGACCCTCGTGGAATCCATGGTAAGTTTGATTCTCTTTGGTGGGGTCCTTTTAAAATCACACAGTTTACTAGTGAGAATTATTTCTATCTTGATTAAATGGATGGTTCTTCTCTCCCACTTCCTTATAATGGGCAATACCTAAAATTATTTAAGTCCTAGGTGGATGGGAAGTATTTTGTATATTATGTATCGGTGTATTTTCTTTACCTTTTTTTTTTTGGGTGTGTTGTCTTTCCTTGTTGGGGTTTGGTTTGGTTTGCTTTTTTGACTCCATGGCCCAATGGATAAGGCACTATTCTTCTTCCCCTAGTTTTAAGAGAGTTCTTACCTTATCTCATTCTTTGAATCTAGCCAAGTCATCCCCAAAAAGAGCCGATTTATTGTCCTCTCAAAATTTCCCCTCTTTAGAAAGTCAAAAAATCTGAAAATTTTTGAGTTAACACCTTTTTGTGATGTTCTAGTGAAGAGAAAAGTTAAGGAGTTGGGGAAAATTTGCATTTTTTGAGTCATTTGAGTGATTTGTGGGTCTCGCTTGGACATTTTTGTCCCATATGTCTCAAGTTCTTCCGTGCTCTGTTCCCTGATCGTTTTTTTTTCTGAAATTTGTTAACTTTCGGGTCTGTCAGACACTTTTGTTCCAAATGTTCTAAGTTCATTTGTGCTCTCTATTCCCCGATCACCCATGTTGGTCACATCAGGCCCTTCACATACTTTTGTTTTGTCTATCCCAAAAGCATATATGCATTTTGTCCCCGCATTTTCCACATCGCTCATGTCGGCTGAATCATGTCTTCACGTCCCTCGCATTTCTAAGTTCCTGGACTACCCATGCTCTTTTGGCCCACTTTACCCGCATCGCCTGCATCGGCCGAATCACGTTTTCACGTCCCTCATGTCCCAAATGTACCAAAGACCATTTGGGTTAGTTTTTTCTACTCTTCCCAATGCTTGTCTTTTTGAGTTGGTGCATATGAATTTAATGCGCATTTATAACCTTCTCTCTCCTAAAACAACTATTTAATGGGACTACCCTCTACGCATTTTTACACACTGCTTACTTGCTGCCATTCACTCATATCCTTACAATCAAGACCGTCTGCTCGTGCTCCCATTCCCCTTGCATTTTTATTGTGGATTCAAGTTGTAAAGGTTGTTTCTCTATACATTGTCAGCATGAAGATCAAATTTCAGGGTCAGGAACACGTTTCACTACTCAAATCTTATGTTCCCAATATTGGGGATAGTGAGGTTCGTCACCTGGATTTTGGTGATTTTTGGAGCAGGTTGACTGACCCTAACCCCTCTCCCATGGCACAAATGATCAATGACAATGGCCTTGCATTTGCTGCGGGTTTCCCGATCTCGGTACAGTGTGCCGATACTGTGCTCGCTTATGGAGCTCACTTCAACCCTGACACAAATGAATTGTCTAATGTGCATGGGGAACTGATCACCAACCTCGATGCTACTACCATTACTACTGCTCTACATATCACGAAATTTAAAACTCCATTGTTATATCTCAAGCTTAGGCACAGACTCTCTTCGAGTAAGACAGTGATAAATACAAAGCAAGGGTAGCAAAGTCATGGCTGAAGAACCCTAAAAAGGAGCATCTCAACTTTCCAAGGATTTGTTTAGGGCTGATTTTAATGAAAAACTGTCTAATTTTATCATCTTGTTGTGTCGTGTCATGGGATTACCCTCCACCAATGAATTTAACTTATGGATATTCTCGCTAATCAAAATCATCTGTGAAGGTAGCCATAACATCAATTGGGCGAGATCATTTGCATGAATTTGATAGAACAGTTGTCCAATGTGTAACAAACCAAGAAGTTCTATATGACTTCTTATCTTATGTATACACTAGCAACATCTTGTTAATGGTTTGGTTTCACATACATCGATATTCGAAGGTCAAACCCATTTAAACATACTTCCCTCGGTTCATCCTTGAAACCAACAATCACAACTTCGGGAGGGTGAATGATGCTTTCACCATGTACATTGTGAGGCTTATAGAGAGTGATCTTGCTAGAATATTTTTCATGAAGCCATGAACCTAATAGAAAAGTATGGAGCTTTCTTCATTTAATTCAGAAGGTTTTCATATGTCAGGTTAGCTGATTACGAGAACACAGCTCTCAAACTCCCTATATTTTGTAATGATAAGATGGCTTTGATCGAAGTATGCAGGCAATTGGATAAGTTACATAGAACCTGCAGGGATAAGAAAATATCTGGGCTGTATTTCCCCATATCCTTGGGTAACTATAAATGTAAAACAACTTTGGATGCTCGGAACATTCAAAGGTCCCTTGCTCCCCATCATTGTTCACTTCTTCAGGCCTAGGACCTTTTTTGATTTGAAGAAGTTCATTGAGCTAAATCTCATAATCAATTATCATCATAGAGAAGATAATGAGGACTACTAGGTTGATTGTGCAAATGAATTTGAAGCAAGGCAAAGGCATTATAGCATATTATACATCCAGTTGATAGAAGAGCTCAATCTATATCAGATTATCAAAGGGCTTCAAGATGACAATGCAAACCTACTTTGTCATATGAATATGAAATAGTGATCAAGAAGACTCCCTTAGGGGATCTGGACTAGTTCAAGAGGGAGAAGGATGATTTGGCTGAGATTCTAGCCCTGTCCTTGTAAGAACCAAGGTATGGTTTGACAGAAGTGTCTTAGAGCTTAGGAAGAATCTAGGAGAATCTTCCTCTAAAGACACTTCAACAATAAGGAAGGAATCACATACACCTAGCTCAGAGGTACCTGCACAAACTCCTCCTCCTTCCTCAAGTAAGGAATCAAATCATCCACCCCTTCCTTAGCTACTCAAGTAAATCAAGAAGGTGAAATAGGTTAAGCATGAGCCTATTGAGGAAGATCCCATGTTAAAACATTCATAATTGCTTTCGAGGCCAGAGAACATCATTGTTCTTAGTGAAATCGATGATAGTGAAGTTCCTGTCCCTGCAGAAATTCAAAAGCTACAATAGATAAAGAGAAGGAAGTGTATAGCACTGAACCTCTAGGTACCACTGATTCCTCTACCCAAGAAGCCCCACCTACTCCACTCACATCTCTACTGGAAGCAATAGTAGTGAATACTTTAAGTGCCATGAGTTCTCTTGCTCTTTGTTCTCTTGCTCCTCCTTCTTCCTCCACTTTTGTATGGGTGCAACCTTTTGTTGATAGTAGGTAGAAGAAGCCACATACTCAATTGACAGGGGGCCAAATTTTGATGCTATAGCAGCCTTATTGGGCACTTCTCCTTCTGCTCCAACGAAGAGAGATAAAACAACTTCAAGGATAGTGACAAATGTCCAAGGCCAGCAATTTCTAGAGATTACAAAACCTAAGGTTGAAAAGGTAGAAAAAGTTATACTAGCCTCGATCTGGAGCTTTATAGGATCCCAATAGGAAATATACCCCGAGAGTGAGGTGCATAACCTCCAAGAATTAGTAATTAGAGTTATTGGGAGAGTAGAAAAAGGCAAGTGACTATAGAGCAAATGGAAGAACAAACTCAAATTCTTTATGGTTTCACAAGTCTTTACTATCTAAGGACAAGGTTTTGGATCCTACTTAACTCACTCCCTTTCGCCACCTATGATTCTTAGTCAACATGAAGTCCATAGCATTAAAGACATACATAGGTATTCTATCTATGGGAGAGATATGGAAGCCATAGTGGATGACATGATCATTGCAGGTTTGAATTTCAGCGCAGAAGCTTTCAAAATCAATGAGAAGGTGACTAATCTACAAAAAAGCTCTCCTCCACAATCGAGACAATGGATAAGGAACTCAAGCTTTGGAGTATCTACATAGTGGATCTTCACCTGATGGAATAGGATGAGGAAAACATATTGTTAGCCAAAGATAAGGTTTTGATGATGCCAAAGATAATTTATCAAGGTCATGGGTTTTCAGCATGGAGTGGAAAATAAAAGTCTTGGAGGAGGCTTTAGGAGAATTGAGGAACAGGTTGGCGAAAGAAGAAGAAGCCTTCAAAACTTGTGTTGTGTCTGCTTTCAAGGATATTCACCGTCATGTTCACAAAAAACTTCGGTGTGCCTTTCTCCCTCCAAGAAATTACAACTCTATTAAAGGCATTTGTTAAGGAAAAATTGTTCAAAGAGGACTCAATTACCAAAGAGAAGATAAAGGAGATTTTCTCCCTTCAATTTTCTATTGAGGAAGCTAATAAAGAATATCATACACACACCGAGTTTGATAAGGATATGGAGAAATGCCTTGGAACTTAGACTAAAGCTACTACCAACACATCAGTCCCACGAGACCGAGACATAGTGGAAGAATTGAAAAAATTTCAGACAACGGATCCTCAAGTCGGTGGGTCCTCCTCAGCAATAGGCGGTTGTCTTCCCTCCCAACTTCTCCTTTCCTTCTTTTCTTCAAATCAGGCTTATTGTAATTAATTAAGGATTTTGTGTCACACATCTCTTTAATTAAACATTTTAGTTAAAAGAGGTAGTTACCAAGTGTAAATAATTTGTAAAATTATTTAATGGGCTCTCTATGCCATTTTAAGGGGCTGGAACTTGGTTTATTTTTGAAAGTGTAAGGAGTAAAAAAGTAATCAATACAAAAGATCTTTCTTTCCATGTCTATCTGGTCTTGTTCTTTCATTACTATCTGTTAAATGTTTTTGAATCATTTATCTATGTTACTTCAAGAAGATTTGTATTCCTATAGATGTAATTTCTAGAACTTTGTGTCTTTGAAATTAGCATCTTATTGTCTCAAATGCAAATGGTTATGTTCCAAATAATTTCATTCTAGCATGTGTAAGGAATTATTTTGTTATCTATATTTCTTGAGAGTGCCTTTCTACCCCTTCCCGATACTTCATTCCTCTATACTTTTGTATTGATGATCTGTTCTATTTTAACACTTTCATGATACCCAAGTTCCCCATTAAAACTATGCACTGTACATGTGTAAATAAGTTTTTTCTTTAAATAAGGGAATCTGTCGACACTAAAATTTTCCTCTGTAATTTCTATTTCAGTAATGTATGTATTAGGAATAGGATGTTGTTAAGTGTAATTAGTAGTAGCGTCGATATAAGATAATGGTGCTATCAGGTATGGTGCTGCCAATAATGTAGAGTACGGTAACAGTCAAAATACAATAGGAATGTTGTAAAAAGTAAATATTTGTCGTAAGTGGTCCAATGAATGTTAAAATGTCAAAGTTGGGATAAGTAGAGAAGTAGGGTCTACATGATTAGGAATTAGAAATATTATATTGGTAATAAGGACAAGGAGTGAGGTCATAAATATTTTGTGTTTTTTATTTGTAAAAATTCTAAAAATGTGGAACCCATGTGAAATGATAAGGTTTATCTTATCTTAAAAGATAAGCTTACATGTACAGATAAGAGTTAAGGTATGGAATATGATTCGTCAGAGTGGATTTCTTATCCTATCTTAGAGATAAGATGGATAAGCCTAGAAGTTCTATAAATAAAGAGGCCACCCCCCTCATTTAGTATAGAAGGAAGTAGTGAGAAATATTTTATGAAGTTTGTAAAGGAAGCCATCGGTTTAAAGGTGTGTTGAAGAAGCCATTAAGAGGTGTAATTGTAAAGTTTCTCCCATAGTATTGGTGGAAGGCAAGTGAAGTCAATAACACTTGAATTACCTCATGGGTGAGATTGTAACAATTTCATGTTAATATTATAATTTACTTTGATATTTCATATTTTTCATCATTCCGTGTTATCATAGTCGATGGTATTCTTGTGTTATGTTTGTTGTTTTGTTTCCAGATTACATCCACCAAACTAAAGGTTGTGCATTAGTAAATAATCATAGCTTTGAGGAGTTCCTGGTGAAGAATTATCGTAGTGCTTAGGATTGGTGATGACAAAAACCTCTCCCATTAAAGAGGAGGAACTTTCTGTCCCCTAAATCGTTGTTCTCAATAAATTCCTTTTGACAACAAACATTTTTGGCGACTCATTAGGGAATTCATTTTCTTAACGTATTCTCATTCTATAAACAATTTCTTGATCATCCTTTGATCTAGTGACTTTACATTTTACTCGCGGGAAGGAGGGCCCTTCGTATTGAAGATTCTCGGTTTCAGCTTTTGGAACAATAAAGTTTTCCTTTTCCTTCAACAGAAGAAATAGAACTCACTCAAGAAGCACTCCTCCTATTGAATATAGAATCCCTATAGGTGGTATCCCTCTAGAGAAACTCATCCCTAATCTTCGCACTTTGATTCTTGTTGGTGTTTTAGTTCCCCTTCAAGCGGTCTTTCCAAAGATGACAACACCATTACCTTGGGGCCATCATGTTGGGCCCTTGCCCTTCCTCGGCCTTTGCATGAGTTACTTAGAGGTAACAAGAAGAACTTCCCCAAGTTTAGAGGTGATGGAAAAGTGCATCTTGATGAACATATCACAGCCTTCATAGTTACATGTGGAGTACTCGGAGTTGGACATGAAGATTTCTTTGTGAGGATTTTTTAGAGACTTTACAAGATAATGCAGCAGATTGGTTCTATACCTTCTGTTTGGGGCCATTACCATTGGATCACAATGAGAACAAGATTTGAGAACCATTTCAAACCTACGAGAGGACGTACGTGCTTTGCTGGCCCAAATTTCTCAAATAAAGAAGGAATCACAAAAACCCATGAGTGAATTTGTGGCTACATTCAACAAGTTGATTAAAAATCCTACCAGACACTCAACTTGTAGATCAAATTCAAAAATGTTTCTTCCTGAATGCTCAATTACCTAAATTTAGCTATGAATTGATAAGATCCAATCTCACAACATTGGCCGAGGATCAAACTCTTGTTGTTAGCATTGAAGATGATTTTATTATGTCTACGAAGTTGAAAATGGACCCTTCTAAATCTAGGCCTTCTTCTTCATCCTTTTCCACTCCTGGCCTAATACTTATCCATTAGTATAAAATCTTGCAAATGACCTCATTTCCATCAAAAAATAATTGGCTCAACATGCCCCCTATGCGGATGTTCCAAGGAGGAACTTTCAGCCTAGAAATTGTTTACCTACTTCTCAAACAAGGCTAGCACTTGAGGGGCCACCCATCAAGGTCCATGTTAATGACTTTGTGAGCTTTAAGAACACCGAGGATGAAGAGGTTAATGAAGATTGTGAATAACTTGAGGAAGAAGTTGATGGAGAGATGGAGGAACTTGAGGGATCTCGAGTTAATTTCTTCACTACTAAAGGTGTTGATGAAGAAGATGATTATGATGAAGTAGTAGCAGATATGAATAGTGAATCATACACTTTCATGACTCGAGAATAGACAATTAAAAGGGAGAAAGTGATACAATCTGCTAAACGATCCAAGGAGCATCCAAAACTATCCTATTATTTCGAAAAGAGGATCTCTTATCCCCACTATGTCCACAAAGAAGGTGAGTTCTACCAATTCTACTTTTCCTAATTCTACTACTAAATTTTTTTCTTATGCAACTACTAGATCTGAAAAACATAATATTCCTAGTGATGATATCTTGTCCACCTCTAGATCTTTCGATATCATTGATCACCTCAAAAGAACAAAGGTTCAAATTTCAGAGGCTAAGTATTATCAAACCCATCCTAAAGGTATTTCTAGAATGGTTCACTTTGACAATTCTCACTCCAAAACTATCTCTAAAGGCCTTTTACCAACTCCATCCTTCGCACCTCAACCCAATTTGGTAGCTGTAGTTACCTCACCTAATGAGAAGATCGAAATAGTTTTATGTGACCCTTCTTATAGCAAGCTATAAACTCAAGCAATTGTGTCATAGATTTAGGAGCATCAGATAATGTAATGCCCGCCAAAGTATCCCATGCTTTGGGTCTAACTCTCACATGCACTTAAGGGTCTTATTATTCCATGGAGAGTAAGGAAGTGCCACTAGTTGGAAGAATTAAAGATGCAAAAGTAGATTTTGCTAATTTACCTAAGAAAAGGTGTTGGCTACTATTCTAGCGGTGGATATCCCTCCTCCATATGGTATGTGGTTAAGTAGAAATTTTTTTAAGGATGTGGGCGGAGGAATTCAAATGGATTGGTCACATGCCCTCATACCGAGTTAATGGAAAAATAAAGAAACTATTGCCCAAGAAGAAATCAGTATATTGTACAAAATACGGATGATCCCAAAGCGCAAATACTTTATGAGGATATTGGGCATGGTAACTATATGATTATGTCTCCAGAGGAAACTCAGCTTCCCAATGAAGTACTTCATGATCCTAATGGGGTTTGGAATTTAGAATTTGATGGAAGTTGTTCCTCAACTAGTTCTGGAGCTGGCGTAGTGTTGATATCTCCTGAGGGAAAATTTCATCCTTTCTCATTCAAACTACAATTTGAAAATACTAATAATACAGAAAACTATGAAGCTCTCATTCTTGGGCTTAATGTGGCAACAAAAAAAGTTGTGAAGAATCTTCTAGCTCATGGAGATGCAGAGGTAGTTATTAAACAAGTCGAGAGACCTTTTTCAAGTAAAGAATAGAAGTTTGAAGCATTACAAGAATTAGCTCTGGGATTCTATTGAAATTTCTTGACATTTTCTCCATTAAAGCGAGTTCCTAGGGAAAATAACATCAGGGCTGATTCACTAGTTGTCTTAGGATCATTGCTAATACCTCATCCTGACTTATCTCAGGATAATTTTACCATTGAGATGATCCATAGGCCTAGTGTGCCTGATAATGCAAGTAACTGGCAAGTTTTCAATGATGATCAACATTTTCTTTCTTTCTTGGAGCTTAGGGATAACTTTGAAAAATTGTACTTTGAAGGGAGTGACAATTTTCTCTCGTGAGAGTGTCTTCCAACGAAGAGGAATTCAAAGAGGAAATAGATCAAGATGGGTGCATCAAACTCAAGGGTAACAAGATTCCAAAAGGGCTGGTGAGTTTAGAAGAATTGTTTGATAAACATGATAGGTATGTTAAGTCTAAAGCTTCTACTAGATTACAACAATCTGCTGAGTATGAAAAAATTAATATTGGGAGCTCTGCTAACCCCACACTGGTGGACGTTGGGAAATGTTGTACATCAAAAGAAAAGAAGAAGGTGGTGAACCTCCTAAAGAAGTATAGGGATGTTCTTGCATATTCATATGAAGATCTAAAATCTTTCCAACCAAAGGAGATGCAACATTTCATCCCTCTCAAACCTGGGATTAAACCTTTCAAGAAAAAACAACGAAAATACAATCAAAATAATGCTGACACTATTTTTTTTAGGAAATACATAATTTTTGAAAGCCAAAATTATTTTCCTATTCACCATTCGACATGGATTGCAAACATTGTATCCATCAGGAAGAAAAACGGTGAAATTCATATATGTGTTGACTTCAGAATCTAAATCGAGCTTCTTTGTAGGAAAACTACCCTCTACTCATGATGGATCAAGTTTTACAAGATGTTACGGGGTCTGAAATGTTGTCCATGTTTGATGGCTTCTCGGGTATAATCAAGTAGAAGTCAATACCACAGATCAGCACAAGATGACCTTCACCATCCCTTGGGGTACTTTTTCCTACAAGAGGATGCCTTTTGGACTCATTAATGTCGGTGCCACTTTTCAAAGGACTCGTGGACTTGGATTCTTGAAGCTTGAAAGGGAAATGTATTGTTGTATATTTAGATGACAAAACCATGTTTTCCAAAACTAGAGTAGATCATTTTCAGCATCTTGAAATAGTTCTCTTAAAATGTAGAGAACATGGAATCTCTTTGAATCCTAAAAATCTATCTTTTATGTCACGGGGAAAATTTTTAGGGCATGTTGTCTCTAAAGATGGCATCAAAATTGATCCTAAATGAGTTCAAGCTATTCAGAAAGATTCCTCTTCGAACCAAAGAAGAAGGAGTGCATTCTTTCTTCTGGTAAGATCAACTTTTTAGCAGATTCATCCTTGATTTTACAGAGCTAAATTTGAATATTTCCCAAATGATGAAAGGGAAACAAACATTTGGCTAGTCTCCTAAAGGTAAAATAGCCTTTGAAAGTATTAAAAGGCTATTGCTATAACTCCTATCTTAGATGTCCAGATTTTAGCAAATATTTTATTATCTATTGCTATGCCACAAATAACACTCTGGCTACTATCTTGACTCAAAAATATTCTAATGATCATGAACTCCCAATTGTGTTCATGAGCTACATTCTTAAAAATCATGAGTTGAAATACACAATGATGGAGAAACATGCTTTTGCAGTGGTTAAAGCTATCAAGCAGTTTCATTTTTATATTCTTAACTCTCACTCCACAGTACTTGTGCTTGACACAACCATCAAGTCTATTCTCACGCAGCAAGAGTTTGGAACTAAGAGAGGGAACTGGGTGGCAAAGGTTCAAGAATATGATATTGACATCAGACCAACCAAACTAGTCCGTGGTAAAGGCTTGTGTGAACTCATTGCTGAAGGAGCTAGCCATGAGTTACCTAAGGATGAAGTTGATGTTCCTACTATTCTATTTCTCAGCTCAATTGATGAATGGTATGTTGATATCACACATTTTCTCACCTATGGAGAATGTCCCTCTCATTTGACTACCAAGGAGAAAAGAGCTATCAAGTTAAGATCAGCCCAATATGTATTGTGGGAGAATGCTTTGTTCAAATGTGGGATGGATGGAAGATTTCTGAAATGTGTTGATAAAGAGCAACAAAAGAAGCTTCTTTCAGCTTTCCATGATCAAGCATGTGGAGGCCATTACTCATCTACTGTCACTACTCACAAGATTCTTCGTGTAGGATACTATTGGCCTACCTTGTTCAAAGATGCATCAAAGTGGATTGATAAATGTGAAGCTTGTCAGACCTTTGTGGGCAGACCCAAGTTGACCTTGCTTTGCCGCTTAAACCAATCATGATTGAAGAGCCCTTTCAACAATGGGGTTTAGATTTTATTGGAACACTTAATCCATCTTCAAGTGTTAGACATACTCATGTGTTGACTACCATAGATTATTTTACTAAGTGGGTAGAAGCCATCCCAGTAAAGAGTACTACTTCTGAAGTAGTATGCAATTTTATCAAAGAAAACATCTTGGTGAGATTTGGTGTGCCAAACAAGATTGTGACTGATAATGCTTCAAATTTTTCTTCAACTAAGATGATGGATTTCTGTTATGGATATGGCATCTCCCTGGCTCACTCTTTGGATTATTATCCCCAAGGGAATGGATAGGTAGAGTCAACAAACAAAAATCTAGTGGCTATAGTGAGGAAATTGGTTAATGAGTCCCAGAGGAACTGGCACAAGAAACTCTATGATGCTCTTTGGGTAGATAGAATTACACCTAAAAGAGCTATTGGGATGTCCCCTTTTCAAGTGGTGTATGGCATGGAAGCTCAATTACCAGTAACAGTGGAGCTACCAGCCTTGTATTTAATGAAGGCCATTGAAGACACCAACTTCAAGGATTCTTTGGATAAAAGGATCATGTATCTTCATAAGTTGAATGAAGATAGATTACAGGTTGCTGATAGAATATCTACTCACCAACAAAAGGTAAAAGATTTGTTTGATAAGAAGGCCAGGTCTAGGGATTTCAAAGTTGGAGACATTGTTTTGCTATGGGATAAAAGACATGAGCCTCGTGGAAGCCATGGTAAGTTTGATTCTCTTTGGCTCGGTCCTTTCAAAATCAGGCACTTTTCTGGTGAGAATTCTTTCTATCTTGATTACATGGATGGTTCTTCTCTCCCACTTCCTTATAGTGGGTAGTACCTAAAATTGTTTAAGTCCTAGGTGGATGGGAAGTCTTTTGTATATTATGTATAGGGTGTGTTTTCTTTACCTTGTTTTTGGGTGTGTTTTCTTTCCTTGTTTGGGGTGTTGTCTTCTATATTAGTTTGCTTTTTTGACTCCGTGGCCTGATGAATAAGGCACTAGTCTTCTTCCCCTAGTTTTAGAGGTTCTTACCTTGTCTCATTCTTTGAATCTAGCCAAGTCATCCCCAAAAAGAGCCAGTTGTTGTCCTCTCAAAATTTCCCCTCTTTCAAAAGTCAAAAATTGAAAAAAATTTAGTTAACACCTTTTTGTGATGTTCTAGTGAAGAGAAAAGTTAAGGAGTTGGGGAAAATTCATGTTTTTGAGTCATTTGAGTGATTTGGTCTGTTGAACATTTTTGTCCCATATGTCTTAAGTTCTTTCAGTGCTCTCTATTCCCGATCACCATTTTTCTGAAATTTGTTAACTTTCGGGTTTATCGGATATTTTTGTTCCAAATGTTCTAAGTTCATATGTGCTCTCTTTTCCCGATCACCCATGTCAGCCACATCGGCCCTTCATGTACTTTGTTTTTATCTCTGTCCCAAAAGCATTTGTGCATTTTTTCCCACATTGCCCGCATCACCCATGTCGGTGAATCACATCTTCACTTCCCTTGCATTTTTAAGTTCCTAGACTGCCTCTTGCTCTTTTTCCCGCTTTACTCGCATTGCCCGCATCACCGAATCACGTTTTCATGTTCAAAATGTACCAAAGACCATCCAGCTAGTTTTTCCACTATTCTCGATGCTTACCTTTTTGAGTCGGTGCATATGAATTTAATTCGCATTAATTACCTTCTCTCTCCTAAAATGGCTATTTAATGGGACTACCCTCTACGCATTTTTACACACTTTGCGTACTTGTTAGCATTCACTCATATCCTTGTAATCAAGACCATCTAATCGTGCTCCCATTCCCCTTACATTTTTAATGCGGATTCAAGCTATAAAGGTTGTTTCTCTATACACTGTCAGCATGAAGATCAAATTTTAGGGTCAGAACACATTTGACTATTTGAATCTTTTTCTCCCGATATCGGGGATAGTGAGGTTTATCACCTAGATTTTTCTATTTCTGGAGTAGGTTGGTGACCCAAACCCTCTCCCATGGCACAAATGATCAAAAACAGTGACCTTGCATTTGTTGTGGGTTTCTTGAGCTCAAGTACAGTGTGATGGTACTATGCTCACTGCGGAGCTCACTTCAACCCTGACAAAAATGAATTATCTAATGTGCATGGGGAACTGATCACCAAGCTCGATGCTTCTGCCATTACTACTACTCTACATATCCTAGAAATTGAAAACTCCATTGTTATATCACAAGCTTAGGCACAGACTCTCTTCGAGCAAGAAAATGATAAATACAAAGCAAGGGTAGCAAATTCATGGTTGAAGAACCCTAAAAAGGAGCGTCTTGACTTTCCAAGGCTCTATTTAGGGCTGATTTTAACGAAGAATTGTCTAATATTATCATCTTGTTGTCTCGTGCCATGGGCTTACCCTCCACCAATGAACTTCACTTCTGGATGTGCCTGCTAATCAACATCATTTGTGAAGGTAGCTAGAACATCAATTGGGTAGAGATCATTTACATGAATTTGATAGAATAGTTGTCCAATGTGCAACAAACCAAGAAGTTCTATATGACTTCTTATCTTATGTATACCCTAGCAACATCTCGATAATGGTTTGGTTTCACATACATCGAGAGTCTAGAAGGTTGAACCCATTTATACATACTTCCCTTAGTTCACCCTTGAAACCAACAATCACAACTTCAGGAGGGTGAATGATGCTTTCACCATGTACATTGTGAGGCTTCTAGAGAGTGATACTGCCAGAAGATTTTTTGATGAAGCCATGAACCTAATAGAAAAGTATGGAGCTTTCTTCATTCAATTCGAAGGCTTTTATATATCAGGTTAGCTGGTTACGAGAACACAGCTCTCAAACTCCCTATCTTTTGTAATGATAAGATGGCTTTGATCAAAGTATGTAGGCATTTGGATAAGTTACATAGAACCTGTAGGGACAAGAAAATATATGGGCTACATTTCCCCATATCCTTAGGTAACTATACATGTAAAACGACTTTGGAGGATCAAAAAATTGAAAGGGCCCTTGCTCCCATCACTACTCACTTCTTTAGGCCCAGGACCTTTTTTGATTTGAAGAAGTTCATTGAGCTAAATCTCATTATCAATTACCATCATAGCATGAATCTTGAGGAATACTAGGTCGATTGTGTAGATGAATTTAAAGCAAGGCGGAGGCATTATGGTAGATATTCCCTCCAAATAATAGAGGAGCTCAATCTATATCAGATTCCCAAAGGGCTTCAAGATGACAATGCAGACCTGTTGTCATATGAATATGATACAGTGATCAAGCACACTCCCTTGGAGGATCTGGACTAGTTCAAGAGGGAGAAGGATGACTTGGCTAAGATTCTGGCCCCTATCCTTGTAAGAACCAAGGTCTGGTTTGACAGAAGGGTCCGAGAGCTTAGGAAGAATCTAGGAGAATCTTCCTCCAAAGACACTTCAACACCAAGGAAGGAATCACATACACCTAGCTCGGAGGTACCTGCATAAACTCCTCCTCCTTCCTCAAGTAAGGAACCTAAATCATCCACCCCTTCCTCATCTACTCAAGTATATCAGAAGAAGGTGAAAGAGGTTAAACAAGATCCTATTGAGGAAGATCCCATGTTAAAACATTCAGAATTACCTTCGGGGCCAGAGAATAGAGTTGTTCTTAATGAAAGTGATGATAGTGAAGTACTGTCCCTACGCAAAGAACTTGAAGCTTACAATAGATAAAGAGAAGGAAGTGCATAGCACTGAACCTCCAGGTACCACATGATTCCTTTGCCTAAGAAGCCCCATCTACTCCACTCACATCTCTATTGGAAACAACAATAGTTAATATTTTAAGTGCCATGAGTTCTCTTGCTCTTTGTTCTCTTGCTCCTCCTTCTTCTTCCTTCACTTTTTCATGTGTGCAACCTTTTGTTAATGGGCAAAGCCCTCTTCTGAAAAAAATTTTGATGTTGTGGCAGCCTTATTGAGCACTACTCCTTCTGTTCTAGTGAAGAGAGCTAAAATAACTTCCAGGATAGTGACAGATGTCCAAGGCCAACAATTTCTAGAGATTTCAAAATCTAAGGTTGATAAGGCAGAATAAGATATACTAGCCTCTAATTTGGAGCTTTCTAGGATCCCAATGGGAGAATCTACCCCTGAGAGTGAGGTACATAACCTCCAGGAAATAGTAACCAGAGTTATTGGGAGAGTAGAAAAAGGCAAGCAGACTATAGAGCAACTGGAAGAACAAACTCAAATTCTTTCTGGTTTCATCAAGTCTTTACTATCTAAGGACAAGGTTTTGGATCCTACCCCATTGACTACCCTTTTGCCACCTGTGATTCTTAGTCAAGATGAATTCCATAGAATTAAATACATACACATGTATTCTATCTACGGGAGAGCTATGGAAGCCATGGTGGATAAAATGATCATTATAGGTATGAAATTCATTGCGAAGCTTTCAAACTCAACGAGAAGGTGACTAATCTATAACAAAAGCTCTCCTTTGCAATTGGGACGATGGATAAAGAACTCAAACTTTTGAGTAGCTGTATATCTTGAATCATCGCCTAATGGGACAAGCTGATGAAAACATATTGTTAGCCAGTAAGGTTTTTGTTGATGCCAAAGATAATACATCAAGATCATGGGTTTTCAGCATAGAGTGGAAAGTAAATGTGCTGGAGGAGGCTTTAGGAGAATTGAGGAACAGTTGGCAGAAAGGAGAAGCCTTCAAAACTTGTGTCTGTCCGCTTTCAAGGATATTCACTATCACCTTTACGATGAAACTTTAGGTGTGCCTTTCTCCCTCCAAGAAATTAAAACTCAATTTAGGGCATTTGTTAAGGAAAACTTGTTCAAATAGGACTCAATTACCAAAGAGAAGATAAAGGAGATTTTCTCCCTTCAATTTGATATTAAGGAAGCTAATAAAGATCATCATGCACACACCGAATTTGATAAGGAGACGGAGAAATTCTAGGGAACTTGAACTCAAGATACTCCCGACACATCAGTCCCATGAGGTCGAGACATAGTGGAAGAATTGAAAAGTTCGAGACAATGGATCCTCAAGTCGGTGGGCCCTCCTCAGCAATAGGTAGTTATCTTCCCTCCCAGCTTCTCCTTTCCTTCTTTTTCTCAAATCAGGCTTATTGTAATTAGTTGAGGGTTTTTGTGTCAAACATCTCCTTAATTAAACATTTTAGTTAAAATAAGTAGTTACCAAGTGTAACTAATTTGTAAAATTATTTAATGGGCTCTTTACGCCATTTTGAGGGCTGGAACTTGGTTTATTTTTGAAAGTGTAAGGAGTAAAAAAGTAATCAATACAAAAGATCTTTCTTTCCATGTCTATCTGGTCTTGTTCTTTCATTACTATCTGTTAAATGTTTTTGAATCATTTGTCTATGTTACTTCAAGAAGCTTTGTATTCCTATAGATGTAATTTCTAGAACTTTGTGTCTTTGAAATAGCATCTTATTGTCTCAAATTCAAATGGTTTTGTTCCAAATATTTTCATTCTGGCATGCGTAAGGAATTATTTTGTTATCTATATTTCTTGAGAGTGCTATTCTACCCCTTCCGGATACTTCATTCCTCTATACTTTTGTAGTGATGATCATGTTCTATTTTAACACTTTCATGATACCCAAGTTTCTCATTAAAACTATGCACTCTACATTTAACGCCCGCAAAAATGACGTTTAAAGAACTTCGCTTCAACAAAACACTTATCCTGAAAATGTGATTTTTTTTTCCATTTAAAGAGGAAAGTTACGGTACAATAATGATGCAATGGTGTTTAACCTTTACGATTTGTTAACTTACTTACATTACTTAACTTAGATATAAGATTGAGAAACCAAGTCTAGTTAATAGGTACATACTATCACAAAAGTTGGTGGGGTATATAAATCAACACTTGAGTCCTAAGGAGGTTAACATGGTTTAATTCATTTAAATAAGTTTCTTCTACTATTTCCATTAAGCTCAATTCTAATAAGGTTAACCTTATACTCAACCATAAAATTCATTTCTTTAATAATATAAAGGATCCCTTTTTTAATACAATCCTACACAACTGAGGTCTTAAGGACACCACACCAGTAGGGAATTAAATGACCCCACTCACCCATATACACATACCCTTATGGTTTGAAAATCAATATTTAAAATTACATTATTCTTAATAAAGGTAGGGTCAATTCTCCACCCTTAGATCAAATCCATCTTAGCCCCTAGATCCTAGGGTTCCCAACTTAGCCCTAAAAATCTTTATGAAAGTCTATTAAAACCTTTTCTTATTCTAACCTTCTCATTTGATTCAATTTCTTTTGTTAAATTTGAAGGTTGGAGAGAAGGAAGCCATGAAAGAAAAAGAGAAGAAACCATGGAGGATTCTTTAATAAGATTTAGTTTAGATTTAGCTTAGTTAGCCTTTTATTTATGTAATTTATTTATTTCAAGGATTAGGAGTTGTTTCCTCCTCTAATCTAGTTTTTTTTTCAAGATTTTAGTGTATTGGGTTTTAAATTTTGGGCACAACCCTATCCCCTTTGATATAAATGAAGAAATGATTCCAGATTCACCATTAGAGAGTTTTGATGTCACACTTCTATGTATTCATCTTTATTTACTTGCTAGAAGCATTATATTTAATTTTTTTACACTTAGGAATTAGAGAAAATGGTTACATTTTATGTACAAGCACGGATCCATGGAATTCTGTCATAAGTGAGAGGACCGCCGCCCTGCACAGGGTGACAAACACAGGACCCCGTCCCCGGGTGGGTGACAAACATAGGATTACCGCCATGGCCGGGTGACAAACACATGACCGTTGCCACGGCCGGGTGACAAACATAGGACCGCCACCTTAGCTGGGTGACAAACACAGGACCGCCGCCCTGGCTGGGTGACAAACATAGGATCACCTCCTTGCACGGGGTGATGGTCCTGTTTCGTAACACGAACCTTAATGCCAAGATTTTTACAAAAACTTAAAGTTGCTTTAAGGTGTAAAACTGCATCCTTGATATGGTTTTATTTATTTCAAGTTCAAGATTTGATATTTATCACTCATTTATTCATTTCTTAGCTAAATCTATTCATTTTAAAGTGTTTTCTTTTCTATTAAACTTCATCTACTTACAAGAATAATTTCCATTGTTTAACTAAGTCTTTCTTTTCATTACAAGGCAAAAAGGAATATAAATCTATTTTTGATATAAAATCAACTTTCTTAGTGCAATAGAATCTAGCTTATTTTCTCTTTCATTTTACTACAATGTTCATTCATTCAAAATAACCATATTAACTTATTTTCTATAAAAGATATTTTGCAACAAAACAACTTATAACAATCTCTACATTTTCTTCTTCCTCATATTTACAAACAATAACTACTTAATGAAAATATACTTTCTTTTCCATTGTAAAATAGATCAACCTTTCAATACATCCAAGACTTCAACAATGTGAATTTACTTTCTTTTACTACTTGCAAACTATCTTTACAATACATTATTTCTTCTTTTTTTCCCATTTCTTTCTTTCTCATGCAATGCAATAACAATAACAACAATAGGATAGCAACTTTCTTTAACAATGCCATTACAAATTTCCTCCACTTGAAGTGGGGAAACATACCAAAATGTACACAAGGAAAGAACCATATTATTAAAATTTCTTCCACTCTAAGTGGGTAAAATAAAAAGGTAGCTTTCACATGGTCACCAACAAGACTCTAAACTCTAAGCACCAACAAGATAGCTCCTCCAATAGTTTTCTTGATTCACAAAAAAATAAGGGGAGGAAACACTCCTCCCAACCAAGATACCGAATGGAGAAGAGAATCCATCCTCTCCATTGGCCTCCGAACCCCAACCACATTACAATGGGAGAAAACTCAACTCATGGAAACTACTAGCTTCCACACAACTTAACATAAAATTTCACATTCATTCCATATTCATTCGAAAGACAATCAACAACTCAACAAGAGGAAAACAATAAAAAAAAAGTCACAAGGCTTATCAAGAAAGCCAAAAGAGTAAGACCTATGGGAGGCCACTTATGCCTCCTTATGGGAATGGGTGCCATCTAAAAGGTATCCAATGAAAACCAAAACCCCTAACCACTTTTATGCCTCCCTCAAGTACCCCTTATCCCTCCATCCACTCTTATGCCTCCCTCAAATCTTATGGCTCCCTCAAAGTAAGAACAAGAAGAAATTGCAAGAATTTATCATACTAGGTGTGCACTTAACCAAAATTCCATCATCAAGAACATGATATCTTATGCCTCCCTCAAATAAACTCCCCATAGTCTCCTCCCACTTCCAACCTAGGCATTCTACCCATACCCAACAAGCATTTTGAAAAAAACAACATTCAAAAAACATATACACACATACATGTAACAAAAACATAATATAAAAAAAGTGAAGCTCCTACCTTTCCATGGTATTGCTTGTTCCAAGTATGAAGTTCTAAACTCCTATAAAGATCAAACAAGCACCCACAAGCTCCAAAATTAACAAGTATCCAAAGCAGATCCCAAAAATCAACCAACTCCTTCCAAATCATCTACTCTCCAAAAATACAAGAGACTAAAAATGAACATCTAACCCCCAAACAAGCAAAAAGGATTCAATAAATAGAGAAAGGAGAGGGAGGGATGATGTGGCTCCAAGTAGGATGCCACCTCATTTTCCCTTCACTCCACATCACTTGGTCAACCTCATATTCCAAAGCACCATTAATGAGTGGTTCGAGGAATGACAAGCACCTTACACACTCCATCTAAGCCCACTCTCCCTAAGGACAAAATTAAATATTTGAAAGGAAGTGTAATTAACATTTTACCTTTTTATCCCCCAACACACATAAAAGATCCTAAATTTGGCTCCCCAACCTATAGGTATGGTTGGCATGGCCATTTAAGAGGTGTGGGACAAGTTTGACTTGTCCCACAAGCTTCCAAATTTGGTCTCTAAGGCCAAATTCGAGTTTCCCATGTGAAGGGTAGAGTGTACTACACTTAGAACTCAAACACACTTCAATAAATACAAAATCCAAGACTAAATCAATTTTAATAAATGAACTCCTTTTTGGTCAGATCTCTAATTAGATTATGATAAATCTAAATTAGTTTAATTAATACACTACAACCCATGAGTAAATAAAAGTGGAAAACCACAAAGCCAAAATAATTTAAATAATAAAACAAATGAATTTCATTACTAAAGGAAAAACACATATCATCATACTAAAAGGGAGAAATCACAACCAAAACAACAGATGGCCCCTAGGTCACAATTTTATCCTAACCAATAATTTAAACACACACACAATTACACATTGCCATGGTGACCCTAGTTGAATTCTTCTCTATTTCGATGTGGTTGGTCTCCAATCCCCCAACGTTGTTGTGAATATAATATACCAGCAAAATAGGGAATACCTCCTTCGACCTTGTGGCTGCATTAAAACATTCATGTCGAATATACAATATAATCTAAAATCAACTATATATGAATTACTATCATCTATGCAAATACGACATCACTTACAATTTTTAGCACATTTCTATTCCACATTTCATTTATGTCAAAATGATCATCACATTAATCCAGCTTATCAAGATCTACCCAATATGACTAAATATATCACATGTTAGAGTTACAAATAAACAACCATGTCAAAAGTATACCAATATCATCATCAAATGTCTCCAGTAGACCATATGCCTCACATGAGGATCAAATCAATAATAGTTCAAAGGTCTATGATACCTACTAGCATGCTAAATCAAAGAAGCTATAATAAATCCATAAGTGAAGTAACCAAGATTCGAAAAAAATAAATCAAAATGGTGTTGAAGGGAAGTGGGCACTATATCCCCCTCCCCTTAGACTCAACTTCCTCCTCGAAGTCACTGGAATAGGTGTGGGAACTACACGCGTAGAAGAGTAACATCCTCCCAAGTAGCTGCAGTCTCATCATATATGTCCCACTGGATCCAAACCATCAATCTCTCTCTCGTGAAGGCCTGTGGTGCTGTTCTCTATAATGCATATGGGCTCCACCATCACCTACCCCTGATCCTACACCTACAATGCAGTCCAATCAAGCACATGAGAAGGATTAGAAATATATCTCCTAAGCATAGAAATGTGAAACACATCATGGACGTGAAAGACTAGGTGACAATGCTCGATGGTGGGCCGAGGGGACCGAGGTGCTCCAAGATATCGAAGGGACCCACAAACCTAGGAGAAATATTAGAACCTTTTCCGTAATGGATAGGGATCTTATGCGGTCTGACATGAAGAAACACCTTTGTGCCCACCTCAAAACTATGATCTATCCTATGTTGGTTTGCATACTTCTTCTATCTATCTTGTGACTCCTACAATCTCTATCTAATCAAGGTAACCTATTGCTCCATATCCTATAATAATGTTGGCCCAAGGGAAACCCTATCCTCAATCTTGTCCCAACTAAGAGGTGTCCTACACTCTCTGCCATATAATGCCTGAAAAGGAGCCATGCCTATAGAACTCTAGAAACTATTATTGTAGGAAAACTCCACTAGGTACAAGTACTCCTCCCATCTCACCTGATGATCCATCACGTACATCCTGAGCATATCCTCTAAAATCTGATTCACCCTCTCTGTTTATCCATCTGTCTCAGGGTGATATGTTGTGTTGAAATTAATCCTCATCTCAAGGGCATACTACATGGTAGTCCAAAAATGGGAAGTGTAAAGAGGATCGCAGTAGCAAATAATCTTCCATAGAATCCCATGCAATCTGATAATCTCATCAAGATATACATGTACTGCTTACTAGGTGTATAAGTGGTCTTCACTAGAGAAAAATGAGCTACTTTCGTCAATTTATCCACTGTGACCATGATGGCATCGTGGTGGTATCTCAACGTAGGTAACCCAAGGATGAAGTCCATGGAAATGGTGTCCCATTTCCATTCTAGTATGGCGTGGGGATAGAGAAGGCTAGCTGGATGCTAATGCCCGGCCTTCACCCTCTATCACTCTAAAGAGCATGATACAAATGAAGCCACGTATCTCTCTCAAGTCCTCTCCGAGAAATACATTGTCTCAAAGTAGCGTGCATCTTCTTGACCCCAAGATGGGCTGAATAGGGTGCATGATGTGCCTTTGTCAAGATGTCCTATCTCAAGTCTCCATCTCTGGGAACATAAATCTAACATCTGCGCCTAAGAAGTCCATCTTCCTCTAGTGAGAAACCATCAAACTTCCCCTCAAGGGAGCTCTAGGAAAGGCTGTTGAAGGATCCCGCTCCGTAAATCTGTGCCTACTGATGTGGCCATACTCATATGTCTACATCTACTCAAGGAATATGTAACCACATTCTCCTTCCCCTTCACATGCTCTATCTCCATGCCATACTCACAAAGTAGCTCCATCCAACACCATTGACTCAAGTAATTTGTCTTGAGTGTGAATCTCCAACCAAGAAGAAAATGCCTCCATCGGACCAAGGCATGCACAACTACTAAAATCTCAAGATCATGAGTTGGATAATTAAGCTCATAATCCTTGAGTTTGTGAGACTCAAAAGCCATAACTCTACCCTCCTACATCGGCACTCCTCCAAGGTCTACCAAAGAAGCATCTTTGTAAACGTAGAACTCACCATGAGGATCTGGTATTGCAAGAATAGGTGTTGTAGTGAGACACTCCTTCAGTGTCCTGAAGGACTTCTCACATCATCTCGAACAATCAAACTTCTTCCCTTTCCACTTTGAAGAGAAGTGATAGGGTTCGTAATCCAAGAGAAATCCTAAACAAATCTCTTGTAGTAAGCTACTAATCCCATGAGCTACACACCTTGGTCACAGGTATTCGGTGCTGGCCAATCCATAATTGCTCTAATCTTGTAAGGATCAACTGTGATACCTTCCCCTAAGATGATGTGACCTAAGTAATGTACCTATAACTTAAAGAAAGCACACTTCTCCAAGTTCCCGTAAAGCTCTGCTCACAAAGACACCGAAGAACTGGCGAAGGTTCCCCTCATGCTCCTCACATGTATGTGAGTAAATCAGAATGTCAGTAAGGAAGATGAGCATGAAGTGATCTAAGAAGGTCTTGAATACCCCATTCATCAATCTCATAAATACTACGGGGCATTCGTCGGCCGAAAGGTACCACTATGAACCCATAGTGCCCATATCTCATATGAAAGGCAGTCTTATGAATGTCTACCTCTGTAATCCTCAACTGATGGTACCCTCACTTGAGATCAATCTTAGAGAACACTGTATCCCCCTTCATCCGATCAAATAAATAGTCGATGCATGGAAGGGGATAACGATTCTTGATCATTACTTTATTCAAATTGACAATAATCAATACATAACCGAAGATCACCGTGTACTCGAAGGGGATACACTTTGGGACGGATTAAGCCCTTATCCGAGAAGGGCCTCAAGCTATAACTTGAGCTCACATAGCTTAGGAGTAGTCATCGATAGGGTGCTCGTGAGATAGGCTTTTATCCCGGAACTAGATCTATATGGATATCTATCTCACATGGGGAGGTAACCCAAGTAGCTCCCCTAGAAACACATCAACAAACTCTATCAAGATGGAATGGTCATCAACGGATGGTCCACTCAGCTCATCCTCGATCTGTCACTAACCGTAATAGAAAACAACTAACAACCCCATCATGCACACTGCTTGTTTAAGCTGCATAGTGCATAGATGGTGTGAATGGATATGGCCCTCCTAACTCCCGATATCACCGACTCCACTCCAAGATCATGTATGCAAGCAATAGTCTAAGGTAATAGTCCACTCTATCTCTATGAGAAAAAAACCAATCCATGCCTAAAATAACACCATAATATCTTAATGGAAGGATTCAAAGATCGAAGTAGTGGTGAAAGGTCCCAAATCCACTACACACTCCTTAACTAAGGAGTCTACGAAAGTTTGGCTCTGAAGCCATCTCAACATCCCAACTATGACCCTGCCTAACTGCCACCACCACTGGAACACTCTACTAAGGATGGTGCAATAAATGAATTATAAGAACCAAAATCAAATAATGTAGAGGTAGAAATACCACTAATACTACCTATCATCTCAATGATCATGCTCGTGCTCGGCCTAGCGGTTCTCGATTTGTGTAAATTAGATGACTCTATGTCATATATCCAACCGTAGGCTCTAAGATCTATATCATACTCCTTGTTAGGGTTATGGGGGAAATCTCTCTAATGATGTCCAACAACACCACAACCATAATAGTTTCCTAGTCCTCTCTAGTGGGATGCAGCTCTAGCCGGTGCTCTAGATGTCCGAGTGTGGATCCCGATGACCTTGCTGGTCTCGATCTCTTTGTGGCTTGTGTTGTCGAGCTCCGCTAACCGGGCCCTAGGTCTACCCCGTGTCCTGATGGGACCCCTAGAAGGAGGCCCCATACTCTAACCTCATTGTGCATTAGCTCTCTATGGAGGCCTATATGGTGGGAAAGATTGTTGCTGCTGCTGTTGTACTTCTTTGTTATGGTCTAAATGATGCCTATGAGGAATACTGACCACCATGAGTAGGAGGAGTTGACCCCCTCAATATATTGTCCTGCATCCACCGTGTATGCAGCTCCCGACTTGGTCTCTAGCATGTTGTGTCTTTCCCTAAGTCTCTCTCTATTATATAGGCCTTCTCTACGGCCTCTACTAAAGTATGTGGGCATTGGATTTGAACCGCACCTCCAATGTCTAGATTTAGGCCTCGGATGAACCTGTGGATCCACACCTACTCATCCTACATGTACTCAACGTAATGGAGTAGATCCAAAAACTTACTCTAATACTCTGCCACTATGAGGGATGCCTATCGGAGGTCATGGAACTCATCGATCCGATACTCTACAAACCTCCCGGAAAATATTTACTCTGAATCTCTCCTCAAATAGCTCCCAGGTGAATATCTCGGGAATTAACATGGAGCTTTTTCTCCTCTTTCCTCCACCATACTCCAGCTCCATCCCTCAGTAGATGGATCGCAACATGAGCTTTTGTGTTGCTAGAACAAGGACAAAGCTTGAAGCAACCGCTCAAGCTCACTAGCCAAAGCCTCTGCCTAAAATTCCCCTACGTCACCCGAATACTTGTGATGGTTGAAGCTTCGGATCTCCCCGATGTGATCTATTGTTTATGTTTGATGACCCCTAGGTCTCTCTACATGCTCCTCCCTCTGTCTAGGGCTCTGTGACCTATCCTTGTGTCCCAAAATTTGGTCACCATGTCCCCTCAAGGTGACTCTGCTCTAGTTGAATCTCCATGGAAATTCTCTCCTCCATGCTCCTCACTGGGTGGAGGAGGTGCATGTCCCTCAATGGAAGTGACTCTATCATGTCTGCCTGTATGCCCTCCTACTGATCCTCCGTGTAACACGACATTAACATCCTAAAGGGTCTGCAAGATCTATGGTAGGATGGCTGCCATAGCCTTATCAGGAGGTGGTAAATCTAGGTCTATATGAAAATATCCCTCGTCTTGTCTATGCCTCCTACATATAACAAAACGAGAGTTATTTTATTACTTAAGTCTTCTTTAGTTTCTAAGTTTACTATCATATACTATTTTTAAATAGTTTTGTTTTCTGGGTTAAAAGATGTGCTAGTTTTAAAATTTCATGTCACAAGACTTCTCTAGTGTGCCAAATGGTCCAATTTTTTTAACCCATGGCTCTGATACCAAGTGTAATGCCTGTAAAAATGACATTCCAAGAACTCGCTTCAACCAAACACTTAACTCAAGATGTGACTATTTTTTTTATGTTTAAAGAGGAATGTTACTGTACAAGAGTGATGCAAGGGTGTTTAAACTTTACGATTCATTAACTTACTTACATTACTTAACTTACATTTAATATTGGGAAACCAAGTCTAGTTAATAGGTACATAATATCACAAAACTTGGTGGGGTACATAAATTAACAATCATAAGGAGGGTACCATGGTTTAATTCATTTAAATAAGTGTCTTCTACTATTTCCATTAAGCTCAATTCTAATAAGGTTAACCTTATACTCAACTATTAAATTCATTTCTTTAATAATATAAAGGACCCCATTTTTTTAATACAATCCTAGACAACTAAGGTCTTAAGGAAACCACACAACTAGGGAATTAAATGACCCCACTCGCCCATCTACACATACCCTTAAGGTTTGAAAATCAATACTTAAAATTACATTATTCTTAATAAAGGTAGGGTCGATTCTCCACCCTTAAATCAAATCCATCTTAGCCCCTAGATCCTAAAGTTCCCAACTTAGGCCTAAAAATCTTTATGAAATTCTATTTAAACCTTTTCTTATTTTAACCTTCTCATTTGATTCAATTTCTTTTTAAAATTTGCAGGTTGGAGAAAAGGAAGCCATGAAAGCAAAAGAGAAGAAACCATGGAGGATTCTTCAAGAATATTTAGTTTAGACTTAGCTTAGTTAGCCTTTTATTTATATAATTTCTTTCTTTCAAGGATTAGGAGGAGTTTCCTCCTCCAATCTAGTTTTTATTTCAATATTTTAGTGTATTGGGTTTTAAATTTGGGGCAAAACCCTACCCCCTTTGATATAAATGAAGAAATTCTTTTAGATTCACCATTAGAGAGTTTTGATGTTACACCCCTATGTATTCATCTTTATTTACTTGCTGGAAACATTATATTTACATTTTTTACACTTAGGAATTAGAGAAAATGGTTACATTTTATGCACCGGCATGGATCTCGTAGAATTATATCATAAGTGATAGGACCGCTGCCCCGCCCAAGGTGATAAACATAGGATCACCACCTAGCCGGATGACAAACATAAGACCATCGCCTTGGATAGGTAACAAACACGACGACGTTGCCTGCATAGGGTGGCGTCCTATTTCCAAATAACAGAACCTTAATGCTAAGATTTTTACAAAAGCTTAAAGTTGCTAAAGGGTGTAAAAATACATCCTTGATTTGGTTTTATTTATTTCAAGTTCCAGATTTGATATTTATTACTAATTTTTCATTTCTTAGCTAAATCTATTCATTTTAAAGTTTTTCCTTTTCTATTAAACTTCATCTACTTACAAGAATAATTTCCATTATTTAACTAAGTCTTTCTTTTCATTACAAGGCAAAAAGAAATATAAATCTAGTTTTGATATAAAATCAACTTTCTTAGTGCAATAGAATCTAACTTATTTTCTCTTTCATTTTACTACAATGTTCATTCATTCAAAATAACCATATTAACTTTTTTCTATAAAAGATATTTTGTAACAAAACAACTTATAACAATCTCTACATTTTCTTCTTCCTCATATTTACAAACAATAACTACTTAATGCAAATATACTTTCTTTTCCATTGTAAAATAGATCAACCTTTCAATACATTCAAGATTTCAACAATGTGAATTTACTTTCTTTTACTACTTACAAACTATCTTTACAATACATTATTTCTTCTTTCTTTTCCCATTTGTTTCTTTCTCATGCAATGCAATAACAATAACAAAAATAGGATAGCAACTTTCTTTAACAATGCCATTACAAATTTCCTCCACTTGAAGTGGGGAAAACATACCAAAATTTACACAAGGAAAGAACCATATTATTACAATTTCTTCCACTCTAAGTGGGTAAAATAAAAAGGTAGTTTTCGCATGGTCACCAACAAGACTCCAAGCTCCAAGAACCAACAAGATAGCTCCTCCAATAGTTTGCTTGATTCAAAACAAAATAAGGGGAGAGGCAATGCTCTCCTCCCAACCAAGATACCCAATGGAGAAGAGAAGCCATCCTCTCCATTGGCCCCCGAGCCCCAACCACATTACAATGGGAGAAAACTCAACTCATGGCAACTACTAGCTTCAACACAACTTAAAATAAAATTTCACATTCATTCCATATTCATTCAAAACACAATCAACAACTCAACAAGAGGAAAACAATCAAATTAACAAAGTCACAAGGCTTATCAAGAAAGCCAAAAGAGTAAGACCTATGGGCAGGCCACCTAAAAGGCCTCTAATGCAAATCAAAAAACCCCTAACAACTCCTATGCCTCCCTCAAGTACCCCTTATCCCTCCATCCACTCTTATGCCTCCCTCAACTCTTATGGCTCCCTCAAAGTAAGAACAAGAATAAATTGCAAGAATTTCTCATACTAGGTGGGCACCCAACCCACACTCCCTCTTCAATAATATGATCTTTTATGCCTCCCCATAGTCTCCTCCCACTTTCAACTAAGGAATTCTACCCATACACAATAAGCATTTCTAAAAAAATGATAACCATATCGTACCAAGCCAAGAACACAGATGCTAATCAAACACCATGATCAATAAGATGAAAGCAATTCACCAGAATAACTTTACACAAAACCTTTGCAAATAAATGAGCAGCAATATCATATATTATTATGGAACTCAATGAAATACAATGAGAATGGGCCTTGCTTATATAGGCAAGGAATAACAATCTAAGAACCAGTCAAGGTCGTAGATCAAGCCATAAATCATGGAAAGAACTAGTCAAGTCCATAGATTTATGAGAGAACTAGACATCAAGGATCTAGTCAATACCATAGATCAAGGAAAGAACTATACCTAACAACTAGATAATATCTCCTAATATCTAAATAAATAAAAATAAATATCCACACACATAAGTGGGTGAGGATAAATACAATAAAGGTAAATAATGTACCTAGGTGAACATGAGCTAAGGTAAATACCTACTCTAACATATCCCCCTCAAGTGAAGCTAGGGGCCAAAATAGAAGTGGCATGTCCACAAAGATGAGTCCCAATGAACTAGGCCTAATGAGGTACTCATGTATAGTATATCCATGAAGAAATCTCAAACCAAACGTAGGAAAGAATCCTGCTATGAGGAAAGAGTTAAAGAAGAAGGAAGATGTTCTCATGAAACACCACCCAAGAACAACTTCCAAAACCCCAAGCATTACACGCAACTCAAGGTAGTGAGGTGATGTAAAAGGCTTCATAAAGGTGTATGCAACTCCGTTGTTGAGTCGAAAGGTACTCCAAGCAGAGAACTCCATCCTGAATGTGCTGCTGAATGAAGTGGATGTGTATCTTGATATGCTTGGTTCGCTTGGTGCTCAATCAAGGGTTACAAGAAATGTAAATTGCACTTTGGTTGTCACACAAAAGTATAGTCGGTGAATCCTGTGGGAATCCAAACTCAGTCCATAATTGGCAAAGCCAAAGAATCTATTCACTCACTGTAATTGCTGCCCTGTACTCTACCTCTGAAGATGAAAGTGCAATAGCCTGTTACTTTTTACACATCCAAACAATTGGAGAAGAACCAAGATAGAAAAGATAGCCAGAAGTAGAACACCTATCATCAATAGAACCTGCCCAATATGAATCTGTATACCCAACCAATTGAGTAGAACACCTAGTGTAGTATAGGCCAAAGTGGGAAGTGCCTTGTAAATAGCACAAAATCCTTTTAGCAGCCTGCCAATGACTACTATGAGGAGAATGTACAAACCGAGATAAAATCCCTACTGTAAATGACATATCAGGGCGAGTATGGGTCAAGTACATGAGACTCCCAACCAACTACCTATATAATGTAGGATCACAAAGTGGTGTGCTACATGTGGATGTAAGAGTAACCCCAAAATGAAAAGGAAATGGACTTGGCTTGCAATTAGCCATATCAAAGTTCCTAAGAATATCATGGGTGTATTTTTGCTAACTCAAATGAATCCTGAATCTATCTGATAAATCTACAAACCAAGGAAATAATGTAATAGCCCAAGATCTGTCATGTCAAACTATGTAGAAAGAGCCCTCTGAATACTCTGAATGTGGGAAGAAGAGTTGCCATTAAGTAACAGATCATCAAAATACAAGACAAGTATCACAATATCCTCACCGATATGCTGGAGATACACTGTATGATCGAATGGCAACGAACAAAACTAGTAGATAGAAGAAAATAATCCATCTTCTCATACCAAGCCCGAGGGGCTTGTTTGAGACCATAGAGAGACCTTCAGAGCTGAAAAACAAGAGAAGAATCCTAAAAAATCTAGCTAGCTGCTCCATATATATTTCCTCTTGTAGATCTCCATGTAAGAAGGCACTCTTCACGTCCATCTAGTATATACGGGCCACCCTTGTGATGCAGCAATAGCAAGTACAAGGTGTACAGAATCCATCTTGGAAATGGGTGCAAAAGTCTCAGAGTAATCAATACCTTTGACTTGTGAAAAACCCTTTGCAACAAGATGAGCCTTATACTTTTCAATGGACCCATCAGCTACATATTTGGTTTGGTATACCCACTTACACCTAACCATCTTTCTTCCTTTAGGAAGAGATACCAAATCCCAAGTATGATTCTTCATCAAAGAAGAATACTTAGCTGCCATCACATCATCCCACTCTGGTATCCCATAAGCCTTTAAAAAAGACTATGGATCCTCATAAACTACCTGACACAAAAGTCTAGAACCTGATAGAATGTGTGTGATGATGCCTAGTGGGTGGAAGATCCTCTATGAAAGGTGTTTCCTTAGAAACTATAGTACAATCCCACTTAGGCATAGTGACAACATCAGTGGGAATAGGATCCTCAATGGTATCTATAACCTCCTCATCAATGTCCTCAAATAAAGGATCCTTAAGATGAGATGAAGAATTATGAGGAGTGAAACATTCATCAAACTGAACATTTTTTTGAAAAAGAACATCATGTGTATCAGGATCTAAAAGACGATAAGCTCTCATGTCCTCACAATACCCTACAAAGATCAAGGGTTTACTCTTCTTATCCAAAGATTTCCTTTTCTTCTTTGGCACAAAGGCCCAAACATGGCTTCCAAAGACTCGAAAAAATGAGACATTTGGCTTAGTGTTGGACCAATCTTCCACTGGAGTCAAATGCTCAAGTCATCTATGGGGTGTGCGATTCTGAATATAGTTAACACAATTAACTGCTTTTGCCCATTAGATAGGAGGTAAATATCTAGAATGCATCATACAATTATCCATTTCCTTTAAATTTCTATTCTTCCATTCTGCTAAGCCATTCTTTTATGGAGTATGAGGAACATAATGCTAGTGAATAATGCCTTGAGTTTCCAAAAATTTAGAAAACTCATCGCTGAAGTACTCCCCCCATTATCGCTACGAAGGTTCTTTATGTAACTAGAAGATTGTTTCTCAACCAAAGCCTTGAATACTTTGAAGTGTGAGAAAACATCACTTTTTTACTTGATAAAATAAACCCAAGTACGCCTTAAGAAATTATCAATAAACGTAAGTGCATACTTAGCTCCATTGAAAGAGGGGGTACGAAAAACATCAAGTCACTATGCACAAGCTCAAGTGGTGAAAAAAATATCTTAGACAAATTCTTAGGAAATGGATCTTGGTGTTGTTTCCCCTAATGAACAGCCAGAGAAAACTCCCTTGAGACTAGAAACTCTAGGAATACCATCTACCATATAATGAGTTCTCAACTCCTTCAAATATCTGTAATTAAGATGTCCAAATCTTTCATGCCAAAGCTTACTCTCTGAATCTACATGAGAAACCAATCCTATCCCTATAGAGGAAGTGTCATTAAAACCCTCAAAGTGATATAGTATAGAACTACGATCAACAATACCCTGAGCAACAAGTGAATTTGGCTCCAACAAAGTTCATACTTTTGCCCCATGTCGTGTAAAAGTCAATGTTTTCCCTTGACCAAAATGACAAATTTGATACACAAAAAAATTGTAGTGATGTTAGGAACATATAGTGCATCTTGATACTGCTATCATCAAGTTGTATATCACCTTTTCCTTTAACATAAATAAAGGAAGAATCCCCAACCTCAATTTTGGTAGTAGAACTCAAACCTAGCAAAACAAAAGACTCCTTAGAAGAAGTCATGTGATGAGAAGAACCAGAATCTATAACCCAACTATTTGCAAGTGGTGACTGAGATCTCCCAACAACATTAAGTGCTTTTCCATGCTGATTAGAAGGAGGTGGAGTAGAGATAGAAATTTTGTGTTTTTTTACTGCATCCTCTAAGGCTTGCATTCACTTATAACACCTATGTTCTTCATGATTACTACCCGCACAAAAAGAGCATGAACGGCTAGACTTATTATTTGATTTAGAAGACTCCTTAGGTTTTGAGTTGTTTTCTTTGGGTTTAGGAGCATTTGAGATGGAGAAGGGATGGGTTTGGTTTTACTGTTTGGTTTTCTCTTGCCCTTAGGATTAGATGCAACTAATGCCTTTTGAGAGATGGAAGACTCAAGGTGAGACAATTTGGATTCTTCCCTAGTAAGTCTTTCACAAAATATTTCTAATTCAAGCATTTTAAATGTGTCACCTAAGGCATCCGTGCTAGAGAAAAAGGTAGAAGAAAATATTTGAAATGGTCCTCTCAACTTGGATAGAATCAAGTAAACACACTCTTCATCTTTCTTATCTCTTCCACTCCCCTTCAATCGTTTCAAAAAATTCTTGAACTTGGTAACATAGTCTATAATTGTTGGAAAATCTTCAGGATTAAGAGAGGTGATCTCAATTTCAAGTTACATGGCTCTCATATGATCCACCTTACCAAATAAATCCTCCAATTTCTCCTATATTTTGAAAGGAGAGTCACACATTTCCAAATGAAATAAAAAATGTCACTTCCATAAGTTCTATCAAACCCATACACTCATCAAATTTGCACTGACCTTGAAATGTCTCATATTCTCTAGTGAAAATTGGTTTTCTTTAGAAGTTAAAGCCCATAATCCTTTCCACTTAATTATTGTTTCCATTCTTGGTTTCCATGTGTGGTAATTATTTGTTGTTAATGGCTCAAGCATGATCTAATGTAGAAGTAGATTCCATCCTCAAAAACACCAAAAGAAATGCAAGAACCAAGCAATGCAAGAAGATCCCCAAGCAATGAAACAAGAGCCCCCATATTTTGGCACTTTATAATGAGTGCGTGTTACAATATGAAAATTTATAATTATAGTGCGATCCTTAAAACAAATATTTTCAATGGAAAGAGCACGAAAAAAATAAGAACTTTTACAAAAAAATACTCAAAACTGAGTTACCGATCAAAAGTTACAAGCTTTTCAATATTATGCTCTGCTATTTATTTTAATTACCACTAAAACAATATAAAATGCTCTTTCCTTCATGACACAAATAAAATGAAAGGGGCCTGGAGTTAAGCACCTACTAGTAGGAATCACAATCTTTAAGCCCTCATATGATGATACCATATGATCGGGGGCTAAGAATTTCAATGGGTGTGTGCAACTTACTATTATGGGTGGTGTGTAAAATCTGATATCGGTCATCCTGGTACCCTGCCAAAAGAGGAAAGTTTTGTCCTTTCAAAAATGTGTTCTACATGCAACCCGAGAATAATATGCTACAACAGAAAAATACCTGCCGCAAGAAATCTCGAATCAAACAACAAAACATAGAAAAAAATTGGGTTTATTTCTAAACATCAAGGATCTATGAGAGAACTAGACATCAAGGATCTAGTCAATACCAGAGATCTAGGAAAGAACAAGTCAATACCATAGATCAAAGAAAGAACTATACCTAATAACTAGATAATATCTCCTAATATCTAAGTAAATATCCACACACATAAGTGGGTGAGGATAATACAATAAAGGTAAATAATGTACCTAGGTGAACATGAGCTAAGGTAAATACCTACTCTAACAACTTCAGCATTCTACCCATACCCAACAAGCATTTCAAAAAAACAACAACATTCAACAAACACATACATACATACATGTAACAATAACATAATATAAACAAAGGTGAAGCTCCTACCTTTCCATGGTAGAGCTTGTTCCAAGTATGAAGTTTCAAACTCCTCCAAAGATCAAGCAAGCATCCACAAGCTACAAAAATCAACAAGTATCTACAAGCTCCCAAAAATCAACCAACTCCTTCCAAATCCTCTACTCTCCAAAAATACAAGAGACTAAAAATGAACATCTAACCCCCAAACAAGCAAAAAGATTCAATAAATAGAGAAAGGAGAGGGAGGGATGATGTGGCTCCAATTAGGATGTCACCTCATTTTCCCTCCACTCCACATCACTTAGTCAACCTCATATTCCAAAGCACCATTAATGAGTGGTTTGAGGAATGACAAGCACCTTACACACTCCATCTAAGCCCACTCCCCCAAAGGACAAAATTAAATATTTGAAAGGAAGTGTAATTAACATTTTACCTTTTTATCCCCCCAACACACCTAAAAGAGCCTAAATTTGGCTCCCCAACCCATAGGTAGGGTTGACATGGGAATTTAAGAGGTGTAAGACAAGTTTGAATTGTCTCACAAGCTTCCAAATTTGGCCTCTAAGGCCAAATTCGAGTTTCCCATGAAGGGTAGAGTGTACTACACTCAAAACTCAAACACACTTCAATAAACACAAAATCCAAGAGTAAATCAATTTTAATAAATGAACTCCTTTTTGGTCACATCTCTAATTAGATTAGGATAAATCTAAATTAGTTTAATTAATACACTACAACCCATGAGTAAATAAAAGTGGGAAACCACAAAGCCAAAATAATTTAAATAATAAAACAAGTGAATTTCATTACTAAAGGAAAAACACATACCATCATACTAAAAGGGAAAAATCAAAACCAAAACAACACATGACCCCTAGGTCACAATTTTATCCTAACCAATAATTTAAACACACACACAATTACATGTTGCCATGGTGACCCTAGTTGAATTCTTCTCGAATTCTGATGTGGTTGGTCTCCAACCCCCAACGTTGTTGTGAATATAATATACCCGTAAAATAGGAATACCTCCTTCGGCCTCATGGCCGCATTAAAACATTCATGTCAAATATACAATATAATTTACAATCAACTATATATGAATTACTATCATCTATGAAAATATGATATCACTTACATTTTTAGCACATTTTTATTCCACATTTCATTTATGTCAAAATGATCATCACATTAATCCAGTTATCAAGGTGTACCCAATATGACGAAATATATCACATGTCGAATTACAGATAAATAACTATATCAAAAGTATTCCAATGTCATCATCAAATGTCTCTACAGTAGACCATATGCCTCATATAAGGATCAAATCAATAATAGTTCAATGTCTATGATACCTACTAGCATGCTAAATCAAAGAAGCTATAATTAATCCATAAGTGAAAAAACCAAGATCAAAAACAACAAATCAAAATGGTGTCGAAGGGAATCTGGGCACTACAAGACATGCATAAATAAGTTTTGTCTTTAAATAAGGGAACCTCTCCCATTAAAGAGGAGGGACTTTCTGTCCCCTGACTATTGTTCTCAATAAAGTCCTTTTTGATGACCAACAAGATTGGAATACTTTGTTTATTTGTAAGATTATTTATTTTATTTCCATTGTTTGCTAGGTAATGTGCCTAATTTCTACAAATTGGTATTGGAGTGTGGTTTATCAGATAAATGTAAAATCGGAATTCTTGAATGGTTTTCTTGAAAATGAAGTTTATGTAAGAAAAATCATGAAGGAATGGTATACAAGTTGAGAAAAACACTCTATGGTTTCATGAAAGAACCTAGAGATTGATCCGAAGATCGGTTTGCTGATATTTTTACGAAGACTTTGGGAAATTAAGTTTTTGAGTATTTTGATAAATTGTTTGGAATTTCTCATCAAGCAACGTGTCATATCTAGAAGTGTACATAAGACTACGAATAATAAAAGTTTGAAGGTTGAAATGAAGGTGGAGTGTTGAAATAGATAATTTTTCCATGTATGCATTTGCTATTTTAAGAAAAAGTAAAAGTAAATAGTTTTTCCATGCATAGGATAGTTTTAATATTTCTCTATTTTTAGGAAAAATAAATAAATAAATAAACTTTGTATTCATGCACAAAAGCATACACTATTTTTAGCTGATAGTTCTATTATTAATATGTTCTATTGTTAGATGAAAGACCTCAATATAAAGGTGGCAATTCTAAGTGTTATACACACAAAGAGTTTTTATTGAGCAAGAACTAGCTCGACATGGAAGAAGATACACACAGGGTAACGACCTACAAATTCACACATGTGAACAACACAGTAAAAGACAGGATAATTTTTTTTTGACTTACTTCCACACATAACATGACGCAACATGTCGTCACCAAGGGTACAACTAACACTGTGAACAACTTGTTATGGGGATGACCACAAGGTCAGCATGGAAACGTTCACACCTAAAAGGACAATACACTTTTTTTTTGACATGACAACATAGAGGTCCATCCACAGAACACACTAACAGTCAGGGCCATCCACAATGAGATATTCTTGAGGATTATTTATTTTAAAAAATATATATATCTTGTAATTCTTAGTTTACGTTTTCAAGGATGCTCAAGGTATGATTCATATAATTCATCTTACCAAGCTAAGTTTATTCTTTTTTACCGAGTAATCATCTTTAATCTTCTCTATTATGACATTCATTTGCTTAATTCGTTTGTTTAGAGAAAGGGGTAATTTAATTTCACAAGGCCATCTATTAACACTTACGCTACTAGAACTTGTTCATGCCCATATGACAACATGGGTTCACATTCAACAACTTAAGAGAAAATTACAAGGTACCCTGGATAAAGTTAAGGGAAGAAGGTCAAATGAGTTCACCCTTAAGACGACATTAGCTCTTACTAAGGCTTCATCGAAAGAGCTTATCAAGAGGAAGCTACTTACTTTTAAATAGGCTGAGAGATAACTTGAGTGGTTTCAAAATTTTCTTCTCTTACTTGTTAAATCTTATTAGAAACTAATCATTGTTTTCCTTTAAGCTTGTTTTAAGCGTTCACCAAAAGGAGTAGTGTTTACTAGTTCAGTTAGGGATAACACATTATATAAAATCACTTTGCAAGGATAGTCTCACCCTTGATTACTTAGGCATTGTTTGTTCTCAAGGGATCTAAATCACAACATACTTCCTTGAATAAAACTTTTAGGTAACTTCAGAAGGAAAATCCACCCCATTAAAACTTACATATATAATACATCAATACAAAGTCTCGAAAGATTTAAATTAACACTTAATTCTCAAGATCAAAGTTTTACAATGCTTATGCCAAAGAAAAGATTGAATAACATTTCCCACAAGGATAAGCTACCGCTTTACCTATAGAAGGACAAGATAACATCTTCACGCAATTTCTAAACAACCCAAGGCAAGAGGTCTTCTAAATTCCTTTGCAATCACTATAAGAAATTTTTACCTCACAATGGGCATTTTTACAAGGAATTTCATAAAATTGCACCGATGAAACCTTTACAACTCTTTCCTTTAAACTACTCGCATAATCCATCTCGCACAAATACTATTTGGAATCGGTTCACGAGAACCGAGCATGTTAAGGCTACACATTGCAACAAAGAAAGCTAACATTTAACAATATCAAGAAAGGAATGTTCTAATTCAAAAATGGATTTAAAACACAACCCACAACTCCAAAATTATTCGCATGAGAAAGAAATCTAAACCATCCAACAAGGAGAAAGTCAAAATACCAGTAAGAACAGAATCACATAAATCAAGGCAAGACCTTATGGGTTAGGAACCAGAAAGTCAAGAGTGTTGATATATTTCCTTCATGTAGTCCTATAGATTACGTGACTCGAACCCAATACCCAATCCACCCATCTAAAGAGGTCCAAGAGAAGACAAAACATACTAATAATGATCGTAGGCACGAAACAGAATGGCATTATCCAAATCTCCCAGGGGAAGGCTTCATAGCAATAATTAGGGTTCGACGCCCTTAAAGAAAAACAACTATAGTTTCAGTTTTAACCAAGGAGTTTTACCGCTACCTTCTTATAGGATTTCTTAAACGAAGGACTAGTTAACAAAACAAAACCACTCTTCCAAAAGCGTACAAAGGAGACACAAAAAGGCCATTATTCTACCAACAAACCTTATCCTAAATGTCAACTTCTCTACAAAAAAATAAGGGAAGGCTAAACCGAAAAGTCGTTAATAATTTTTATATATTTCCGAAAATGACAATAAGAATTAAAATAAAATTGATTTCCTTAACAAGGCCACAAAATGGGACCTTTTAGTAACCAAGTTTGGAGTATAAGATATTCGAGTTCGAAAACAAAAGGATTCGATACACAGAGGGTAAAACACCAACGATGCCCCAGACTCAAAAGACCCTACCACGAGTGCAAGCACAAAAAAAATAAGAACCAACACACATAACCATCAGGAAGGTTACGCAGTGTAGTCAGGCCTAGAAGTTCTATGAGCTCCTTGCCAATGGTATAGAAGATGGAAAATTTACCCGGTCCATGTGGGCTTATCAAGGACATGTCTAGCAAGAATATCAAACAGATGAATATAGTAACCACCTATTATATTATCAGTTGTAATCAGCTATCATCTAACAGAAACGAGTTCACGAGTCCAATACCATGGATTCACCTACAACTTTTCTTTCGGTCCAACTATTAATAGTTTGCTCGCGACCCTTAAAAAAACTTGAAGAGATTTCATTCAATAAAACTTACAATGTTTCCCCCTTACTTTAATCAAACAAGAGTTTGAATCCAGGAAGTAGGTATAGTAATCCTCTCAACACGTAGAGGCCAAAATAGATGTCGGGTTATTAATCCTCTAGAACTGGGTACAACAGTCAATCATGTACAGTTCTGAAACAAAACCCTAATGCCATTTTCTAATTAAACAAAAGTAAGGAATGCCCACAGGCTTAAACAAGTTTTAGAACACGACGTCACTAATAATGTACCTTTTCACCAAAAATAGGAGAGCCCTAAACAAGAAATACATATTCATTCAAGTAAATAGAGATATGAAGGCTTAACCTTCCATATAGTAAGCCTTCAATTACAAAATACCATCACAAAATTATTTTAAAAGAGAGTCATATAAGCAAATGAAACTCTATAATGTTTCCTTCCCTACGAACTAGACTGCATCACACAATATTGCAGTAGCCCCTTTAGACGAATATAAATAGAGTAAGCTATAAGAGAGAGAAAAGAACATTCCAAGCAAAACTAGCGAAATTGGAATGAGATTTTAAAAGAACGGCCAACACATTCAGGCAGCGATATAAACAACCACGAAAACATTTATTCTAGGCGCCACTCAAGAGGAAAGAAAATTCATTTCAAGATACTGAAAGAAGGTAGAAAACTATTACAAGGAGTAAAGTTAACATGCCTGATTATAATTCTTTCTTCCAAGCTCCTATTGCTCTCTCTCCCATAAGGCAGCTTGCAGGCATCATGCTTTTCAACATCTGAGTACCAGGGGCTGTATGGCTATGGGGAGCATTGATTTCTCTCGTGGTCCTGAATCCCGATGTAGTCTTCGGATGACTTGGAGAAGGATTAGAGATCTCGGGTTTTGATCCATCACCCGTGAAGATGAACCCCCGCTCTAGCTTACCAAACCGGGTGTCTTTGTTGTAAGTCATATGCCCCTGTTGAGGATGCATGCATTTTTTTGCAAATGTTGCTGCTGCTCGTGATATAGTTGACTTAGCCTTGACACCTCCTTTTTCAATGTTTCACAGTGTGCATCCTTAAAAAACTTGTCTTGTGCAAGAGCAGCAATTCTTTTCTTCAAAGCACTGTTATCAACAATTATGATGCACGTTTACAAAACAATTTATGGCCCAAGATTTAACAATGGTGGAAATATTTTTACTGAATAACCTCTTCTTGTACGGACACGAGTGAGACTGGTAAGAGATCTTGAAGGCTTTGAAGAGGCCTGCATATTTCATCTTCTGTTAGGACTTTTGCTAGCTTCCAACAAGTTCCATATGCTGCTCACAATCCCTTTTACCTGACCCTTGCACCTCCTTTAATCTCTTCACTGCAACAACATTACCATCTTCCAATATGGCTTTAAAAGCAGATCCAAAGCTACTTTTCCCAAGCATTTCGGCCAAATCTCGAAGAAGATCCTCCAATTCAAACTGTCGAGTTCCCTTAAAGAAAACTAGCTTTCCCTTCTTTGCAGAACTAGATGGATGTTGATATGGGCTTGATGAATACACAATCTTCTCTATTTCCAATCTCTTTGATGACTTCTCATCCACCATTTTTCTAGAGTATTTTCTCCAAGTAATACCAAATGAAAAAGCAAGCAATGAGAAAAAGAACCGCAAAGTCCCCAACAACAATAGCAATCACAGCACCCCTGCTTAATCTATTGGAGTTATTCTTTGTGCTTTGAGATGATTTAGGCTTTGAACTTGGTGTGGAGGGCACCACGCTAGGATCCTGTGTTACAAGATTGGAATTCATGATACCTCCTGGAGTGTTAGGATTACTGATATTATTCTTACAACTTGGTAATGGATTTCCGCAGAGAACCACATTACTGGCAAAAGCGGAAGCTGGAAACTTAGACAAAGATCCAGGGATGGCCCCTGTGAGATGATTACCGGATGCATTGAAGTCCTGAAGACTGGTAATGTTCAATTGTGCAATTGTACCAGTGAATACATTATTCTCAAGTCTCAGAGTGAGCAGATGGCTTAGAGAATTCAGAGAATATGGTATCTGGCCAGTGAAGAAATTGTTTGAAACATCGAGCCTCCACAGCCGATCCAACAATGAGATAGATGAAGGCAGGGAACCAGAAAAGTTATTGTATGAGAGAAACAACAATTTCATGCTCCTCCACTTGGTCAAATTTGGCATGGTACCATTTAAAGAATTCCCCTTCAGGCTCAAGACTCTCAACTGGTCTAGATCAGCTAACGAGTCTATCGGACCTGTGAGGTGAGCATTCTCCAGTACAAGATGAATCACCCTATTGTTTTCACAGTGGACAGCTCAACTAAAACTTTATCTCGTTCTTCTACTACAGCTGCAAGATTTTGCAACAACTGATCACGACTGTGGTCGTGTGCAACCAGAACATCAGGATCAACACCAACGGTTCCTTGGGATCGCCCTGCGGCAGCTGTCGCACTTAACTCTCTCACTGTCACAGTCGATTTTGAAACAAATATCTTGAAGGAGAATCACGAATTTGAGAATGCAGTCGAAACAAAATAGATAACAACATACCTGAAAGCTCGCGTGTATGGAAGCACTCAAAAAGGCTTGAATACAGCCAACCGAGACACTTTAGACGACAACGCTTGAAACGCGTATCACGTGGCGAGAGCTCCAGCTTGGTCCTCACCGCGTGACGATGTAGAAGAATTCCCTGTCCACGAAGGCTAAACCAAACATAAATCCATCCTTCTTCTCGCACCAATGAATCCGAACATGGACTGAAAACCCTGTTCATGTCTTCCAAAAAAAGATCCTAAAAAAATCATTTTTGAGATAGCAAGGGGGACGAAGTCCTAGGACGCAGAAAGGAAAGATCTCACGCGGTCCGAGAGGAGGATTATGCAGGCAGTCAACAAGAAGCAAGGAAGATTTGCAAATCAAAAATAATAAATGCAGGAGGAAGTGCGGCCACCAGCAGAAGAGTTGAACACGCCAAGATTTAATGACTCCACCCTCCACACCAAGGAGATAAAGTTGATCGACAAGGTAGGTTGGGGGCATTACACACAGTTGTATTGAGCCGATCCTCTAACATGGAAGAAGACACACACAAACCGTGTTAAGTTATAGCTCCTACGGGAAGATGTACACACTGAAATTGCATTGAGCCGTAGCTCTGACATAGAAGAAGACATACACACACAGATTGAATCAAGCGTAAGGTACACAAGAAAATATCTATGCATAGAAGTGCTGATTTGAGATTGGAATACTTTGTTTATTTGCAAGATTATTTATTTTATTTTTGTTTGCTACTTTATGTGCCTAATTGTTACATATCACATAAGTCAATCATCTATTACGTGGTTGAACTAAATTATTAAAATGAAAAAATGAACATAATTTCTCTAAATCTTGGGTGCCGTAGTAAATAATGACATAAATTGTAAACTAGAAAAATCTGAATAACTATTAATATTGACATATAGTTGTAAAAACTAAAAATAATTGCAGAAGTCTATATGGCTAAAACGTTAATATAAGCGCACTCACAAAAGGAGAAGACCATATTGATATTATGAACCAATATTTTTAAAAGAAAAAAACAATATTAATGTATGGATTTTAACTAAATTACTAATATGCTAGATTTTTAAAGGATCAAGAGACATCTTCATATATATGTATGTATGTGTGTGTGTGTGTATATATGTGTGTGTGTGTGTGTGTGTATATATATATATATATATATACACACATACATACATACATATATATATTGAGTTGAGGAGTCTAATGTCGTGCCCGTGAATTATTTGTGTAAATAAAAAAATGTGTAAATAAAAATCAATTCTTTTATTCCGCAAATAATGTGCTAAGTGAAATGGGTATTACGCGGTAAATGGATAAATTTAATTTCTTTTGAAATGGGTATAATGAAATGGGTTATTACATAGTAAATGGGTAAATTTAATTTCTTTTATTGATAATGATAGGATGAAACCGATATTACATGGTAATTAAAAAAATCCTTTATTGATTGCTTCCCTAAATTTATTTTCTTTTATTAATTGATCTCTTTGGTTAGTAAAGGGTATGGTATTTAATTAATTAATAAAATGGTGAAATGGGATTTCAAAGTAAAGGGTATTACACAGTAAATTCAATTGTATTTTATTAATTAATGATAAGGTGAAATTAATGGGTATTACATGGTAAATTTAATTTCACCTATTAATTCATTGTTTTGGTAAATTTAATTTCTTTTATTAATTAATGATAGGGTGAAATAGGTATTAAAGGTATTACACAATAAATTCAATTGTAGATAAGGGTATTACACCATATTTTATTAATTAATGATAAGGGTATTACACCGTAAATTTGATTTCTTTTATTAAAATACATATGAATAAAATTAATTGAATAAATTTATTATACATATAAGTTCACTTTTTAATTAAAAAAATATTATAAGAACAGTTACAAAACTGTTCCGCACCCAAACATTTTAGGCATGTGCTTCCCTTACTTTTCTTCTCTCTTTTGCAGAGACTCTGGTAAAGGTAAGTAACCCTATTTTCACCTTATTTAACAATATGCCTACATTTTCTTTAACTGGTATGTGCATTGGTTTGAATTTTCTTAATAAAAGGATGTTTTCACATTGATTATTTTAGTTTATATGGATTGTTCAGGGATAACATTGTGCACTTTTGAAACCATAAGGAATTGTTGGAACAGACTTATTTGCTTTCTATTCAAAAATTGTGAGGTATAAATTTTTGGACACAGTAAAGGGTTTATTGATTGCTTTGGTAAATTTAATTTATTTTATTTCCTTTATTAATTGATTTCTTAAAATGATGTTTCCACATTGATTATTTTATTCTTATATTTATATGGATTTTCGGGATTGTGAGGTATAAATTTTTGGACACAGTAAATGGTTTATTGATTTTTTCTTCCGTAAATTTAATTTCTTTTATTTATTTTATTAATTGATCTCTTTTTACACAGTAAAGGGTATGGTATTTTATTAATTAATGATATGGTGAAATGAGTATTTCAAAGTAAAGGGTATTACACAGTAAATCAATGATCACACTAAAGGGTATGGTATTTTATTAATTAATGATATGGTGAAATGGGTATTTCAAAGTAAAGGGTATTACACAATACACTACTAGAAAGATGGCTACTTTTCCACAATGTTATCCACAAAATAATCAGTTTGTGGAAAAAATGTAGATTAACAACATTAAATGGATGGCTTTTATAATATACAATGTAGATTTTTCACAATTTCATAAAAGTTATATCTAATTTGTGGAATATTCATAGTTCTATAGATTTATTGTAGAAAAATCACAATTCCTCTTTATACTTGGAAAAAAAATCAAAATATAATTAAAGGATACTCTAAATAAAATCTAGATTGCAATTCCTAATTTCAGCAACATTCTAAATTTCAAACAAAAATTAATTTAAAAATATACCACTAAAACTATGATTATGTATTAGTTAAAAAATCAAAAATATAGACACAAATTCATTTTTAATTTTTTATAATCTACAAATATTTTAATGTATTATGATTATAATATTTTGAACTAGTTTTTATCAAAAATAAATATTCACATAATTTTTAAGATTTGATTTGATTATTAAAAATTTTGAAACCATTAAAACTTAAGTTGAGTATTATCCCTAACTCACTTTAATTGTTGACAATCTACATTTAAAAATTTAATCAAAATCTTATTGTGGATAATCTACATTAATAAAATAAATAGTGATAATAATGAGGAATGTAAAAATTAAAAAAATCATAAATAATCTACACCACCCCAAATTACAATATTATTTATGTGGATAATCTACATAACACTACTTTGTGAATAATTTACACAACTACAAACAAATTATTTGACTAGCCAATTCTACCATTAGATTGTCAAATATATATAGAGGCTCCATATGTATTAAATTGTGGATAATTCACATTAACGGTATAGCTCACTTATAAAATAATAGATGATATAATTATAAATAAATAATAATTAGATCAATATAATTTCGTTGCCTACTTTTTTTAGCAAGGTTTAGAATAACTTTAGGTAACATGGGTTGAGCTATTCTTTAGCGCCTCCTTTTGTTGTTCATGGTCTTGGTTTTCTAAAATCCTTGGCATTAGCAATTTTTTAAGCACACTTTGCATCATCCTAAATGTAAGTTAATTCCTTCATTGGTCAAGTGACCATCCTCTTTATTCCTTTTCAGTGCAGCAACAAATGAAGATAATTGCTAAGTAGATTTCCTTGAGAATGATAGCCTCCTCAACAAAATGATTAAGGATTCAACTATGGCATCCACCTCTCATGATTGAATTAGTGACGCTTTTGACTATCTCCTGCTTTTAGAAATATAAAATCTCTCTAGAGTTAATTTCAGGCTCCTTACCAATACTCGAATCTCTGCAGCATTGATGGTAGCAATATCAAGATCAATGGTATAATATATCAAGACCTTCCTTTCAATCTTATAGTAAAACCCCATCCACCAGAAGGTCCTAGATTACCATTCCAAGCATCATCAAACTTTAATTTCAAGTGTCCATCCTGAGGAGGACATTTCCATCAGCTCCTATGGAATGGTTATTTCCCCTATAGCTATATCTGGTTTTAAATAAGCCTTGTATCCTTAGCCAGATAGTATTTCTAATATGCTGAATATATAAAGACTTAGAACAAAAATCAATCTAAGTATGTATTTAGTATTTACTACCAAACTGTAGTAACTTGCTTTAGATAAGGAATGAAAAAGACATTAACTGTCATTCTCCTCCTCTTTTTCCTTTGCTGGAACTGGTTTGAATCACCGTTGTGTGTTTAGGGTCACATGAGAAGTTTGATTTCTCTTCAAGTAGTAGATGGTATTTTTATACAATTGCATGTCTTTGGTATGTTGGGACATTACTTTTTCATCTACGCTTCATTAGCCTGTGAGAATTATTTAAACATCAGCTGAATGTACTAGGAGTTTGTCCTGAATTTTGTTGTAATAGCAACTTTAACTTTGTAAATACTTCTTTACCTTAGGCTATATTGGGATTACTAGGATAAACACTATCCAGTTCAATGAAATTCTTCCTAAGTTTTTTTCCAGCATCTTCCATTCTCACCTCCACTGCTTGGTCTTTGAGGCAGTCTTCAATTTGTCAACCATCGATTCATAAATGCAAACCTTGAGCAAAAGAACCCTATAGGGTATTCGTAGAAAGCTTGATTTTAAATTGTCTCTTGTTTCTCATTTACGTGCTTTGATTTTAAAAGAAGGCTTCTTTCTAATCTTATTAACCGTCAACACAAGATACAAATTCCATGTCCTAAGCTTTCCCAGACGTAAAAGATAGGTGAAATCTAGGTAAAGATTAAAAAAATAATACCATTTTCTCATGGTTTTGAATAACATGCTGCGAAAAGGGGGATTAAATGCTATGATTTTTTCATAAAATTGACATTTGAAAGATGCAGAATCTGATTTGTCTTATTTTTTATTGCTAGTCAAATTTAAGGTTAAGATTACCGTATGATAAGAAAGTGAACGCAGTCTTTATGGTTTGAAAATAACAACAAAAACAATAAACTTCATAGCCAACTCACCAAAAAAATTTGTTTTGGTAAAGAGACATGGCAGATCGTTGTACGTATAGGCACCCAGAGCAAGCTAAATTTTGAATTATTTAGTCGGCCCTTGGGTTTTCTCAGATGTGTGGAGAGTAAGACTCGGCCAGTCAAACTTTGGGCGATGCACAACCAAAATAAATTACAGTAGACTAAAGCTAATCCAATACAACTTGTTCCAAAAAACTATGAAGACATGCCAAAATAAATCCAAAGCAAACGCGCATGAATCAACGCAAACAAGACTCCGCAGATGAAAATGTCAGATTTTCTTTGGCGTTTGGTGATCACACAAATTTAAAGGACGATACAATCGGTTCTATATTTGACGGATCTAGACTAATGAGAGGGCGCCAAACAACATGTAAAATCAAATGAATATTAGAAGTTGAGTCTTGCAGATTTTTCGTTTTTCATCAAATGAGATATTTACACCCTAATATATTTTATCTCCAGAACATTATTGATCTAGATTTTGTTAATAGAAAATTCGCATGCTGCAACATATGGAAATGAAATAGCTATGCGGCGGAAAATTAGACATTTCTTGTTTACTGCAGATTAGGTATCTCTGGTACTCCTGAGGTATTTTTCTGTCAAATTTATTGGCAGCTAAGACCAGGGATATGATACTCTGCATACTACTCAGCTCCACCGGTAATGCTCCAAACATATTGTTATAAATAATATCAAAGGATTCCAGTCTGGGTAATTTAAAAATCCCAGCTGGAATACTCGTCTAGTAGGAATTATCATGGAGAACTAGAAATTCAATACTCTCAACTTGTCCAAATAATGGCTGTATGCTTCCACCAAAATTGCTACCACTCAGATCTAGAAATGACAGACTCTTGCACTGGGTCAAGTTCACCAGTATGTCTCTAGACAAGTTTTCATAGAATCAGAGTGTTGAGCTTCTGTAGCAAACCAAATTGAGGCGGAATTCTGCCAAACAGTTCATTTTGTCAGAGGTCCAGAAGAACTAACTCTCTGCAGTTGTATATTTTTTCAGGAATTGATCCACTCAGTTTATTATCTGACAAATCCATTTTTCAAACTGCAAGTGTCATTAAATGTTTCTTGTGGAATAGGACTGGAGAGATGATTACAACAGAGGAGCACTTCTTACTGCCCTAGGCAGGCCTAGGTCACCTAGGGCTTAATCCATCATTGTTCCCACTACTATTTTTTCTTCTGAATGCAATTGCGGATGGCCCCTCAAAAAAATGCCGCTGCACCTTAGTTATGTCAATGTCATAATTCTGGCTTTTAACAGAGATTTTAGTTTGTGAAGCTTCAGAAAAACTTCCTATTTATTTTCCACAATTTAGGGAAAAATATTTTTACCATCTTTCTAGCTAATGAATTGTTGATTCAACATTCTTCAGATTTGATTGAATGCTTTATTTCACTACACTTATGTTCCAGTTGTATAAAATCTTCATTGAAATGGCCACGTTTGTGATTAGTATTGGGATTGTCAATACTTCTCTACAGTGAATTATTTGTTTACAGGTCTGGAATTTGACGGACGTATATGGTTTGTTTTCTAGATTTTAGATTATATTTTACAACTGGCAAAAAAAAAAAAAAAAAAGTTGTATTATAGACACTTATTTTATGTTTAAGTTTTTGTAAAATAGTTTTTGGTTTATTTTAGTTGTATAATTTGTTTCATTCTTAAAGAAATATATAAGACAATATGTATATACTAATTTCTGTTTTCATTATCAATGCAGGAATTTGAAGAAAGTGAAGGATCTGACATACCTGATGGAATAGAGATTGAAGAACAAGAAAATACTGTAGAATGTAATATTTCAGCCAGTGATCATGCCCAATCCAGAGAATACAATACTCCAATCAATACTTCTTCCCAGCAAGAACCTGAATAAAAACTTCTACAATTAACCCTCCTTCCCGTAACACCCCATTCATCATTGCTCTTTTTCTCCTTCGACGTTTGTGTTGCTAAGTGTTAAACGTCGTTGTTTTTTTGTCGATCATTAGAGGATTCACCTTGCAGAGAGGATAATTAGTTGTTCTCCCTCTTCATCATGCCTATTTGTGTTGGTCTTATGTTTTCCTCTATTAAAGGAAAACCATGTTCTCAAATTGTCAAACTTGTTTGTTGGCCCTTGTTAATATGATTAATAATTATTATTAATTTGTAATAATAATAGTAAAAATAAAATAAAATGTAATAATATTATTAATTTAATTATCGATCGACGATAACGTCACTATCTTATTGTCGATTGTTATCAACGTTATTGTTAATTATTGATAAACGATTTTATTGGTTCGTTGGTCACTTCATGACCAAGCCTCTGTTTGCACAAGAGGAGGAGCTTGTTCGTGGATGAATCCATTTCTTGGGAGGTGGTGTTCGTGCTTGCGTTTAATTTTTCCCCCGGCCTTCTAGACGTTTGTGTATACCTTATATTATAGCAATTTATTGGGAAGGTAGTGGAGGCATCCACCCACCTTGCCACTTTGAAGACACTCCACTTTTTATATTTTATCAATCCTCCCTGCTGGCCGAATGCACTACCGTGTTGTGTTATGTTGACCTGCTATCCATTAATGGTAACGTGCTGGGCATCCTTGGTTGGTTTAACTGCCTTGAAACTTGGCCGCTTGCATTTAAGACTGTATTTTTTATTCTTTTTTTTGGTAGAAGTCTTGTTTTTGTAGTGGTGGATGCGCCTTTCTCCCTGGTTGGTGGCAGACAACATTGATTGGGATGGTTGTCTCATTGATTGTTTTACCTCGATTCCTACTTTAGCCTTGCACTGGTTCTCCGTTAATGGCCACTTAGACTATTCCTCTGTTCCATTATTTTATTGTGGGCCTAAGCAAAAGAATGCGATGAACATTTAGTCAAGGAGAACCGAGAGGAGAGAATAGGGGAGCAAGTTTAAGGTAGTGGTGGTAGGAGGCAGCATAGCTAGTCTGGAGTGTGTACACGCAGTTCTCTTAGCATGATGTAAGCAATTGATTGTCCTTGAGTAGCTCAAACCTTGACATCCACTGGAGTAGATGCTTGGCATGTAATTGTGCACCTAAATGCCTGAAAGGAGCGTGGCCGCATAGAATGTTTTAGCTTTGGTTTCTAGCTAACTAGGGTTCTGTTAAGAAATGGGGTGTTGAATGTTTTTGTAGATAAATGCTTTCGAATGGTTGCAGCCTCCTGCTTCCTTCCTCCCTGCTCGTGATTTCAGAGAAATGATTAATAGTGGGGCGCAAGTTTTTTTAACAAGTTCTTTGTCCTTTCTACATGCTCTAGACTTTGTGTATCCTGCGCATGCCAAGTTTAGTTTTCTGCGTGGAAAAGTGTTGGTGGAGGAAGTCTTGTGGGGACAACATGGAAAATATTGGAGTGTATTCTTCCATGGAGTTTTAGCCACTTTCTTTTGGATCTCAATCTCCTTGATTTCCTCCCTAGGCACGTGCAGCTAGAGCATGGACCAGTTCTTTCTCCTGATGCTTAGGATTTCATGATGGTGGAAGGCACATTTGCCTTGGCTCAGACTATAACCTGCTCAAGCCATGATGACTGTTCACGTGAAGAGTTCTGGTGCGTAGTCCTTGTTTGGCTGGGACGTTTTTATTTCTTCCTATTTTCTAGTTGCTTTGCTGGGAGGACGTCATTACCCTTGTCAAGCTCCTTCTAGCACTGGCTGCGTGAATGTTGGTAAAGACAACTAGCCATTTGGGACACCTGTGGGTCATTTTCTATAGATCCTTCTGTGCTCATCCTGCGTATGTGGCATCCCTAGAAACCACATCTCTTTGAGGCACTTTATCAGACAGTTTATCTTCCTTCTGGTTTTACTCTTCTGCATTTTACATGCAATAAAGGGCGCTGTAACTGAAGGGTGGGCTGAGCAGGTTGGGCATTGTTTTGTTGGTCATTTATGGTGGGAGAGGGGTCTTAGCTCAAGCCATTTGTGCACAAATTTCTATCAGTGTTGTCCTAGAGACCACCTTTCCTTCAGGGTGTTGTGGATCTATGTTTTGGGGACTCCATACCCTGGCCGTAACCTGCCTGTGCCAAATTTGGCTATGAGAAGAGTGTGGACGACCTAACAGCTGGAGGACAGTGGAGTGTGGGCTTGAGATGTTGTTGCAGACCCTTTCCATCTTGTGCTCAATCTGGGAGCTTAATCAGGCACGATATTCTCTATACCCATTGAGTCTTATGTTGTTATTTAAATGATTCATTAAATGACCCTGCTCTTCATATAAATGTCTTGTGTGATGGTATTTTGTGTGGTTTCCACTTCCCTTGCTCTTTCATATTTTCTTGGGAGGATATTAGTTTCCGGCGTTAGAAATGACTATGCTATTTGAAGCCTTTTATATTGTTTTCTGGTTTTAATAAATATTAGTTGGGTCAACTTTGTTCTTAAGATTAATAAAATAAAAGAGGTGGGGGTCCTGTAATGAAAATTCCTAGTTATTTTTTTAAATGTCTCACGATTTGAATGTTTTATCAAACATTGTTGTTTGACTCAATTTTATAGTGTTTGTTTCCTTTGGATACTTGTTTCGGTCCGAGATCTGTAATTCTGGCTTATGTTGGGCATTTGTGAAATAACAATTGAGTACTGTAAGTGCGTTGCGTATAGGTGAATGATGCTATTTCTGTCTCTATATTTTTCTTTTAGTTTCGTTTTAGGTTCTAGTTACTCTCCTCAGTTGGCTTAGTGTGTGCTTAGCTTGACTAATTTTTGAATTGAGCCAAGTTGGTATTACTCTCAAACTAGGTTAGTTGCTTTTGTTATTTGTAAATCCCTCGAAGAACTATTTTATTCTTCCAGCGTCATGTTTGATCTTCATAATTTGGTATCAGTTCATGTTCACCATTTGGAGATTCTTGTCTTTGGAATCATCTTCTCTCCCTTGGTGACTGTTGTATGTTTTGAGGAATGTAGTTGATCCTATGGAATGTCTCCTTGAGATGTTACTCACATCTTTGGGATAGCTTAAAATGTCGAGTAAATACTCTTTTCGTACCTTGATTTTTTTCACATATGTTGGAGGATACGAGATCTACTTGATCATTATTGAGGAAGTTTTCAAATCTTAAAATTGGGATGTTGGTTTTATGCATAAGAAATTACTCTATGTTTTTCTCCTTAAAAATGTTTAAATTTCATTCTCCTGTGACTTAGAGGTTGGTGTATTTGGAAACTCATTGGTTGACTGGTTATTGTGATGCTCGTTGTGATATGACCTCCTTGCTGTCATTTTAGTAGAATGGTTATGTGTTGACCAGAAAGGTTGATGTCAACTTGTGTTGATGGCAGATCCTTTAGAAGCTATGTATTCTGTGTTGTGCTCTTGTGAATGATTGAGTAAACCTCCTGTAAGATTTATAATGGTTATGTTTGGTCTTGTCAAGTTTTTCCTTTTTCTTAAGACATTCTCTTGATTAGAAGAAAGTTTAATAGAAGGATTGTTAGGATAGGATGTGGCCCATACTGGGTCATTTGTGCGTTTCATCCCTTTTCTTTTCCAATTTATTTATTCTGTACTGATATAAAATTAATTGTTATAGGCACAACATCTTAATATTATTAAGTCATTTTGGTTTAGATATTCTCATGTCGATTGATTGTTCGGGATCTTACAGTGGAATAGTGAATCCTTGGCTTGGTGAACTAACTTAAACAAATAAGGGCAGATCACGTTTGAAACTAATTTTCTTCTTGTAATTGTTTTTGTTTCAAAATGTTATCTTGTTAAAATGATGGTCATTATTGTGATATAGGTGGAATTCATTATGATGGTTTATTAACTTCTCCTATGAGAAAATGATAATTAAATAGAGTTAGTGCCTTCCTTTTTTATTTTGACATTTTATGCTTTTGGACAACTCTTTAATTACTCTTGTTTAGACACTTGGATTATTTTCATAAGCAACGGTGCTTTTCTTCCTTGAAATAGTTAGATAACAACATATTGTCTTAATGTTATAGCTTTTATCATGCTCAGTTCTTGCAAACTGACCTGTGCTAACAAATGTGCAGGAGGATTTCCTAAGTAGAAAAGAAAAAAAAAAGAGAAAGAGAAACATGTGTAGAAAGTGGATTCCGGCTTTCTTAGGAACTGCTATTGTATGAATGCTTTTTTTTGTTTTAAAACATTGGTATGGAAATTGTGGAGACTATTTAGAAGGCATTGCGTTATAATTTTGTATTGTTCTCATGTAGGTTGTTGTTATCGTTTGAAAGTCAATTTGAGAAATATTATTGTCAATAAGATTAAATGAACTTGTTTTGACATGCGTATCCTTCGTTAAATTTTCACTTTTCGAATATGATTTATCCTTGAATTGTCAAACCTAATTCTAACTATCTAAACTTGAATCAACTTACATCGCTTTAGTTACCTTTGGTCATGTGTCGTTTGGTAGAGGACTATGTTTTGAATCTAGCAAAAACAAGAGAAACAAATATACCTTGTGACCCCACGTAAACTAATCAACAATCTCTTATTGTGGTGAGTCCTTAGAACGGTCTTAAGGTGAAATCAATGATTAAATCTTGGAAGATAATAAAATTATAATAAATAGAAGGAACTTGATTAAGAAACTCTTCGATCTATCTTACCCATTGAAAATGTAAATAGTATACTTATGTCTATCTCTTCAAGTGAAGCCCGAGTGAAACCTTTAATATTTCTGGTTAGATTCTTAACCCCAATGAAATATTTATTAACAACTAATAAGATCTTAATGATGAATCCAAGATTTAGACAGTCATGTACTGTTTAATAAAAATTTAAAAAATGACCACTTGAAAAGGTAAAACATATATGTTTAAAAGCACAACGTTGTAAACAAATTGATGAAGTTAAGAGCCTTGAGAAATTAACTGCCCTCCTAACAAATGAATAAGTTAATCAAGTAAATGAATGTAACGACCCAAAAATCCACACACACGAACAACACAATAAAAGACAGGATAAATTTTTTTGACTTGCTTCGACACATAACACGACACAACATGTCGTCACAAGGTTACAACCAACTCTAGGAACCACTTGTTACAGGGATGACCACAAGGTCAGCACGGAAACGTTCACACCCAAAAGGATAATACATTTTTTTTATTTTTGACAAGACAACATAGAAGTCCAATCACAGAACACACTTACAGTTAGGGCCAACCACAATGAGATATTCTTGAGGGTTATTTATTTTAAAAGGACATCTTGCAATTCTTAGCTTATGTTTTCAAGGAGGCTCAAGATATGATTCATATAATTCAACTTGCCAAGCCAAGTTTATTCCTTTGACACTGAGTAATTATCTTTAAATCTTCTCTATTATGACATTTATTTGCTTAATTTGTTTATCAAGAAAAAGGAGTATTTAAATTCCACAAGGCCATCTGCTCACCACTAACGCTACTAAGATTCGTTCTTGCCCACAAGACAACATGGTTTTAAGTTCAACACACTTAAGAGAAGTGATACAAGGTGCCTTGGAAAAGGGTTAGAGGGAGAAGGTCGAGATGAAACATCTTTAGGGCCTCATTAGTTATTGTCAGTATTTAATTGAAGCTAGAGCTCTTAACCAGAATTATCAACAACTTTACTTAGGCTTCGCTAAAAGTATTAACAAGGAGTAAAAATTTACTTTCCAAATGGCGGTGATAAAGATGGTGAGGTCTGAAATTTGTTTTCTCTGGCTTATTAAATCTTATCATCTTCAAACAACTAATAGTTCATTTCACCTTAGGGTCATTTTACAAATTTCACCATAAAAGGAATAATGTTCACTAGAGGAGCTAGGGTTATCATGTTATAAAGTTTACCTACAATGATAGTCTTGCCCTTGTTTACTTAAAGAATTTCTTGCTCTCAAGTTGGTGACCCCTACGTTACTTTATTTGAATACAACTTTTAATTTAACTTCCAGAAGTATTAAACAATCCCATGTTAGTTTACTTATGACACCTTATTACTAAGCCATATCAAGGTTTAACTCAAAATTTACTCTCAAGGCAAGGTTAGTAGCAACACTCATTTACAAGAACAAAAAAGATTACATCAATTCTTAAAATACTGATACTCCAACAAAGTCACTCAACAACAATAACAAAATTTTCTTATAATTTCAATGATGGTCAAACAATACAATGTTTCCAAAGTTCATATGACAAAGTCCACAATACTTTATACTAAGACATTAATCCTCTTTTAAACTTTCCACTGGACGTTAACAATAGTTGAACAACATAAAAAGGTTTCGAGCAAAGGAACTTCTCAACTGAGGTTGATGACAAAAGTCTACAAATCTATCCCTCATCTACACGCAAAATCCATCTGCAGCAAATTTTCTACAAGAGTCAGTTCACGAGAACTGAGCAAGATAAGGCTACACAAAACCACCATAACTATTATCTAACAATACCACGAAAAGGAAGCACTTTATTACAAGAATTGGTTCAAACCTCTAAACACTATCAACACATCAAGTTATAATAAAGTCTTCATCATGCCAATCAAAGAAGGAGAAGACCTTGTACTTTAGTTAGGAGTAAAAGCAACGAAAGTATAGCAATCATAAGAGAATGGCCCTTGGCCCTATAAGGAGAAAACAAATAATCTAGCAAAAAAATAGAATTCCCATCAAGTAAGTAATTAAACCATAATTACAAGATTAAGATTTGATATATACACCAACCATCTAGAAATTTATCAAAGGTACCAAACGCATAGACTAAATTAATATATTTCTAAAAGAACAAGAGTTGATCGCCCAAGAAAGGGGAACCACGGGTTTCAAAAATTAACACAAAAAGCCATGTATAATTGAGTTTCAAATCGAAATCAAATAAAGTATACACACAACATAATTTTCGAGTGAAATAAAAGTATATTAGTTTTGACCATTAACTACAAAGATTTTCCAATAATCCAAGAAGGGTCAAAGTCTTACAAAGCAAGTAAAGCAAACACACGGAGAAGAAGGGGGTTCCATCCAACAAGAGTATATAATAATTTCATCAACAAATATTTATAACGCTAAAGATTTTCAAACCTCCACTATAATACGAATGTTTGGTTAACTTAAAATAAATTACCCATATCCCAAAACAACCATATTTTACGGCAACCCTTGGTAACACGACAAATAACCGTCACACAAGTAGATACAAACATAATTTCTAAGTGAAATTATCAAAACAAAACCTTCCACTATGAATCCATAAGACTATCAAATGAAAGATGAGTTTTTCCCGAAGGTTAATCACATTTAAGGAAATTTCCATCACAAACTATTACGGCATTACGTGCATAAAAACCAACCAATATTAATTAATAGCGTTAACAACGCAGAAGGAGAAATAATGCAAGCTAGGAAGAATAGAAGAGCGCAATCAACAACAATTCCGAGAGGGGGATTAGACCAAATCTATTCTAGTGTCAACGAGGTAATCGGATTCGCACAATGAAACCTCAAGCTTAGTTGATCCGAAAAGCTAGTTATGGTTCAAGTTGATAGGGATGGTCAAGGTACTTCTTGAGGATGGCCTTAAAAGCCTAGAAACAAGATGAAAGATAGTATAAGATTCTAAACATGTGAGATGGCAAAACACATTGCACACAAACCTTTTCATTCTACCAGTTTTAATACCAAAACTCTAAGCTTGCTAGCCCACACATTGCTCACACAATCCTACAACCTTTCTTTCTCGATGCCAAAAGGTTATCAAAGGACTTGCAAAGGGCTAACAAAAATGTCAAAAGAAAACTTGGTTGCTAGGGAGGAGCTTCATAGTTATCGTAATCTTTTCTTCCATAATATCGAAAATACTAGTTGATCAACATAATAACTCCGTTTGCCTCAATCGCAGAAAGAATTAATACATAAACAATCTATCTTAGGAAGGTCTATCATTCGAGTAAGAGAAATATAACATTTAGAGTGAGAGGGCACACACATCCTTTCGACCAACATTCATCAAAAAATATTGATAAAAGCTAAAACAAGAAGAAATCAAGCGAAAGTGAAATCTCCCATCATGACATCCAATTCCGACATATCAAAGCAAGGAAAAAGTGGTTCAATTTCACTTTAAAATCAGCAATAATTGTAAATACAATAGCAGAGAAAGGTGTAGAAATATCTTTCCTGCTTTTCTCCAGCTTCAACAGGTCAAGTCTGGAGACTTTGATACGGCCAGAATGTCCATAAATTTTTTTCCAAAAAGTTTCTCTCAATGAACAAAACCATCTTTTTCAACTTTTCCAAGTAGCATATATATACTAGTTGATCAACATAAAAAACTCAATGCAAGGTATAGTCACCCTTCATTCGGAAGCTTTTAGTAGCCTTTTCGACCAACATATATAAAAGCTAAAACAAGAAGAAACAAGTAGAAAGGGGAAATCTCCCATGGCATCAATACATGCTTGTTTATGTCTGTAGAAATATCTTTCTGTTTCTCCATATCATGAAAAATTGTGATTCAAACATCTTTTCAAACTTTTCCAAGTATTGTCATCATAAAAAAAATGCGGTTATTACCCTTTGGAAGCTTTGTAGCCTTTGGATATACATCTCCCATGGCCAATACATGCTTGTTTATGTCTAACATCATAAATGCGCATTAAGCCTCTAACACATCGCATGCCTCAACTTGATAAACTTGTATGTCAATGTCAACCCATATATTTGTGTCCCAGATGGAAATCTGTCCAATGTTGTAGGGAGGGGAAGAAGAACTGATTTGACAGGCCGATATGGAACTCTGACTTTTGTCAAAATTGCAACAGGAGCAAGTGTCTCAGTTGATAAGGCCTTCACATCAATCTTGGTAGGTGCATCAAAACCAGAAAGAAGAATCTCTTCCTTATTTGCACTAATTCCATGGAATTCGACCTCCAAATCTACAAGCGTTGTTGCATGACTACCATTTCCACTAGACCAGAACTGAGCTATAGTTATTTCCACTGTTCGACCACTTTCAACTCTATGGCTGAAGCTTTTCAATGATGGAGACAAGAATGTTACAACACTCTCCCACTGAAGAGATCGACTTTTAGGACAAATCTGAAGACAGTTAATAAAAAAACATCGAGGAGTGTCAAAACCAGAAGCTCGCATGGTAGCCTCCACCCATGTAGAACCAATTGGAACTTCAATAAATCTCCGCTCAATGTGACCTGCTAAAAAGGACAACCCTGAAAAAGCAGTTGCTGGAGGATTCATTTTTAAGGATATAGGTTTTATTATTGTCACAGGTACTCTAAATAGAGGACCACGCAATGGGGCCTTGCAATCTATACCGTAGACTTCAAAGTAATGCACTCCTTCAGAAAGGGAAGTTGGATCTACAAGAACATTGAAGTTGTTTCCACTGTGCGTGAGAAGGATATATTCAGGGACCTTTACCACTTTAGCATTACTAGATTTTATATGAATGCATTCCTCAAAAGGAACTAATATCTTTAACTTGTCAGCATCTTCATGAAACTTTGGCTCAACCTGTACAATCCACTCACTAAACAGATCCAACAGAAGCAAACACGCTGATCATTCTCAGCATCTCAACAACACAACCCACTACACTAAACAGATCCACCTCTATGAGATCCTCTTCCATGGGTTACATCGTAGAACAAGCAAGGTCTCAGTAGAGAATCTTTGCAATAATTTTCATCAGGTCTCCTGGTAACACTCTTACTATCACTTAATCGATTTTGATAAAAAAATACCTTGAAGGAGAATCCCGAATTTGAGGATGCAGTCGATACTGAACAGATGACAACATAGTTGGACAACCTGCTTGTTGGAGGCGCTCAAAAAGGATTCTACTTTACTGTAACGTGCCTGCTGCCAGGTTAAGCACTGTTGCAGTCGGTGTTGTGGATATCCGGCAAGAACACACCTCGCAGCACCCAAGAAAGTGGAGGTAACACGCCTGCTCCCCCAGCCTGAAGCTCCATCTACACCCACGCGCACAGGAAGGAAGGAAAATTACAGCAAGGCAGAGACAGGAAGAAGACACCATGACAGAGAAGGTTCGTGGCAGGAACAGAACAACACTACGCAAAAGGACCAAAACAACACTCAAAAACATTTTCCCTCCATCAATGCCTACAGCTCAAGAAAGACGCGCCTCCCAACCATACGCATTGAATAAAGGATCCAAATGAGATCCAGGTGAGGAAAAACGGGACTCCACCGACTCCCATCTCCCTCACGCAAGGACAAAAACATAAATTACCACCCACTGCCAGCTACAACCTAGTTGACTGCATTCTTACTTCAATTTCCATCCTGATATGCCACACAATGCTTATGTTTTCATTGAGAGAAAGATTGTATTATCTAATTCAGGCCAATCACCCTTGCGGTCAATTAGGAAAATGGTCCTACTTTGACAATTCAAGTATATCTTGTCTTTTAGGAAGATAGCTACAAAGCCAACCCCATGATTTGAAGCTCGGACACAAGACATAATGATTACCTCACGCTCCTGGCTCTGAAAGGCATCTACCGTAATGATATATAAACCTTTTCCTTCATCAGATTTGAGGACAGCATCAAACTCTCGGTGCAAACATTTCAGCTGTAGCTTGTAAGGTGTGATAATTCCAACAGAAACCTTTATGCCTGCCAACTTAGTGACTCGTTGAAGAAGCTCATATAATTGCAAAGCTAGGTAAGGGAAAAAAAAATATAATAATGGCGCATAGGCTAGGAGAAGAGTAAGATAAATGTTTTCTTCATTCAGTTGGGTGGAATGCATTAACTACACAAGACTAGCCACAACGACCTCCTCCTTCCAATCTCACGCAAAAGGACAAGAATGTAACTTCGAAATTCGATGCCGAATAGGGCATTACATGAAGAAACCTCTTACCACCCAATAATTGGTTTACACTATATATTAACATTAGCAAGGTAGGGGAAAATTCTTCAAAGGAAACATGAATTTCAGATTATCCTAACATGATTCCTCTGGGAAAAGAAAAGAATTTAAGAGTACTTATAGCTAAAACATGATTCTAAAGAAACTTTCTATGGGAAGACCTTGTTTGTAAAATTGCATATTTTGGATGAACCATTGTGTCCTAAGTGTGTGCCTCATGTTTATCTGTAACCAGTGTGGGTCCGTGTTGTGGAAATCATGTCATTAGCTGGTTGTATTCCCTGGATAACTTGTGTAGTGTCGTATTATCTTCAAGCAAGTCAAAAAAAATTATCCTGTATTTTATTGTGTTGTTTAATGTGTTTGAGTTGGTGGGTGTTACACTTGGTATCAGAGCATAGGTTCATGCTCTCGAACCTCTGGGCCAAATTGGAGTTATGATGGTGTTGCATGATGGTGATAGTGCTACATGATGGGTTGCATGATGGTGATAAATATTGGAAGAGTAATGTGTGTTAAGAGTGATGTGATCTATGTCGTAATTGTGATAGTGTGAACGCACATGATGTGTATGTCACTTAGTGCATATTTGTTATCATGTTGATGTGCTGGGGATGGGAGCATTCTCTCTCCTTCTTGTGGATTCTATGAAGAGTTCACGTGTGAATTACTGCTTGTGATGTGTGAAAAGAATTCTAATGTGGATGACAGAGTGTTGGAGCATCATGGAATATTGTGATATGAGGGTGTGTCCATGTGTTGTATGACTAGATTGATGTAAAGTGAAATGAGATGTATCAGGATGTTTTTACCATGTTTTGAAGAAATGTGTGTACCACCTTGTTATGTAGCAATTAATGTTATGGTTGTGATGTTACTATGTTCATCATATGTATGATTTGTGTAATATGTAACGATTCATGTCGTGATTTAGGGGCATACGGTGAGCATATGAACCCTATTGTATAGTGATTGCACTTACGGTGCAGAATGTGGTAAAGTGATGTAATGCACCCAGTGAATGTATGATTGTGATCTACCCTATATATGTACCATACGTAAGACGTTATGGTAGTTATGTGTGTGCCACCATTATGTTAGTGATGTTGTTGTATGTTATGTTGTGAACCTTACGCTAACCGACCCTAAAGGAAATCGGTAAAGTGTGTGTTTAGAGTGAGGAAAGGTGTACAGTTGACCAATCAATAGAGCCAACCTTAGGCTTAGTAGATGGTGGACCGTGCTCCTCTCTCTCTCTCTCTTTATGTGGTTGTTTTATGGATACAACCTTAGTGTAGCTATGACTGTGTTTAGCCTTGTAGAAGTGGTGGCGGGATGATTCAGATAGAGGTGATGACAATTGTACTATTGATATTTTATTTTGCGAGCTGAGGCTCGATGTTCCGAGTGCCAGCAACTCATTGAGTACCCCCTTGGTGGCCAGATAAGGCCACATAGTCATTGTAATGTGCTATTATTATATATGTATTTTATTTGTAAATTGAACTTTTTATGTTATTTCCGCAAGGACCAGCAATTTTCTTGATTGTCATGTTTTACATTTTGGGCATTTCCTTGGTTTTGGTACTAACATGCGATTTTGACACTAACTATGGCCATTTGGCCATTTATTTTGATTGGTTTTGGATCTTCTTTTAAATTTTAAGATTTTACCGCCTTGCCCAAGGCTTGTACCTTGCCACTTGGCATTTGGATCGGATTGCTATGTTGGTTCTATTGTCATGATGTGTGGAATAGGGTCATGGGATGCACCATGGAATGGTTGGACCTATGGACTGCTTCGTTGTATGGGGGTACACCCCAAGGAGTTATAGATAACTAGCGGGTTGTTGAACCACGCGTTATTATGTCACTTGGGTTAGGAGTGTTCGAACCCTATGTGTCTTGGGCCATGGGGACAACCGGCCTCCTTGAGGGAGTCATAAGAGACTTGAGGGAGGCATAAGAGATTTGAGGGAGGCATAAGAGATTTGTGTGTATGATTGGTGTTTTAGGATATATGTTGAGTTATTGTGATGTTTTGGTGGTGGTTTTATGATGTATGTGTTACTCATGTTAGTTGGATATGTTTTGTGATGTTGTGGATATGGCATTGATGCCCTTGTTGACCCTATGTACATATAGCTATTTTTGTGAGTTAAGTAAAATCTTCATCTGTGGAATTGTGGAAATTTCAGGTTGTTGTAGTATACTTTTATTTTCTCGAGCATTATTTATCAGTCATAGTGGTGTGACAGGTACTATGTTATGTAGTCCGTGCATGTTACCCTCCGTATATTGACTAATCTCTTATGATGTGGTACTGTCTTGAAGTATGTACTTGTATGTTTGTGAAATTGTAGTGTCTTGTATGACCCCTGTAGGGTGTTTTATTAGCAGTTCATGTTGGACACCCACAAGAATGGATAAACTAAAACTCTACAACAATGAAATTTTAAAAAGAACTAAAACTAGAAATAATGATAATGGAAAGAGACTAATGAAATGATGAATAAGAAAGAACTGCCAATCTTCACGAAACTTGAAAGTTAAAATTTCTACCAAATATTCCCAAGGCCACCCCATGGCCATGCTTTTGCGTCTGAAATCTTAACCTTAGAGCGTACCTTCACCCTTATCTGTTCCTTGTTGCTTACCATTTCTTTTTCTCTATGTTATGTCACATCGAGGATGATGCTTTCTTAAGGGGAGGAGAATGTAATGCCCCATTCATCATTGCTCTTTCTCCTTCGACGTTGTGTTGCTAAGTGTTAAATGTCGTTTTTTTCTCGATCATTAGAGGATTCACCTTTCCGCAGAGGATAATTAGTTGTTCTCCCTCTTCATCATGCCTACTTGTGTTGGTGTCGATGTTTTCTATTGCTAGCGCCCGCCCCCCCGCATCGTCCCTTATGTTTTCCTCTATTAAAGGCAAACCATGTTCTAAATTTGTCTAACTTGTTTGTTGGCCCTTGTTAATATGATTAGTAATTATTATTAATTTGTAATAATAATACTAAAAAAAAATGTAATAATATTATTAATTTAATTATCGATCGATGATAACGTCACTATCTTATTGTCGATTGTTATCAATGTTATTGTTAATTATTGATAAACGATTTTATTGGTTCGTTGGTCACTTCGCGGACCAAGCCTCTGTTTGCACAAGAGGAGGAGCTTGTTCGTGGATGAATCCATTTCTTGGGAGGTGGTGTTCGTGCTTGCATTTAATTTTTCCCATGGCCTTCTAGATGCTTGTTTATACCTTATATTATAGAAATTTATTGGTAAGGTAGTGGAGGCATCCACCCACCTTGCCACTTTGAAGACACTCCACTTTTTATTTTTATCAATCCTCCCTGCTGGCCGAATGCACTACCGTGTTGTGTTATGTTGACCTGCTATCCATTAATGGTAATGTGTTGGGCATTCTTGGTTCATTTAACTACCTTAAAACTTGCCCACCGCATTTAAGACTGTATTTTTAATTCTTTTTTTGGTAGGAGTCTTGTTTTTGTAGTGGTGGAAGCGCCTTTCTCCCTGGTTGGTGGCAGACAACATTGATTGGGATGGTTGTCTCATTGATTGTTTTGCCTCGGATTCCTACTTTAGCCTGCACCTGGTTCTCCTGTTAATGGCCGCTTAGACTATTCCTCTGTTCCATTATTTTATTGGGGGCCTAAGCAAAAGAATGAGATGAACATGTAGCTGAAGGAGAACTGAGAGGAGAGAATAGGAGAGCAAGTTGAAGGTGGTGGTGGTAGGAGGCAACATAGCTAGTCTGGCATGTGTACACGCACTTCTCTTGGCATGATGTAAGCAATTGATTGTCCTTGAGAAGCTCAAACCTTGACATCTACTGGAGCAGGCGCTTGGCATGTAACTGTGCACCTAAATGCCTGAAAGGAACGTGGCCGCATAGACTGTTTTAGCTGTGGTTTCTAGCTGACTGGGGTTGTGTTAAGAAATGGGGCGCTGAATGTTTTTGTAGATAAATGCTTTCGAATGGTTGCAGCCTCCTACTTCCTTCCTTCCTGCTTCGTGATTTCAGAGAAATGATTAATAGTGGGGCGCAAGTTTTTTTAACAAGTTCTTTGTCCTTTCAACATGCCCTAGACTTTGTGTATCCTGTGCATGCCAAGTTTAGTTTTCTACGTGGAAAAGTGTTGGTGGAGGAAGTCTTGTGGGGATAGTGTGGAAAATATTGGAGTGTATTCTTCCATGGAGTTCTGGCCACTTTCTTTTGGATCTCAATCTCCTTGATTTCCTCCCTAGGCATGTGCAGCTAGAGCATGGACCAGTTCTTTCTCCTGATGCTTAGGATTTCATGATGGTGGAAGGCACATTTTCCTTGGCTTAGACTATAACCTACTCAAGCCATGATGACTGTTCACGTGAAGAGTTCTGGTGCATAGTCCTTGTTTGGCTGGGACATTGTTATTTCTTCCTATTTTCTAGTTGCTTTGCTGGGAGGATGTCATTACCCTTGTCAAGCTCCTTCTAGCACTGGCTGCGTGAATGCTGGTAAAGACAACTAGCCATTTGGGACACCTGTGGGTCATTTTTCTATATCCTTTTGTGCTCATCTTTTGTATGTGGCATCCCTAGAAACCACATCTCTTTGAGGCACTTTATCAAACAATTTATCTTCCTTCTGGTTTTACTCTTCCACATTTTACATGCAATACAGGGTGCTGCAACTGAAGGGTGGGCTGAGCAGGTTGGGCATTGTTTCGTTGGTCATTTATGGTGGGAGAGGGGTCTTAGCTCAAGCCATTTGTGCACAAATTTCTATCAGTGTTGTCCTAGAGACCACCTTTCCTTCAAGGTGTTGTGGATCTATGTTTTGGGGACTCCATACCTAGCCATAACTTGCTGCCTGCCAAATTACACGTGAGAAGAGTGTGGATGACCCAACAGGCTGGAGGACAAAGTGGAGTGTGGGCTTGAGATGTTGTTGCAGACCCTATCCATCTTGTGCTCGACTACGGGAGATTAATCAGGCACGATATTCTCTATACCATTGAGTCTTATGTTGTTATTTAAATGATTCATTAAATGACCCTGCTCTTCATATAAATGTCTTGTGTGATGGTATGTTGTGTGGTTTCCACTTCCCTTGCTCTTTCATATTTTCTGGGAGGATATTAGTTTTCGCATTAGAAATGACCATGCTGTTTGAAGCCTTTTATATTGTTTTCTGGGTTTTAATAAATATTAGTTGGGTCAACTTTGTTCTTAAGACTAATAAAATAAAAGAGGTGGGGGTCCTGTAATGAAAATTCCTAGTTCTTTTTTATGGTCTCACGATTTGAATGTTTTATCAAACATTGTTGTTTGACTCAATTTTATAGTGCCTGTTTCCTTTGGATACTTGTTTCGGTTCGAGATCTGTCATTCTGGCTTATGTTGGGTATTTTGAAATAGCAATTGAGTACTATAAGTGCATTGTGTATAGGTGAATGATGTTATTCCTGTCTCTATATTTTTCTTTTAGTTCATTTTAGGTTCTAGTTACTCTCCTCGGTTGGCTTAGTGTGTGCTTAGCTTGTTAGGATAAAATATTATTATCATAATTAATTATGCATAGTTTAATTATTTAATTAATTTTATTAATTAAATAATAATGTTTATTTTGTTATATGGTTCATAAACCATATTTGTCTTTTATACATGCTGTTATATTGTTTTGAACAATATATTTTTATATCTAATTGTTGCTTCCCGGATGTTATTGGAAGCTTGTTCATTTTGGAATTTGGTTGCACCTGTGCAACTTAATCTCCCGTGTGTATTTGGCTATGCAATATCTATAAATATTGCAGCCCATTCTCTGTAAAGGTTGGTTGATTGAGATTAATAAAGTTAATCAGGCTTCCATCCTTATTTCTCAATCTTCATTTGGTACCAGAGTGAATTGAAGCTCCTGGCAAGGTTGGAGAAGGTTGCAGAAGAAGGAGAATTCATGGAGAAGAAATCTACAACAAAAGGAGAGCCAGTGCTGCCTCCTGCAGCTTCCCAGAACCCCCTGCAAACCCACAACCTCTTGTTCAGTTCCAGGTGTTTGGAACGTAATTTTTTTGCACTGGTGCACTCAGCACCAGGCAAAATTTGTTGCAGGCAGCCATTGTTGGATTTGTGAAGTCTGAATGAAGGAGTGGCCTGAAATCATAGTGTTGATGAACAAATGAAGGAGCGGCCTGCAATCATACACCACGCACCCGCACACAAAAAAAAAAAAAAAAAAAAAAGCGGCGGGTCATCATCGACTCAGAACCTCATTCACGTTTTGCTCCACACGGCCACCATTGCATTGCCTTCAGTCCTTCATGCCTCCTCCCTCCAACACCGACCCAACCATGTTAAGAAAGCAGCCCCGCTAAGCCATCCTGTCGCTTCTTACCCCGAAGAAGGAAGAGAAACCCGCCGCCGCCTTTGCTCCCAAGAAGCCTGCTCCCGCCGCTAAGCCCAAGAAGGCTGCAACTCCAAAGAAGCCAAATGGCCCTAAGCCATTTTATCGAGTAGCGACCTGCACAAAAATCTAGAAGTTTTATCAAACTATCTACAAATGCGGCTCGACACGGAGGAAGAGTATTAAAAAAATGGCCAAAGGAAAGGCAAACAAAAACAATAAGAAGGAGATAAAGCGGCTGCATTTTCAAGTTTGAAGATCCATTTTTTATGCAAAGCTAAACCTAAAAACGCCTCTCACCAGCATGTGACACGTGGAGCATCTACCAGGTCTCATTTTCAAAAAGGTAAGTTGATTCTACCTTTCATTAAATACAAATTTGTTCATTTCCATACCAAGCACCCTTAAGTGGCCAAGTTGGATAGAAGGAAAGCCTTAGAAGTGAGAGGTGCATGGTTCAAATCCCACCCCCAACTTCATATTTTGCATTTGGTAGATTTTTTGGCAGAACTGCTAAATTTAGCAGAGTTTTTGAATTTAGTTATAACTAACTAAATTTAGCAGAGAAATCCCTAATTTAGGGTAAAAAAATTTCTCCCATTCGGCCTCATTTTTCATTTTGGACATTTTTTGCAAAAGGAGACCCATCTAAAAATTGCATTTTCAGCTATTTTTTTGCAATTTTTAGCATTTTGGGTCATATTGGGCTCAGGAGGCCACCAGACCCTGAAATGCAAAATTTTTGCCTGCCATTCAAATTGTATAGTTTTTTTAATGTAAATTGTATATCACATATTGTACTAATTTACAGGTTACCATAGTCAACTGCAAACTTTGTAACTTCTCAAAAACTGGCATAATTGTAATCACAAACAATAAAAAAATTGGTTCTGTAACACTCACGAGATCCTAGATCTCATTCGCAGCATTTGGTATATACGGTGCCTCTGGGAAGCACTTACGGGTAAAGCCATCATGACTACTACTACAATTAACACCTAATATAGCTGCAACAACGTCATCCTGGGCATCCTCCCTATAAATCGATGGGAGTAATAAGTTCACAGTGCACACACTATGAACCATCCCATCCGTCTGTGAATGATTACAAGACATAAATTCAAACTGAGAAACTATCCGAGTATATAGCGAAGTTACGTGCATGTATGAGGATATTTCTTTGAGCCGGTGTCAATAATCGCACAGACCCCATCAATATTGTCTTGGTACCACATATTGAATTCTTTCATGTACGTTAACGCCTCTTTCACGTATCGTCGAGTATATAGAAAGGGTGAGCTTCTTCCACATACCGACGGGTATATCGGAAGGGCGCGTATATAGAAAGGTTCGGTATATCGGACTGATGGTATATAGATTGGGAGACCTAATACCTGGAGTGATAAGAGCCAAACCCTGTCAGTGATCTCTACAAAATGGGCACCAATGCCCCCAAATTTTTTCTTCTAGATTCACAATTTCTCAGAGGAAGCAACTATGCTGCATGGAAGACAAAAATAAAGACACAACTTGAGTTTGAAGAAATTTGGCCTATTGTGACTGGTACTCTAACCAGATCAACAACTGATACAACACAACAATGACAGTTTGATAGAGCAGAAAAGCAAAACTCATCATCTTGTTTGGAGTGTCCGACGATGTGCAAGCCCACATTCGAGATGCCACAATAGCAAAAGAAGCGTGGGATAAGTTGAGCACAATATATGAGGCCAAGAACAAGAATGTCATACTAAATTTGCAGAGTCAGTTACATACATTGAAGTTCAAGAAAAATGAGAAAATTGAAGCTTTCCTAAGAAGAGTTGCAGAGTTGAGGGCTTCACTTCTAGCCCTAGGAGAAGAGGTCAAAGATGAATCTCTCATTCCCATTAATCTAAGAACTCCCCTTCTTCTTACCACATTTTTGTCACAACTCTAAACTTGTCAGATACGACAATTAGTTTTGACAAGCTGGTAAACCTACTGCAACAAGAGGAAGCAATGCACAATAAGGATGATGAAGAGGAGAAAGCACTATCTTCACATCAAAAATGGAAAGGAAAAGGTAAAGGAAAACCTAAATCCTATCAGAAGTCCCAACATCAGAATCAGTATCATGGGGACAATCAATAGAAGAAGCAATGTCCAATTTGCAAAAGAGGACATGATTTAAAAGATTGTTGGTATAACACTTATAAGAAAGGTTCATCAAGCAACTCTGGACCACAACAACAACAATATTACAAGGGAAATTCTAACAACTATCACAGGTAGAAAAAGGGGAACTGGAAAGAAGACCCCACCAAAGAAGGTAATATTGCTGAGAAATAAGAACAGTCAGACAATGAAGACTTCTTGTTCACTGCTTGATCAAGTGAACCATCCACGTCATCTAGTGATGTCTAGTATGTTGATTCGGGAGCCACTCGACACATGACCGGCCACAGAGATTGGTTTATTTCAATGAAGGACACGCCATTGAAAAATCATGTTTCGTTGGGAGATGATTCTTCATATACAGATTCGAGTGGGATTGGAAACATTTATCTACCCCTTGGTTCATGCAAATGTAGACTATCGATGTCCTATATGTCCCCGGTTGACAAAGAATCTTCTTTCATAAGTCAACTCCTAGATCACAACCTGAAAATTGACTTTGATAGTCAATCTGACAAGAAAACGTGTTTGATTCGAGATAAATCCAGAGGCTCGAAAATAATTGCAAAAGCCTCAAATGTGGGACGTATGTTTCAACTTGATTTCATTCACAAAAATGATCAAGCACTTGTGGCTAAAAACTCCACCTCAGCCCAGTTGTGGCATCGGAGATTTGGTCATGTAAGTTTCAAATATCTCGAAACACTTCGCTGGTGTAATATGGTACATGGGCTACCATCTCTTCAGAAGGATACAAACAAGTGTCCTCACTGCTTAGTAGGAAAACAACACAGAGTTTCATTCTAGAGGAGTACATTCCAAGCTCATGGTAAACTTGACCTGGTTCATACCGATCTTTGCGGTCCACTGCAGCCAAGTCATTCTAGGTTCTAGTACTTCATGCTTTGTGTTGACGACTATTCATGGAAAATGTGGATTTTTTGTCTTCGCAAGAAAATTGAAGCCTTTGAAACATTCAAAAAGTTCAAAGTTACAGTTGAGAAAGAAACTAGTCATCACATCAGAACTCTCCGCTCAGATCGAGGGGGGGAATTCACTAGTGATGAGTTCAGAGACTACCTACAAACTCATGGGATTCATCGACAAATGCCTCCTCCACACACACCACAACAAAATGGTGTTGTTGAGAGAAGAAATCATACTATCATTGAAATGGTGCGATGCATGATCGATGATTCCAGACTTGCAAAGACATTTTGGGCGTATGCAAAAACGGCAGTGTATTTGTTGAACAGAGCACCCACAACTTCTTTTGATGGAATTACACCACAAGAAGCATGGTCAAAAAGAGAAGCATGGTCAAAAGGAAAACATCCATTGCACACCTCAGAGTATTCGGGTGCAAAGCAAGCATGCACATACCCAAACAGAATAGAAAAAAATTGGACATGAAGTCACAAAAACTCATCTTCATTGGGTACAGTGAAGAGACTCTTGGGTATAGATTGATGGATCCTAAGACCAGAAAAGTCTACACAAGTAGAGATGTTGAGTTTTTTGAGAAGAAGGAAGCAGAGGCTCCTCCTCCTGACTCACATGATGTAGACATTCCACCAGTTATAAAAACAGAAGCTGATGTTCCCTCAGATAATGAAAGTGATGATGGGGATGATGGTGGTGATATGATAGAACCATGACCCATGGGAATAGCTCAGCGTATGCCCAAGTGGTGTACTAGCACATTACGAGATGCAAGAATGGATGTTCCACCGGATACATCCACCCCTGGACCACAGACTCACAGTAAAGCAAGAGAAGAAGTTAACTTTTCTTTGATGAGTAGAGTTATTGAATCAGATGAGCCCTCTACAGTCCAGGAAGCCCTACAGTCAAAAGCTTGGAAAGATGCCATGGATTCTGAATATCAATCAGTGATGAAAAATAACACTTGGTAGCTTTTCGATCTTCCACTAGGGAAGAAACCCATTGGATGCAGATGGATATTCAAAACTAAGTACAAAGCAAGACTTGTAGTAAAGGGGTATGCAAAAAAAGAAGGCATTGACTATGAGGAGACATTTTCTCCCACATCTAAGATCAAAATGATCAGGATGATCTTTGCTCTAGCTGCTCAGTTTGGACAGAAAGTTCACCAAATGGACGTAAAAAGTGTCTTCCTAAATGGAGATTTACAAGAAGAAATCTACATGACTCAACCTAAGGGATATGTTGTACCTGGTCAAGAAACAAAGGTATGCAGACTCAGGAAATCTCTGTATGGCCTCAAACAGGCACCCTAGGCATGGTACATCAAGATTGATGAGCATCTCAGACAACATGGATTTGTTAGAAATCCATACGATCCCAATCTCTACCTCAAAAAGCAAGGGGGGGAGATGGTGATTGTTGTTGTCTATGTCGATGATCTAGTCATCACTGGCAGTTTAGTGATGATGATCGATGCAACAAAGAAATATCTTAATCGATCGTTTGACATTACCGATCTCGGGCTGATGCACTATTGTCTTGATTAGAAGTATGGCAGAAAGAGAATCATATTTTTGTTTCTCAAATGAAATATACCAAGACTATGCTTGAGAATTTTAGGACAATGGATTGCACACAAATTTCTACACCTATGGAGAACAAATTACAGTTATCTCATTTAGATCCATCTCCTGAGGTAAGTGCCACTCTCTATCGGCAGCTGATTGGGAGTCTCATTTACCTGACCTACACTAGACCAGATATCAACTTTGCAGTAAGTTATCTATCCAGGTTCATGCAAGAACCCAAATTTTTCATTGGAAAGCAGCAAAGTGCATTTTGAGATATCTCAAAGGATCAGTGGATCTTGGTCTAGAATACAAGAAGAATGAAAAATTATTCTTGACTAGATATTCAGATTCAGATCATGCAGGTAACATTGATGATAGAAAATCCACTTCTAGATTTGTATTCTTTATGGGATCTAGACCAATATCATGGGGAAGTAAGAAACAAAACTTTGTTTCTCACTCTTCCATAGAAGCTGAGTATCATTCTCAGAGAAGTTGTCTATGAAGCGATTTGGCTACGTCGCATACTGGAAGGACTTGGAATACCACAGGACAAACCTACTACCATGTATGTAGACAATGAAGGTGTACTCAAACTTATTTGCAATCCAATTTCTCACGAGAGAACAAAGCACATTGAGGTTCAGGTTGATTTCATACGCGAACATGTGTTGAAGCACAACATCCAGCTTCAATTTTTTCCAACTGCTGAACAATGAGCAGATATTTTCACAAAGTCACTTGCACGTGATAAGTTTGAGTTGTTCAGAGAGTTTCTCTCCTCATCTCTTTAGAAAATGCACAATTAAAGGGGGGAATGTTAGGATAAAATATTATTATCCTAATTAATTATGCATAGTTTAATTATTTAATTAATTTTATTAATTAAATAATAATGGTTATTTTGTTATATGGTTCATAAACCATATTTGTCTTTTATACATGTTGTTATATTGTTTTGAACAATATATTTGTTTGTATCTAATTGTTGCTTCCCGGATGTTATTGGAAGCTTGTTCATTTTGGAATTTGGTTGCACATGTGCAACTTAATCTCCCGTGTGTATTTGGCTGTGCAATATATATAAATATTGCAGCCCATTCTCTCGTAAGGTTGGTTGATTGAGATTAATAAAGTTAATCGGGTTTCCGTCCTGTTTCTCAATCTTCATAGCTTGACTAATTTTTGAATTGACCCAAGATGGTATTACACTTTGAAACTAGGTTAGTTACTTTTTATTTGTAAATCCCTCGAAGAACTATTTTATTCTTCCAGCGTCATGTTTGATCTTCATAATTTGGTATCAGTTCATGTTCACCGTTTGGAGATTCTTGTCTTTGGAATCATCTTCTCTCCCTTGGTGACTGTTGTATGTCTTGAGGAATGTAGTTGATCCTATGGAATGTCTCCTTGAGATGTTACTCACATCTTTGGGATAGCTTAAAATGTCGGAGTAAATACTCTTTTTCGTACCTTGATTTTGTTTCACATATGTTGGAGGATACGAGATCTACTTGATCATTATTGAGGAAGTTTTCAAATCTTAAAATTGGGATGTTGGTTTTATGCGTAAGAAATTACTCTACGTTTTGCTCCTTAAAAATGTTTAAATTTCATTCTCCTGACTTAGAGGTTGGTGTATTTGGAAACTCATTGGTTGACTAGTTATTGTGATGGTCGTTGTGATATGACCTCCTTGTTGTCATTTTAGTAGAATGGTTATGTGTTGACCAAAAAGGTTGATGTCAACTTGTGTTGATGAAAGATCCTTTAGAAGCTATGTATTCTGTGTTGTGCTCTTGTGAATGATTGAGTAAACCTGCTATAAGATTTATAATGGTTATGTTTGGTCTTGTCAAGTTTGTCCTTTTTTTTCTAAAGAAATTCTCTTTATTAGAAGAAATTTTAATAGAAGGATTGTTAGGATAGGATGTGGCCCATACTGGGTCATTTGTGCGTTTCATCCCTTTTCTTTTCCAATTTATTTATTCTATACTGATATAAAATTAACTATTATAGGCACAACATCTTAATATTATTAAGTCATTTTGGTTTAGATATTCTCATGTCGATTGATTGTTTGGGATCTTACAGTGGAATAGTGAATCCTTGGCTTGGTGAACTAACTTAAACAAATAAGGGCAGATCACATTTGAAACTAATTTTCTTCTTGTAATTGTTTTTGTTTCGAAATGTTATCTTGTTAAAATGATGGTCATTATTGTGATATAGGTGGAATTCATTATGATGGTTTATTAACTTCTCCTATGAGAAAATGATAATTAAATAGAGTTAGTGCCTTCCTTTTTATTTTGACATTTTATGCTTTTGGACAACTCTTTAATTACTCTTGTTTAGACACTTGGATTATTTTCATAAGCAACGGTGCTTTTCTTCCTTGAAACAATTAGATAACAACATATTGTCTTAATGTTATAGCTTTTATCATGCTCAGTTCTTGCGAACTAACCTATGCTAACAAATGTGTAGGAGGATTTCTGGGTAGAAAAGAAAAAAAAAGAAAGAGAAACAGGTGTAGAAAGAGGATTCCGGCTTTCTTAGGAACTCATTATCGTACGAATGATTTTTTTGTTTTAAAACATTGGAATGGAAATTGTGGAGACTATTTAGAAGGCATTGCCTTATAATTTTGTATTGTTCTCATGTAGGTTGTTGTTATCGTTTGAAAGTCAATTTGAGAAATATTATTGTCAATAAGATTAAATGAACTGTTTTTGACATGCGTATCCTTTGTTAAATTTTCACTTTTCGGAATATGATTTATCCTTGAATTGTCAAATATAATTCTAACTATCTAAACTTGAATCAACTTACATCGCTTTAGTTACCTTTGGTCATGTGTCGTTTGGTAGAGGACTATGTTTTGAATCTAGAAAAAACAAGAGAAACAAATATACCTTGTGACCCCATGTAAACTAATCAACAATCTCTTATTGTGGTGAGTCCTTAGAATGGTCTTAACGTGTGAAATCAATGATTAAATCTTGGAAGATAATAAAATTATAATAAATAGAAGGAACTTGATTAAGAAACTCTTCGATCTATCTTACCCGTTGAAAATGTAAACAGTATACTTATGTCTATCTCTTCAAGTGAAGCCCGAGTGAAACCTTTAATATTTTTGGTTAGACTCTTAACCCCAATGAAATCTTTATTAACAACTAATAAGATCTTAATGATGAATCCAAGATTTAGACAGTCATGTACTGGTTTAAAAAAAAATAAAAAATGACCGCTTGAAAAGGTAAAACATATATGTTTAAAAGCACAACGTTGTAAACAAATTGATGAAGTTAAGAGCCTTGAGAAATTAACTGCCCTCCTAACAAATGAATAAGTTAATCAAGTAAATGAAGCAACCTCTTACCACCCAATAATTGGTTTACACTGTATATTAACATTAGCAAGGTAGGGGAAAATTCTTCAAAGGAAACATGAATTTCAGATTCTCCTAACATGATTCCTCTGGGAAAAGCAAAGAATTTAAGAGTACTTATAGCTAAAACATGATTCTAAAGAAACTTTTGTGGGAAGACCTTGTTTGTAAAATTGCGTATTTTGGATGAACCATTGTGTCCTAAGTGTGTGCCTCATGTTTATCTGTAACCAGTGTGGGTCCGTGTTGTGGAAAGCATGTCGTTAGCTGGTTGTATTCCCTAGAGAACTTGTGTAGTGTCGTATTATCTTCAAGCAAGTCAAAAAAATTATCCTGTATTTTATTGTGTTGTTTAATGTGTTTGAGTTGGTGGGTGTTACACTTCTCGTGAAGAACCAGAATAAGAACTTCTACAAAAAACTCTGTCTAAACTATTTTAAATAAAATAGTTATTTATAGACTATATGAAATATCCAGATTTCATATAATATTTATGAGATAAACATGCAAACTTCAAAAATATTTTTATTTCCTACTTTAAAGATATTTATATCTTTGAAACTATTTTTTTATTAATAAATATTAAAACTGCGAAATAGTTCTTTTGCATGTTTTAAAAAAGAGAAACCACTTTTTTAGATATGATTTATTTATTGCTAATTTAATATTAAATACATTGCACGGATTGTTTTCAATATTAATATTGAAAAGTTCTTTGTTTAGAAAACTTTTATCTCTTAGACACCATTATAGTTTTTGTATTTAGGATACATGCATTTGAATATTAATTTATATGTGGGCCCATCCATACCATTGGGAACTTTTATTTTTAAATTGTTCTTGTCATCCAGAATTATTTTACGTGAAGGCATCAAACCTAATGTTTTTTATGAATATTTTTGTTTCAAAAATATCTTGTTTCGGTACCGTGTAATTGGTAGACAGCCCATGTAATTTTCTCATTATAGTAATTTATCTTTGAGTACAAAATTTACGCATAAATTGTCTAATTGTTGTGCCTGTTTAATTTACTTCAAAGTTATTTAATTTAATATATATTTTTATATATATATATATATATATATATATATATATATATTTTTATTTGTAAAATATATTTTTAATTAAATATTAAATTCATATTATTGATATTATAAATTTGAATAAAATAACTAAAATAATCTTATATCATTTTATTAATTTTATAATAATATTTAAAATAAATATTTTATTTAAATGAATATTAATAAGAAAAATGTGAAATAAAATATATAATATTTAAGATTTATAATAATAAAAAGTTAAAATTGTAAAACAATATTATAATGTTTATAATTGTAATTTTGTAAAAATAAAATTGTGAAAATAGTTACAATTTAATAATTAAGAATTTATCTACAATTTAGCTCTAATTATTGTGACATATGCCATGATTTTATAATTGTGCATCGACAACAATATGCAATTTGTAAATATTTACACAAAATTTTAATTGTAGGTATGTAACAATATTAAAATTATGACAAATTCTACAATTATGTTATTGTGAATTTTTTACATTTATTTTTATTGTAGTTTTTTTCACAAATTTTGTCACATTTTATGTTTCCACAAAATTATTGTAGGTGGAGTCCACAAATATGGATTCACAATTTATACTAAAATATCCACAATGAAAATGTGAAAAAATTTTGGATACTATACCCTATATTGATAAATCAATGATAAAGTGAAATGGGTATTACACAATAAAGGGTATTACACTGTAAATTTGATCACTTTTATCAATACATATTACACATAAAACATATTACACTACATTCACTTATACACATTAGACAACAATAAGAAAATAATATACATGTGCATAATATAGTACATTCAAAATAGAAATGTCAATTTATGTAAAAAAATAAACATGAACATGCTCACAAACATTACAACAAACCAAAAACTATATTAATTAATATCTTTTATTTATTTTATTAATTGATCTCTTTTACACAAAGTAAAGGGTATGGCATTTTATTAATTAATGATAGGGTACTTTATAGTTAATGCCGATATAAATATCGAAAGAATTCAATTTTAGAATTTTGTGTGAATTTTACAAGTAATGTCTTTTTTAGTGTAATATGAAATTTTGAATGTCATTGTGCTTTTAAATATTAGATGAATCGAATATCATGGTGCCTTTGAATATTAGATAGATCTATATACAGTTCATTCATGATTTGTATTTATTACATTTTGGAAATAATTCTCTAAAATTGCTAGACCATTTACACAAGAAGCTACGAACATTTGTCCAACTCGGAATCCAGCGTTGCATATGCCTTTTTCGATACCAGGAGCTAGGATTTTTGAGTGGAATATTTCCCTTTGAAACTATTCTAGCACGTTCAAATTTGGACGTTAGCCTATGTTTTTAAAAGGATTTTAAATCAACGTGACGAGGGTGCCCTTAATGTATGTTAAAATTGTCCATTTTGGGACGATGTAATTTTTTTAGAAGTCTCAAAATTAATTGTTTGATGTTTTTCTAACAAAATCATGTCCACTTTGATGTTTTTATTAATTGATGATAGGGTACTTTATAGTTAATGCTGATATAAATATTGGAAGAATTCAATTTTAGGCTTTTGTGTGAGTTTTACAAGTAATGTTTTTTTAGTGAAATATGAAATTTTGAATGTCATTGTGCTTTTAAATATTAGATGAATCGGAATATCATGGTGCCTTTGAATAATAGATAGATCTATATATAGTTCATTCATGATTTGTATTTACTACATTTTGGAAATAATTCTCTAAAATTGCTATACCATTTACACAAGAAGCTACGAGACATTTGTCCAACTCGAATCCAGTGTTGCATGTGCCTTTTTCAATACCAGGAGCTAGGATTTTTGAATGGGATATTTCCCTTTGAAACTATCCTAGCACGTTCAAATTTGGACGTCACTGTGTTTTTGAAAAGGATTTTAAAGCAACGTAACGAGGGTGCCCCTAATGTATGTTAAACTTGTCCATTTTGGGACGATGTAATTTTTTTAGAAGTCTCGAAATTAATTGTTTGATGTTTTTGTAACAAAATCATGTCCAATTTGTGTAGAATTGTTTTGTATGTTGACTCCTAATATTTAAAAAATTGATATTATATGATTGTTGTCTATTACATGTACGTGAAATTTTTAGTTATATAAATAATTTAAAAAATTCTTGAAAATACATTATAGGTATGGCTCGACCAAGATTAAATTTTGAAAATGAAGAAGAAAGAAGATCTTATCAAAGAGAATATCAAAGACAATATCGCATAAGAAGACAACAAGAAATGACAGATGCACAACGAGAGGAACAAAGGAAACATCAAAATGATAATGATAGAAAAAGACTTGCAACAAAGAGAAATGAGTTAATAAATGAACAATTAGGAAGAGTAAATTTTGAAAATGAAGAAGAAAGAAGAGGATATCAAAGAGAATATCAAAAACAATATCGCTAAGAAGACAACAAGAAATGACAGAGGTACAATGAGAGGAACAAAGAAAAAATCGAAATGATAATGATGGACAACATTTATAGAATAGAGGAATGAATTAAAAAATGAAGAAGAGAGAAGAGCATATCAAGAGAATATCAAAGACAATATCATGCAGAAGAAGACAACAAGAAATGACAGATGCACAATGAGAGAAAAAAGGAAACATTGAAATGATGACAATAGACAAAGATTTGTAGAATGAAGGAATGAATTGAAAAATGATGCATTATATGTAGAAAGGAAACAACATGTAGATAAGATGATAACAATTCATGTGCGCTCATCTCAAGATGACTCACATGTATCAAGAACAAATATACAAAGACATATTCATTCAGATCAGTTGCCAGAAGAAGAAATAATTTGAAGACAAGAACTTCACCATGAAGCATCTCAAAGGCACTATCATAGATTGGTTGGTAATGATGAATTCAATTTTGGGGGAGGAAATTCAACATCGGTGGATCGCGTGCTCCAAACACCTGAAAACTTGGGCCAAGATATAATGGATGTCGATGTTAGAGATAATGTAGATAATAATGGTGTGCAGGAGGAGACAACATTACAACAAACATGCGAATGAGAGGAATAAGAATACAGAATAATCATTTACAAAAAGCATCAAAAAATGAACCTAGAAGAAAAAGAAGAATGCAAAACTCACATATTGAGATAGAACAAAATATATTTGATCCCAATGGAATGGTTGGGAGAGATTTGAATACCATCCAAATGATTTTTCAATGTGGTCTTGATAACCTTGCTTCACCGATCATGTGTTATATTTGTCAAGAATGCTACCTTGGAATAAAAGTTTCTCAAACACCTAAAGGACCCATGTGTACTAGATGCGACAAGAGAAAGGTCATCATCGATTTTCAACATCAAACAATATGGATCCTGGGGCACAACCACTAGAACTTGCAAACTTAACTCAAGTTGAGGAAATGTTGATAGCCCGTGTCAACCCAATCTTGCAAGTGACACATGCGACAAGAGGTCAATATAAATATAAAGGTCACATGATAAGTTTTCCTCAAGAAGTAAAAGAAATCACTAATATTTTGCCGCATAGATTGAAATATTTTTCGATAATTATTTTTCAGAGGAGAGATCGGAGCGAAACAAAATACAACTTTACAGTCAATAGAGAACGAGTTTACAATGTGCTAAAATATAAAATAGAACATGATAAGTTCTATTCAGATGTTCAGATCGATGAAAATGCTCGAATGAACTTCCACCTCATTCTGATGAAAATGTATTTGAGGAGTTGAACTCAATGCATATGGAGTTTGATTCTGATGCAAATGAAGTTGTATTTGTAGGTCCAACCATGGAGATAGATGAAGGAAACATAATTATTCATACAACATCAATGGCGTCTAAACCACCTAATGCCCCAAGGGAGATGGAATTAATCCATGCATGGGTGAATAACCCTCACGTGGACCCTGGAGCGCTAATTGATTGGCCAGGGATAGGATCATCTCCTATCAATGAGTATGTGACAGTAGGATTACTTGATATGGCATTCCCTACTTTGTTTCCCAATGGAAAATGTGACTGGCTAGAACCATGGTTAAGACGAGTACATCTCCATGAATTTGTAAAACATTTATTTCAATATAGGGATCACCAATTTGGCCGACATCCCCATCTCATGTATTACTAATGAACATGATCATGAGTCATAGTGCAAAAAAATCGTCTCTGCAGTGTTTGTTAAGAAAAACCTCCAAGATATGCCAATCACCATTAATGAGTTACGTGAGCATATGCAAAATGTTCCCCATTCCAATCTGGCTGATTGTTTGATGTAGTTCAACATATTTAAGGGGTACGAGGTCTTATTGGGAAAAATGTCGTGGTGAATTGACGTACATGTTGCATCAAATCAGATCACCTACCATTTTTTTCACATTAAGCGTAGCTGATATGTATTGGCTCGATCTACATGTATTAATGCCTGGAACGCCGCTAGATAATCCATGGAAACACAAAATTGGTAAAGGAAAAATGTCATCGAATATCCACATATAGTGGCACATTATATGCACCTGCAACATACACTTTTCCGAAAGGAGATATTAAAAAAAGGAATGAAAGTTAAAGATTATTGGTCTAGATATGAATGGCAACATAGAGGTTCTCCGTATGTGCATGGATTCATATGGTTAGAAGGTGCGCCGAATATGGACAACCTTGATTGGAATGATGATTTTCAACGTGGAAATGCTTAAAAATACTTCCATTCTATTGTCCATGCATGGAATCCTCGGGAGGACCCACACCAGTGAAATATACAGGTGATTTATCGATTCTCATCGAGTTTGTGATTTATATAGAATTTTTACGTTCTCAAAATATATTGTGTATTCTTATGTTCTATGTTACAGGTCTACAAAAATTTTATGCAACATCCATGTCTTAGAAATACAAGACAATTGACACAAGTCGATACAGAACGTGACTACGAAGAGATTCTCAACAATGTAGAATGACATACAATGTGTAGAGAGGGTGCCTGCCTATGTAAGAAAAGAGGGAAAATAGTTTGTAGGTAATGTTCAGAATTTTTAATAATTGAATTGAAATAAATAACACGTATGTGGAAGAACTAAAAATTGATTATGACATTTTGCAGGTATAATGCACCATGGCCATTGAATCTCAATGGATCAAAGTTATATATATCAAGACTCAAAGACGAGAGATAAAATTTTTGAACTTGCTAGAAATGATGATAGGGTAAATACACATAATCGCTACATATTACAATTGTGGAGAGCAAATGTAGATTGGCAACCTGTTCTTTCTAAGCATGTCATAGTCAAGTACATTGCAAAGTATGTAGCGAAAGCGGAGAAAAGATCTGAAACTTATCATCAAATGTTGATGCGGATTGCAAACATAGAAAACCCGGATGAAATGGTAGTGACAACATACAAGAGACTTCTAACCAAAAAAATGTTGAAAGAGACATTGGCGCACAAGAAACATGTCACATGTTGTTGGAGCTCCCTTTGGTAGAGAGCAGTAGAGTATTTGTCAATTTGAATGTTGCCCATGAGGTGTTCAAAAAGTAACAACTGATGGAGATGACCATGAAGAACATGCAATAAGTTTCATTGACGGGTACAAGAATAGGCCTTTTTCCATGGAAAGTGTGTCTCTTATTAATGTCTGCTAGATCTTGGACATATAATCCAAGGAGAAAACGGGATAACAACTAGGGAGGTCGGGAGTCCGCAGCTATTGTGAGAGTGTTCTGAGAATTTCCCGCATCCCATCGTGGGAATCTCATAAATGGGTTTATTTTTGTTAGTCGATTTGTCGCTTTACAAGTCGTTTCGGGATATAGAGAGAGATATCGAATTGATTCTAATTCAATAATTTCAAACTAAGAATTGTTCTGTTATAACCCATGGCATGTGGAAAGGAGGATTGCATTATAAGATGTTGAAAATAACAGTGATTCTGAAGAGGAAATTAATCAACATGTTCAACAAAATACGTAGAACATGATTGGGAAATCATGTGTAGGCTTCATCGTGGTCAAATTTTGCAAGTGATAGAAATAGATATGCTAGGAAGGAGAGATATTGAAGAAAATCACCGTG